>JARHVA010005530.1:985000-1176414 GCA_037957365.1 Torreya grandis | reverse complement strand
CACAACCTCTCCCTTTGATCATGACCTCTTATGATGCTTCTTCTTCTTTCCTTTCTTCTACCTCCATGCCTAGTATCTTAACTACCATGGTTAGTTATACATCTAGTAGACTTCCATTAAGATCTACTATCCTTAATCCTTCCACTAGCTCATTATTTGATACCAAAGGCATTCATGATTCTATTGTTTCTTCCTCTTTTACATTCATTAGTCCATCTTTTGTTACACAAGCAAGCTTCTAGTGTCTCTCATTCTCATCATTCATCTCAAGCTCTCAACAACACCAATAGTGTAACCCAAACTACTAATACCAACCCCCAAATCTTCTAATAATGTTAGTGAAACCCACCAGCTTCCATTGAAAAATCTTAATCAACTGAAATCTTTCCAAGCCCATAACACAAACTAAATTATGAGAATGAAAAATCACCTTCTTCAACTTCAAATGCAACCACAAATAATGGCTTGGGGCACACATAACCAAATTTTTCCTCCCCCTCCTCTTCGATATTCTTAAGGAAATCTTATTCCTCAACCTCATTTAATAAATAAAACTATCAATTATCTATAAAATGAATCTCTCACTACTGAAATTGCTAACATTTATATAGGAGGTATAACACCTACAATCTTTTATAATGGATCAACTAATCCTTCTCTTGATCTTATAACATTTGGGAATATTTATAAATATTGGGTTAAATTAAACACATTTTATACTACCAAGATCTTTGATAATACCATCATAAGTGATGCCTTGGATTGGTATAATCAAATTAGACCTCATTCCATTACTAGTTTGGAGGATTTAGTGAATACTTTAGATCAAGAATTCTAAACTAGTGATCTTCTTGAAAACACATTAGCCCATTTCATCAATTGTAAGAAAAGTGAAAATGAAACAACCCAAGTATTGGCTAAATTATGGAATACTTTATCAAAAAAATTTGAACACAACATGGCCAATGATAATCTTTTTCATCTCTTTAAAAATTCTCTTTATCCCAAATTAAAATATCAAATATGTACCCTTTCTACACACACTTTGGAAGAATCTTTTGATCAAGATAAACAACAAGATTTCCTTATGCATAAATTCAATCCACCCTAACCTTCAATGATTTATTGTATATTAATTTAAAAAAACTACAATGTTATGAATTATGGTGTTTTTGATTCATATGATATCATTCACCATCTTCAAGATGCTATTCCTACCCCTTCTTTAGAACTAGCTTCCTCTTCTCAACAATTTACTAATCCTCATTTCTCAACAAATAAAAAATAATTTTAATAAACCTCTTTTCTTATCTCAATTTCTTAAATGTCTACCTAGGCCTCTTCCTAATGAAATTGACCTTACTCATCCTATGAAAACATAGTATGATCCTAGCATGTTTTGTTGGTGTCATACTAGTTGGGGTAATTCTCATGAGACCTATAGATATCTTCATAATTTAGCTATGGGATTTCTTATTGGACCTAATTTTGAATATGATTCTATTATGCACCAATGTCAATAATATTATGAGCATGCATTTAAAGAATATGAAACTCATGATAAAGCTCAAACCTTGAATCAAGCAAATACTCATTTAGCTATTTATAAGGATCCTTTACCTAATCATAAACCAATTCAATAATACCAAGGTAATCCTATCTCTTCCACTAATAATGTATAAAGTCTTATGGAACCAACTTCTCAAGAAAATGTGGTTAGCATGACTAATATGCAAAGAGTAGTAGATTTCATTTATTCTTAGCTTATCTACAACTTACCTACTTCTCAAGCATACTTTGTTATCCTAGACTCTCCTCCAACTCATTTAAATGAGTTTGGGAAAGAATATATTATAACCTTTGATGAAGATCCAACTTATGATTCACTTTTGGATAACACATCCCATGTTATTTATACCACTCTTCCATCATCTTATCCTTCCAATGTTAATGAACCTTCTATTAACTCTTCTTTTACTCCTCAAGATCAAGTTGAACCTATTCTTACAACCTTCTTCTAAAGCTTCTCATTATTATCAACACAAATTTTAATGCTCTTCAGCTCTTCCCTTTGACAACCTCCTTAACCATTATACACCTATATCTAGTAATATTCTCATGGGTTATGATGAGTGGAATCCCATTGTAGAACTTACTAATCTCCCTTCTCAAATTACATTTCTTGAGTTCATGAGGACATATCCCTATCATCAAAAATATCTTATGAAATTATTATTTGAGATGAATGTCCCTTGTCCTCCCTTAGAGAGATGAGACACATCCTTATCTAGTTTCAAGGATATTATCTTGCAATAATGTGAAAAGATGTCCATCAATGTTGATGAAACTATCAACACTTCTCTTTCATTAAAATTTCCCATCATATCTATGATTCTTGGTGAGATTATGCTTCATATAGATGATCTTCCCATATTTATTAGCATCCAAATCAGTGATATCAAAGTTATGCATGCTTTGATTGATGAGGGTTCTAGCACTTGTGTTGCTTCTCTTGATTTCATTAAAACCATTGGATATTCTAAATGCAATATTAAGTACACACATATCACCTACCAAGGATATGATATAATTAAAATCCCTCTTATTGGGTGTGTGTGGCTTCCCATTACTATCCCACATGTCACTATTCGTGTGAAGGTGATGATCTTTAACTTTCCTATTTATTATAACATCTTTCTTGGTAGGCCATGGACTCATCGTATGTGAGATATTGCTTCTTCCTCATATCAATGATTTAAATTCTCTCATAATGGATCCATTTATAGGATTTAAGGAGGTATTAACCCTTGGAATTTTGAACAATTTCAAGATCATGGTATCTTTAAGATTCCTACTCTTAAGTCTTTACCCAGTGTACCATTTCATGAGTCACAACATCTAAATTTTCCTATCAACTCAACCAAAGGATATAATAAGCATCCTAAGATTATTTGTAATATTCTTCCCAATCTTTTAGACTCTGATGATGATGATCCTATTGAGATTAATCTCAAGATCAAAAATTCTAATCTCACACCTCATCTCATCTCGTAACTTCCTACTTACTTCCAACCTTGTGATGACATTGTAGTAGTCTTATCAAAGACTCATCATTCTATTCACCATGCTTCTTTTGATGACAACATTTTTCTAACTTGTATTATTGATCTTCATTCACTTAATTATGATGATGGTTATTCCTTAGATGATCCTTTATTAGGTGGTCTTATCCAAGCCCATGATGTTGTGATTATGCATTATAATTATTTATCACTTGAGTCTTTTCATGCATCCTCTCATGTTCTGACTTTTATAGTTCTTTATTTTTATATTTTTCCTCTTTATTGTAGAGTGGAGATGGCATTGACACCTCCATTTTATGAGGATCCCCTTAAGACTATGATCATGGTTCATGCTATGACTGACCCTTACCATTTTTCTAGGTTCCCTAATTACTATTATTGGTTTACTCCTGAAGTTAGTGATACCCTTATTAGACCTTCTATTAATCCTACTCCTCCCATAATGCAACTTGTGTCAGAACTAGTTATTATAACTTCTTCCCCTATTAATGAGCCTACTCTTTCTTCTTTCACAAGTTCTCTTCTTGCTAAGACTTTTTCTATTCCTTCTCTATCATCACCTCCTCTTAGTGATGGTTTGCTTCCTTTCCCTAAGATGGATCCTTTGCCCATCAAATGGGGAGATGAGTCATCTCCTTCTTCTTCCACACCTATTACACCTTCTCCTATGAGTGTTCCTCCTAAACACACTCACAGGTGTATCTATTGCTTTCATAAGACAAATACTCATTATTCTACCCATTATCATAAGTTACAACAATATATTGATACCTTGCATCCTTCTTCCCCATCCATAGACACTAACATACCTCCTCCCAAGATTATTCATGAATTTATACCTAAGTATGGTGAGAGGTATTAGATATGGCATCAATGTGACACACATCATACTGATCATTATCATATCCTTCAGTAGCATCTTAAGGATCATATTATAACTATCCATGGACCGATTACTATTCTCACCATAGGTAATTCTTACAAGAAGTTTCCCCCCTTCTTCTCCCATAATTACACCTCATGTGGTTCCTTATATGCCTCCACCTATGGTTCCTTCTCCACCCATGGATCCTTCATCACTAATGGACCCTTTTCTACTAGTGATTCCTCCTTCTCCCATAGATTCCATTTGCACACATTATTTTGATCATCCTTTACCCAATTTCCCTCTTCAACATGATCCAATGTGTATTCCTAATTTTTCAATTTAGGAGATTAGAAAATAAATATTTGCCCATTATTTAGCAAAGATTGATGATACATTAGTAATAATTTGTATCCATCTTCATAGAGATTTATCTGATATCTTAGATAATGTGTGTGGACATATTTACCAGTACTTATGAATGCATTCATGGTACTTTTACATTTATATTTTTATTGGTTGTGTGAATCATTTTTTATTTCTTTTTCTATATATGATTATTGTAGACACCGAAATCGTGTCGACTCCCCTGGTCATTCTCCGTCTTATTCTTCTTCGCCTATTTAACCCTTGGCGATCACTTGTCCTACCAACCTTGACCCTAGCAGCATGTAACAATGAGCAGAGAACTAAAAGCTAGACTCTGTCCTCATTGTGCATCTGCCGACGACGGTCTTTACCTGGCCGATGTTGCCGACGTCGGTCACTTATCGGCCAACGTCGGCAATCCTGCCGACGTCGGTCACCATCCCGTTATCCATTATCAGTTACCATTCAGTTCCAGATCAGTTTTTTGAAACGATTATCCAACCGTCTCTCGAAACCGTCCTGGGGCCTTCCTTCATCTCCCCTCCCTGATCAATCAAATAGACTCGCTTTTTCGACATCTACAGGCTCTCAAGCGTTCGAACTCCAGCATTCATCAACTCCAGCATCCATCAACTCCAGCGTTCGTTCTTCCAGCACTGTATAAGAACTTCAACTATCACTTTCATCATGGCATCTGATAGGTAAGTATCTTCTGTGTTTGTTTTCATTTTCTTTCTTATTATTTATTCCCTATTTCTGCCATCCCGAAGCTTCAAACCCCCAGACTCGACCAAAAACCCCATCCCGACTCTGTCTAAAATCTTGTCCCGACCCTGTCAAGACCTTCTACAACTTTCCCAGACCTCTATTCAGAACCTACCCCGACCGACGCCGGTCACTACCCAGACCGACGACGGCACCTTAACCGACATCGGCACCTTCCCAGACCGACACCGGCACCACAGAGACCGACACCGGTGACTGTGCAGAACAGTGCTGCATATCAGGTACGCATTTTATTTTCTGTCATTTATTTCTATCATTTCATCTTTTTTTATCTACTTTCGTCCAATATTACGCTTTTCATCAGTGGGTTGATATCCTTTTAGGGAGTCTTCGTACTTCCGGGATCAGGCGTTTGCCTGACAACCCACCATATCTTTGACTAACATCTTTCCGTGTTTCAGTCTCTTTTTCGCAGGTGTCATTCCTCCACAGCCAAAGAGGAGAATCTTCCAACGTCTGATTTCGGTGTGCTCAACTTTATCAGGTACTTCTAGCCTTAACCATTTTCTTTCAGTTTCTTATTTCTTCTTTGAATGTAGAAAGCAATTTTTGCATAGAAACATTCTGGCACGCCCAGTGGGACCCTAGGTCCTCCTTGGGTTCTTTCTTTCTTTCGTTCATTTAGGCATTAGGTTTCTTCCTTTTTGCCTCCTTTCGTCTCTTCTTAAATGACATCATAAGCAGAACTAAAATGAACATTTCTTTCTTGCACTTCTAGACTAGCTAAACTCATATTCTTCGACTCTTTCTCCATTCGTCTTCATACGAACAAACATTTCGACTTGGACATTAAAACACTTTGCATTCATTTCTATTTGCCTGCATCTTTTAGACCACACATAGTAATTAAATCGCATATTGAATTAATCTAGATCACTTCATGTTACACGACCAAACCACCTGCACAAAACAAACATCTTAACTTACCTGAGACAAGGCCCGACTGGGATTTCATCCCCCAGCGGATACCTTACCCGTCCCGGTGACCCTACTTGGATTTCATCACCAAGGGGGAAGCCCACTCCGTTCTCTGGCGGAGTATAATCTCTAGGCGAGGTATATCTTGGCTAAGCAAAACCAGCTAACCACTGGAATCGTGAAGTGAGGGGAGCTTGCTCCTTAGCACCAGGCCACGTACCAGAACCTAACACAGACTTCTTGAACACCATAACAAAACCTGAAACCATCCATAGACTTCTTCTAGGACCCGACTCACAAAGCCAACCTCCCCAAACACACATTCTAAGGCATAAGCCACTATAATCCTAAAAATTTTACTTTTAGAATTTTAGGATCTGCTTGTGTCTTCATCTTTTTAGTTCTTATCTGCTTGTTTGAGCGTGTAAGGACGTTCTCTCTTGCCTTTTATGGTTTTGACACACAGTCAAACCAAGGCCCTTTTTGACCACTCTAGCCGTCAACTACTTTCGTCTACCTCATCTCTAACCCGTCCTATCATGGAGTTCCACTCGGAGACTAAAAGAACTCCTACAGGACCGACCCTGACCCCGACTCAACTTCCCATCATCCCTGAAGGGGACCAGGATTTCAAAAAATTCTTGGACCTCAATACCACAGCCCTCCATAACTATCTCGCGAGAAACCCAACACGAGACCTTTCGGGTGACATGGCGACAACATCCACACCATTCGCCACCCAACCTTTTTTGACTCAGCCTTTCGCCCCAACCGTTAACTCAACCATGGCCAATACAAAAAGTTTGGCCTCTTCATCTATTTTTAGATCGACCTCCATCAGGGTTTTGTTACCCCCTCAATCATCTACAAATCAACCAAGTTCTACATCGTATCAGAACTTGATTGCCTCGACCCCTTTCACTCTTGCGCCCACAAATGTAGGAGTGCCAACCTATCCCTCTACCAGTGCCGCTATTCAACCACCTTTGGCGGTGCCTAGTCAACTTATACCTTCAACTTTCATGATGCAACCACCCTTAACCTCTACTTCTGCCCCTGCGACTAGTCATCCGTATGTTGCACCCTTACTGGTACAACCGACTACGTCGTATACCTCCTCTAACCTCTTCCAAGTGCCTTACAACTTAGGGGGCACTCAACCCGCCAATCCGTCAGCAGATCTTATCAAGATGCTGATGGATAAAATGTCCAGTCTCGAAGCTTCTATCTCCGGTTCAAATAATATCTCTTCATATGACCAGATTTATAACGAGCCCATTCATCCTTCTGTCCCTATTCAACCATACCCCAACCATTGGGAGCTTCCTAAATTTACTCGCTTTCAGAGTAAGGAAGACCCACAACAACATCTACGGGCATTCAGACATGCCTGCTATCTTATTGCCCACGACGATGCGTTATTATTACGCACATTTCCTATGTCTCTTTCTGGCCCTGCCCTTGACTGGTATAGCTCCCTTGCCAGACATTCTATCTTTTCCTTCATTCAACTCGCTCAATTATTCGTTGACCATTTCTCAATCAATATCACTAAACAAGTCTCGATCACAGACCTTTACTCCATTAGGCAATTTGATGACGAATCAGTAGTTGATTTTATCGCCCATTGGAGAGACTTGATTAACCAGCTCTCTTTCTCCTTGCCTCAACCCAAGCTCATTGAGCTCTTTTCCCGAGCATGTGTCAGTCACATCTCATCCACCTTGCGGGTTCAAACATTTCACACTTTCGACGAGGCCTTCACCATGGCCCAAAAGCTTGAACTCCGCGCTATTGAAGAAGATAAGGTCAAATTGTGTAATGCTAACACAAGAACTAATGACCATTCTTCTTCCAGACCTTCTTCTGCCCACTCTCAATCTAAGGAGTCGGCGAACACTGTCATCTTTAGACCATCATCTTCAACAATAACTAACCGACCAACATCTTCAACATTAGACTACATCAATAAACATTTTCAACGTCAATCCATACAGCGTCAATTCACTCCAATTGGAGAGTCATATGCCTCTATCTTGGATAAACTCGTCAAGTAGGGGGTCCTCAATCTCCCTTCAATCCGACCACATCAATTCGACTCCTCAACACCTATCCCTGCATGGTATAGGGAGAATCACTTTTGTAACTATCACCGTGTCAAAGGCCATGATACGGATCACTGTCAAACTTTTAAAAACCTCATCCAGGACATGCTCGACAAGGGCGATCTTATCTTGGATAACCCGAACGCACCGCCCAACCAAAACCTCGACATCTTCAAACAACCTTTTCCTAATCACCCGCCTACTCAAGACAACATCCAAACCATGATCAATGACCCTCAAGACCATATACACACCGTCAACACTATCTTACCTCTTGTCCCTGACCAACCTTCTTCACAGGATGAAGAACCCTCTTCTCCTATTAGTCCTCCATCTATTTCACCTATATTGGAGGACGCCTTGATCACACCTACACCATTAGCCCTACCTTCATCCAATGACCATACCTTGCCTACTCCTCAAGCACAAGCAGAAGGCATGATCATCCCTACCATCTGCCCACTTGAGGAGCCACCCTCTCCTATTTCTTCTCCACCAAGAAAAGACCCTATCTCTTCACCCATTTCGATTGAGGAAGACCCAGTCACGGTTTCCTCTTGCCCTTTGCTTGAGATTGTTACATCTCACTCACCTCCGTCCACATCTAAACCCAAACCCGTATCTAACCTTGCCTTGCACAATAGTGGCCCTCGACTCAAACCCACGAAGACCACTAGACCACACCGGAGGACTCCTCCCCCACCTTCGTCATTACCTTCAATCCTAGGCCCACATCCATCCACTTTAATTGGAGTGCTTCCTACTCCCATCCTTCATAGAGGCACATCGCCTCCATTACTTCCTCATCCCATCAAACATATATCTCCCTCAAATCATCGACCAACATCTCTTACACCTCTTAAACCAATGTCATCAACCCTCACTGCAATAAAATATCCAGACCCGTTAGCAGGTTCTTATACCTTGCTGTTACGGCACTTGTTGCAGTCATCTCGCCTCAACCTTCTGCCTCTCAAACCATATCATTCTCTCAGACCTAAACCACCTTGGTTCGATGACACTCGTATTTGTGTGTATCATCACATGCCTGGACACGACACGGAGCATTATTGTGCCCTCAAGGTCGCCATTCGCCAATGTCTGGGGAATGACACCTCTCTTCTTGACCACATTATCAATCCTTCAACACCGCCCCTCTCATCAACTCTCAGATCAAGACCCTCTTGGTTTGACAACTCTAAATACTGTCACTATCATCATACTTCGGGACATGACATTGAGCGTTGTTGCACTCTTAAAGCTGTCATTCGTCACCAACGGAGAAAGGATTCCCTTCTCATCAAGGATCCTCTAGACCTTCCCTCCCACAAATCATCAACACTAACTCATACCTCTCCAACCTCATCACCTAAATCGGGATCTCCACGCCAGGTTCTGGTTCCTTTGTCGCCTTTAACCCCCTTATTCAACATCAACACAGTCCATCTGACCACTAAACCTCAATCGACCTTAACCAATCCGTCAAACATTCTCCCTAGCCGCTGGGGGAATTCAACCTTCATCCAAACTTCGACCAATTTTTCAACATAGTCTCGACCACATATCAATCACTCTTTCAACTTAGCCTCAACCAGACTAGCAACCAAACATTTAACCCGACCTCAACCAAACATTCGACCCAACCAAAGACCAAATACCAACCAATCAACCCTCGACCAACCATTGACCAACTATCAAATGACCAAATCTCAATCAAACATTGACCAATCTTTTTATCCACACATTCAACCAGTCTCGATCAATCAACAACCATATCAGTCAACTTCACATCCACTCATCAATCAACACGTGACCAATATGGAGCGCAGTAAATGAGGCAAGTTTGCTCCTAATTGGCTCGGACCTTTTATTATCACGCACAAGTATGGATCAAGGACTTATCATCTGTCTTCTCTTGATGAACGCCCAAAACCTGAGCCTCTTAATGCATTGCATCTGCGATCATTCTATTTCTAGTCGAGTACTCATCCACTTAACACTTAACTTGAGCTCATCCCTTGAGCAATCCCCATCCTCTTAATCCTACTTCCTTTCAACCCTATTCCTCTTAACAATTCCTATAACTCTTTTATGATGTATGGATGCTTTGTCCTCATAAAAGGGAGTCCTTGACCTTCTATGATCTTGTCCATGACTCATATCTCTATAAAAACAAATCAAGATGTCAAAACATATCCATGGTCACTATATCTATATCAAAATCAAAAAGCAGACTACTCCCTCGAAGGACAGCTGTACTATCATTGCTGTAATTAATAGACTGCTCCCTCGAAGGACAGCTATTCAAAAGCCTTTATATTAAACAAAAATATAGACCACTCCCTCGAAGGATGGCTATCAAACAACATTATTTTAGAAGCTTCCCACATTGATTAGCTTCACAACCTGACCACCAAACAAACGACATCTCTATGCAGGCTTCCCGCATTGATCAGTCTGTGCCAAAAAATAAAAAAATAAAATAAAAAATAAAAAAAATAAAAAAATAAAAAAAATTGAACGAGTCATGGACTTGGCTTGTAGTTGTCTCAAGGTCTCCTATAAAAAGAGGCATCGTTATCTTTGCTCTTAAAACGGGTTACCCTTCTTCCTCCTCCTATCACCCGCTCAAGGGACTTCGAGCTCACTTTAATGTCTAAGTGATTTGATTACCGCTCTAACATAACTACGGTCAACGACGTCATGCATGAATGGGGCCCTTGGTTCTCATAACCCCTATCTATGCTATCTTTTTGGTCCTTGTCAATGAAAGAGCAATATGCTTTTCACTTCTTCTACACTTTGGTCACATTCACCTTCATCACTTGTCAATCGACTCAACTCAAAACCATCAACCTGACCTAGCCTATTCACCTTAGTTTCTATGGACACCAATACACATGGAAACTATCAACCTGCCACAATTTATGTTCAACATAAACCAATACTTGCTGAAGCATAAATAAACCTCAATTCATTTTTAGCATTCATCCATCACGAATATGGAATATTGCTAGGGATGAAAAACCCCTCAACCAATGTTGCAGAATACACCATTTGGAAAAGGCTGCAACATCTTTTTTTTCCTCATCCTTTCATCCAATCATCGACCAATCTATCAACCATTTTTAACCACCTGTCTACCACTCGGACGCTTGGTCTAAACTACATTGGTCTGAGGCCCTATCACAAGGGCTATGTAGGCAGCACTCAAATGACACGACTATCTTCTGAGGTTAGCTCGACCATTCTTATTTGTTCGTCTCTCTGATGGATAAACCTTCTTTCTTTCTTTTAACCATAATCCTGTCCTTGACCATGACCCATTCAATCCCTCTGACCCTCCCTCCCTTCTAGGGAGAACTACATTGGCCTGAGGCCCTATCACCAGGGCTATGTAGGCAGCACTCAGTTGACATGGGGTCTTCTGGGGTTAGCTCGGCCACATCCTTTCGTCCATTCCTCCCCTCGACCACCAACCATTGGAAATCATGCCTATCTCCGCTGACCTCAACTACTTCCAAGACATTGTTGCCTTGGTTGTTTTTGCATGTATGCTACCTCATGACTGGTTAGTAGAATTGTGCGCAGACCTTTTTTGGACCCTCACAAGTATAGGATCGCAAACCGGTTGATCCGCACTACTTGTGGCTTTTTCGTGTTTTTAGGAGCACTTCCTGAGCCCGAGATACCTAGAACACGACGACCATTTGGAGCTTCAGCTTAGATTGAGTGACCCAATCAACAGACGACTAAATGCTGGGGCCCGATTACTTCAATTTTGTCACTCCTCGACCCTTGACCTGTGACACTTTTGACCTGACCATCTCGTGCAGTGGTATGCGTGCAATCACGACTTTTGTAGCGTTCACCCTCACCCCCTTTTTCATCCACTCTTTGTCAAATCAGCACCCGATTCTCGGTTCCCTTCCCTCGACTCCTGCTTTGAGGGGGGAATACCTTATCCTTAATTGGGGCAACCTTTTCGCTTCCTATTTTTTGTCTTGCAGTTCATTCGAACAACCAACAAGATGAAATCAACCTTATCCCTCACTTGGGGCACTCACTCCTATTTTTGTCTTGCAGTTCGTCAGAGCAACCAACAAGACAAAAAGGGGCAAATGTAGACATCGAAATCGTGTCGACTCCTCTGGTCATTCTCCGTCTTATTCTTCTTCGCCTATTTAACCCTTGTCGATCACTTGTCCTACCAACCTTGACCCTGGCAGCATGTAACAATGAGCAGAGAACTAAAAGCTAGACTCTGTCCTCATTGTGCATCTGCCGACGATGGTCTTTACCTGGCCGATGTCGCCGACATCGGTCACTTATCGGCCGACATCGGCAATCCTGCCGACGTCGGTCACCATCCCGTTATCCGTTATCAGTTACCATTCGGTTCCCGATCGGTTTTTCAAAATGGTTATCCAACCGTCTCTCGAAACCATCCTGAGGCCTTCCTTCATCTCCCCTCCCCGATCAATCAAATAGACTCGCTTTTCTGACATCTACAGGCTCTCCAGCGTTCGAACTCCAACATTCATCAACTCCAGCATCCATCAACTCCAGCGTTCGTTCTTCTAGCACTGCACAAGAACTTCAACTATCACTTTCATCATGGCGTCTGACAGGTAAGTATCTTCTATGTTTGTTTTCATTTTCTTTCTTATTATTTATTCCCTATTTCTGCCATCCCGAAGCTTCAAACCCCCAGACTCGACCAAAAACCCCATCTCGACTCTGTCTAAAATCTTGTCCCGACCCTGTCAAGACCTTTTGCAACTTTCCCAGACCTCTGTTCAGAACCTACCCCAACCGACGCCGGTCACTACCCAGACCGACGACGGCACCTTAACCGACGTTGGCACCTTCCCAGACCGACGCCGGCACCACAGAGACCGACGCCGGGGACTGTGCAGAACAGTGCTGCATATCAGGTACGCATTTTATTTTCTGTCATTTATTTCTGTCATTTCATCTTTTTTTTATCTACTTTCATCCAATATTATGCTTTTCATCAGTGGGTTGATATCCTTTTAGGGAGTCTTCGTACTTCTAGGATCGGGCGTTCGCCTGACAACCCACCATATCTTTGACTAACATCTTTCCGTGTTTCAGTCTCTTTTTCGCAGGTGTCATTCCTCCACAGCCAAAGAGGAGAATCTTCCAACGTCTGATTTCGGTGCGCTCAACTTTATCAGGTACTTCTAGCCTTAACCATTTTCTTTCAGTTTCTTATTTCTTCTTTGAATGTAGAAAGCAATTTTTGCATAGAAATAATTATATCAATTGAAACTCTGTGAAATTCTTGCTTATCTTATATCATTATCTTCTTTGTTATACTATATTTCATATTAATTTTATATTATATAATTTTGGCATATTTTTTATATTCCTTATCATTCCTTTATATTCCTATTTTCTTCTTGTTTCATCCCTTGGATGTTTATTTTGTGAGTTTCTTCATAAGACAATCAATATGACCCAACATATCCTCACAAAATCACCATATTTAGCTTGTTGTTTCCTTGTATCTTCATGACTATTAATTTTTTAATCCTTTCTTTTTATAGATAATTATCATGGTGACTTGGTTGTATTTACCCTATTCCCTTTGGTTATTATCTCCTCTTACCTTGTGATCCATTAGAAAACAATATTTATCATTACTATTTCATTTTATCAATCCACCTTTGGATCTTCCTTTTCCTCTCTTATTTTTTTTTGCAAACTAAGCATATGCATAGTTGAGATTTGAGATCACATATTTGTTCATTTTCAAGCCTAAGTGTCCTAATCGATATTTTGTCTTTGGTTACTTATATTCCTTTATCCTTACCCTATAAATCATTCATGTGTATCACTATCTCTCTCATGCTTGGTCATTCCAAATCCATGTGGAGGAGGAATATGAAAAAAAAGAAAAATAGGCTTCAAAATAAAGTTAAAATCCAAATAATTTAAACAAAAGGAAATGATATCAAAAGGCAAAAATATGTAATATTATTAAAAGTCTAATCATACTAAAAGACATTATTCAAGCACATCTCCTATCTCCAATCAAATCTCAAACTCCATAGTCAGCTTCACATAGAACCAAATTGATTTGGGATGTGGTAGACCAATAGATTAGAATAGGGTAATTTCAAAAATATCTTCTAGTGCTACCTACTTTCTCACACAATTAACCTATCTTCATAGTAGACTAATGGCTCTGTAAGGGGTCATGAGGAGTAGTGAAAATGTTGTGGGGAGGTAGGTCCATTTTACTTTTCATTGTATCAATATACCTTCATGATTTGATCATAGTATCACACTTATCTACCTACAAAGATTTGTGTCTATAGGGAATAAGTTTCCTTTCTACATAGACAACTACTAGTCACTTAGTATCTTCTCATGTTCTTGATATACGTCTTATCTCCTAAGGTCTTCTCTTAAGATGCCTAAGTGTTTAATTTTTACACTCCCTTTTTCATTACCTTTCCTCATATTTCCTCTTGAGAAATATTGTCTTGCTTTCTGATCACACCCCTTAGGTTTTTATTTCATGAGTTGTAGCATAAGACTATGGATACGACCCGATAATTCCTCACAAAATTACCATCCCTTTTGCATTTAAATCCAATATTATTCTTTTACTTGCCAATGTTTTTTTTGGAATCTTTTTCAATTTTTCATTTATGAGTGTTTTATCCTATTACCCTTATTCCCTATGTACTTGGTTGTTCATGATCATTCCACCCCATGTGGTGTTCCCTTTATTGAATTACAGTGTAAGACCATGGATAGGACCTAGCCCTCCTCACAAATTTTTCCAACAATCAAGTCACCATCCAATTACATGTGTCAAGTTTGAGATATGATTAGATTGATTATGAAGTTACACATCATTTGGCATGCTTCCCAGCTTGAACTAGTATTATCTATGCCCACTTCATTTTTATTTCACCTCTTATTTTCTTATTTTATGAGTGCATGTAAGATTTTAACCATGTATTGAGTTTTTTCATACTTCCTAGCTTGAATTAGTTTGATAAATTTAAGACCAAATTTTCAGTGACTTTTCATTGTTTTTCTTACCTTGTGTGACCTTATGCATACCTTCCATTTTATTACTTTGTTTTTCATACTGCCAAACATGGTATAGTATGATTTTACTTCTTCTAGTTTGGTACAAAAGCCTTTCATCTTTGGTTTGAAAATAATTCCCTTTTTTACCATCTTGTTTGCCATTTCTTGGTTCTTTATACTTAGTCATTTTTCATTTTATTACACACTTCCTAGCTTGAACTAGTGTGTAGTGCATTTTTGATTGATTATATTTTTTCAAGTCTACTTGCATGTTTCTTTTTAACCATGCATGTGTTTCTCATAATTCTAGAAAATAAACCACATCTCATATATTTCTTATAGCATATAAAACAAAGCTAAATTCATGTTTTAGAAAGAAATATATCCAACTCATCTAAATACACAACCAACAAAATGATAATAATATATCCATAGTGGTCACATACACAATCACATTAGTAAGCCAAAATGATACACCCCACACACACACACACACACACACACACACACACACACACACACACACACACACACACACACACACACACACACACACACACACGTGTGCGCGCGCACACACACACACACATCTAGAGTTTTATACAACATATACAACCATAGGTAATGTTCCAGCTCTAGGGTTGGGCTCTATCCTATTCATCTCATGGCTTGGCTACACTACCTACTAAGGCCTCAATTTGATGCCTCTAAATAATATGATATAATAAGGAAGTCTAAGTTCTGAATCCCTCTACTTATCCTTAAATATGTGTTATCTACACCTATGCCTATACCAGCTTGGTATGGGTCCCTACATGTGCCTACATCAATTAGGTTTACATCTCAATAAATGTTAATGTCATCTATGTCATTGTATCTATATGCATAACTCTCTCATCAGATAGCGCTTGCAGGCCTTCCTTTTTCCTACACCCATTTCTACTAGTGGTTATGCCCTCTCTCTACATCTATATCTACCTTGCAACCTCTCTCACTAGTCTAAACTAGCTCACCTGAGCTGGGGTACATGGTACACTCATATCCTCTAGTGTCATGGGGTCATATGGATGCAAAGTCACATATAAGGCATCATGGAGTGATCCCCTAACTAAGAACCCCCATATCTCCTCATCCTCAGGTATGCCTAAAAAATCATACCAAATGGATATTAGATCACTATCATATATCACAATATCTATCTATCTTTCAATTTTAATCTTGAGAAATAAATCAATCATATTTATATTACCTATCTATGTCTTAGCTAATATGGTCTCACCATTTGCATGATCACCTAGCACAGTCTCCCCATTTATGTGACCTCATATTACCTCCTCTCTAGGTCACCTCCTTAGCTTAAACTTGGATATCATGGCTCATGCCTATCTCATCATGTATCTAAGTAGTCTCTCACTCATTTATGTCTCCTCTAGATCCTTTATTGACTTGTCAAGGATGATGATAGTCTCTATTCTCTCCTACCTATGTTGATGTTGTGTCCGTAATGGCCATAGCTCATCTCTCTATGGAGCTAGTGGTGGTACATTTGATATCATTGCTTCTACCTAATCCTCCTACTCTGACCCTCGTCATGCCTAACTAGTCCATGGTTGCTCTTAGTTTGGATATAGTGTTATCCTCACTATCGTTGGTTTGAATCCCCTCTTCCCTTATGGCTCCTTTAAATATAGAATCTACTACTTGAGCATGAGTATTAGTGTTGCTAGATGAGGTATACTCATCTATCCTAGCACCCATGCTATTAGATGTGGCTCACTCCACCATGTAGAGTGTTATATTACCTCTCTCCTCTCTAGTACTTGTCCAACTATGTGATAACTCTCCTAGGTAATTTATAGCTACTCATATGGTGACCATACTATGTCAGTGTGTCTCACCATTTGTAGTTCTAGCATGTGGGGCATTACTCACACTACCTAGTCTTCCCTCCATCACCTCACTCAATGTGACCTATCATCAATCACATGAGACAACCTAGCTGAATGATACATATGAAATATCTCATATATCCATGTTATCAGTAGTATGATTAGTCCTATAGTCTTACAATGTTTGACTAGCATCTCATATAGATCATGCATGAGCTAGAACTAGATGGTAGATCCTAGATCATATAAAACTCACTCCTCTAGCATCATCCTACTAAAGGCTACCATTTATAGTGGTACCTTGCCATATAGGTTGTGATAGAGAACCCACTATGTCATAAGGCCTATCACCACCTTTCAAAGATCTAGAATTTGTGATATATAAACATCATCTATGCTTACTTTCCGCCCTGTTAATATCATCTATGATCATGTATCCCATATGGCTAAGGCTATCCTCTCCTCTCCACTATCTAGTATCCCTATGTTCACTAGTGCTCCTATCCTAGGTAGCCCAAGGATAACATAGGCATCCTGTAGTGTGATAGTCACCTCTACCACATCCCCATCCACCTCTAATCTGAAGGTGTTAGTTATTCCCAACAACCAAGGAACATGACTAATAGGTCTATGCTTAAGGGTATCCTACACATATTTCCTATACCTCCTATACCTATAGATATCAGTATATCCCTATCTCCATTTGTCAATCTCTCTAAAAAGTTTGGTAGCTAAGAGATGTCTAGTAATCTTTATAACTGTCATCATCTCTACAAAGAAATAACAAAGGATGTATTAATTCCTCCATGTCATGTATAATCACAATACATTCTTTATAAATTCCATTGTTGATCATAAATAATTATAATTTATTCATATTTATCTATTTTAACCTATTTTGGTCCCCCTTACCATTATTTGGTCATTTTAGACCATTTTATCTCTCTTTTAGCTTTTTGTATGCTTTTTCATGCTGTCTCTAGTTCCCTGGTCAACCTAGTTTGACAAAAAAAATTCCTATTTTTTATCCACATGTCTTATTTTCTTTCTTATTCTCTTTTATCTATCACTAAGTTTCCATTTTGGCCCTTATAGACCAACTAGATACCTCACACTAGGTTTTTGGTTCCAAAATGTACTAGGTCTACCTATATCCTCTAGGTTGACCACATGGATTTTAGCTTGATTTAGTCTACTAGGTCAACTTGGTTAACTTAATAGGTTTAGTGTGCTAACCCAGCCAAAAATTTACCTTTTTGGCTTTTTCCCTAATTCTTTCCAACCCATTTCCCATCTTCCCATTTCCCTCCCTTAAAATCTAATTTTGTTCATTTTTATCATATATAAATGCTTAAAATTAAATTTTATCAAAATTCACTTAATTCATTTAAGTTTTTAAAACGTGTTTTGAGATTCCTAGATGCATACCTATAGTGCACTTGATCTCACTCCTGGAGTTCCCTCTCATCTAACATGTCATTCCCTTGTCATTCTAGCTTGTTTTCTCTCAAGAACTCTTTTTCTCTTCTCTTAAAATGAAAAATAACAAAATGAATTATCTTTTTCATATTTAAAACTACTTTTTATCCATTTAAATTCTTCATTTATTTTCCTTCAAATTCCTTATTTTTCTCATATCTTTTTTTTTCTCATATATTTTGCAAACCATAACATGTGTTAGATTAGTTATGACATAGAGATTATTTTTCACTATTATATGTCTATCTTACAAAAAAAATGATTTTTTGCTATCTTTACAATAACTTCTACAGCTTCACCTAGTGTGCTTTATATTGGACGCCTTCACTTTCTTTCAATCTTCTTCTCCAGTACTAAGGTAAGTTAAAGGTATGTGTTTTAAAATTTTGTCCTTTCATATATCTTATTTTCTTCTTACTATACTTTACTTAGAATCAACATTATGTGTCATCATCTTCTATCCCAAAGCACCATCTCATGTTACACTTACATGACATATGATGAGCTTCGACAATGAAATATGTATACACATAATATTTTCAAAATTTTATTGATTACTAATAGTATCTTGTAGGAACCTATCAATTCCCAATCTCTCTGAGTGCTTTAATTAAAGGGTGCATCAAGAAAGGGGTGGGCAGACCTTTGGTGCTTCATAAGATTGTTGTTCCTTTTCCGACTTGCTATCTACACTCTTGCCTAATAAAAATTTGAAACCTAATCTTATTTATCTCTTTCCTATCTTTTCTCACCATTTGTCATGTTTTATCCTTAATTTCTTACATTGTTTTCCTTTTGACCTATTTAGTAGGCTAGGTTGACTTGGTCAACCTAGCTTATTCTAGGGATACTTTGCCTTTCCTTGTTGCTTTGTATCCTGACCAACCTAGCCCAAACTTTAGGCTTTAGCTTAATAATGTGCTAGGTTGACGCAGTTGACCTAGCATAAATGACATGTCCAAAAGTCTTTAGGGTAAAATACTACTATATATACAAGGCCATTCCTTACCATTTCATAAGAGAGTTTAATTAAGCAAAGAAGTATAAATGAGCATCTACTTGTTGACCATTCTACTTGAGGAATAAAGCTTTAGGGTTTAGTACTTTCTTTTAGAGATTTGATCTTGTCTTGTGGAAAATTATTTTGGATGCTTAGGTAGGTTGTGTAGTTTAGAGATAATTTATCTTGGTTGTCCTTACAATCCACAATAATCTCTTGTAAAGCACCATTGGCCAAGGGAGAGGTTGAGACTCAACAAGTTCATCTTCAAAGGTATGTATTCTTAATTTTGTTTCTCCTTTGTAAGATTAGATAGATAATGTATTATGTATTCTTCTCTCCCATGTATTAGGATTCCATATACATTGATGTGAGTATATGTCTCCTATACATGTTTAGTTTAGTTGTTATTTAATTATTTTTTCTAATCCCTACTTTATGCCATGAGATTTGGTGAGCACTAGATTAGTTTAATTTTATTTTTATTATATTACTTTACTTTCTTGTTTATTATCATAAGTGAATATATAAACCATAAGAATCTTTTAGGGTTATTGTGTGATTATGTTAGACTATAGGCTTTAGAACCTTGCCTAGCATGATGTGTTATGATAGATGATACAAGTGATCCCCTAACCAGGTCTAGTAGATCCTCATATTCATCATGCTCCCACTTAACAAGTGTATTCCCCAATCAAAAGTGTTAGTGTGATCTATCTTATTTGATCCAAGATTGATTCATGTGCATCATGAAATTTTGATTACATATAATATGAATAGCTAGTAACCCACCCTAATCTATATTAGATCTAAAAATACCTATTTTATACCTATAGAGTCTTAATGGTGCTCTCTAATCCAAAAATATATACTCCTAGCCCCAACTAAAATGTGATCGAGCTTGACTCCACCGTGCTTGTTTGCCTTAGTCAAAAATTGACCTTTTGACCACCATATACATCATTTTGGTTCACTTTTGTTTGATCAGTCATTAAGAATTGGCTTAGATCATTCATCCCATGACTCATCTCACTCCATTATATCTACTTGAGTCAAATGAATGTGATCCATCGATCTCCTACCTAGATTCACATGCCTTTAAACTCAGGGTTGACTACTTCTTTGACTCATTCATATATTTTTAATCTTTAATATATGGTTAAATGTACACCATTAATTTGACCTAAGCCCATTATCATATATTTACCTACTCACCATTAGATTTGATTTGGGCACTCAATATTTAAACACTTGTCAAGCTTGCACTTAGTCAGGAACCCTTTTGATGATTTTAAAATGCCAATAGCTATTTCATGAATCTTAACCTTGACTTCTATGTAAACATCTAAGGATTTTTATATACAAATGGATAATTCCTAATGTCATAAGTCATAATTTGACATTCGAACACCTATCTAGATCACAAATTATGTGGGTTATTTTTTTCATACCTTTGATGGATAATTCCTTTGGGTTTTTTGTGGAACACTTTTCTTGAAGGAATTCATTTGCCTTATCCTTGCCTTGAAAAATTCTTTCAGATGAAATGTCTAGGCATATTCATGTCTTTATAATATAGATCTCTAGAAATGTACCATTTGAAACTTTCAATTAGTCCACCTCATTGTAGAAAGATCCTTTAGTGAAAATGTAAAGGATACTTGCCCAAAAAATTGACCCTTTGGACTTTTGAAAAGTACCCTTTTTGAAAGTAAAGTACCCTATGGAAACCTTGAAGTGGACAATTTCCCCAAGAGACATATCCTTTATAATTTTTAAACTAGATCATTTCCTCAAGAAAAGTACCATTCAAGGAAATTATTTAGGATATTTTGCTTGAAAAAGTGCTCCTCAAGATTTCTATTTTGGATTAACTCCTTCAAAAGATATCCTCAGAAATTTTTTAAAGGGTCATTTTAGAAGTATGACCTTTTGGGGAAATTGTTTTGGATAAAATGTCCAAAATAATTCCTAGGACTTGCATAAAAGGAAGAAACAAAAATCTTGAAGTAATTCCTCCTAAAGAATTACAATACTTCTTCAAATGAAGTGGAGCAAAACTTCTCAAAATAAATGATCCTTGTACATTTGTTGCAGGCTTTATGTGAAACACTTCCTCCAAAGGAATTATGGGTGTTATACTTAGTCAAAAGTTAGAAAAGTTCAAACTTAGGCCTTTTTTTGATCTATTTTTTCAACTGATCAGTACCATGAACACTTACCTAGATCCCTTCACTTGAAATGTTGACCCTACGCATAGCCACTTGATCCATTCATCAACTGGGACCCTGCTCATTTGTTCAAACCAAATAAAAGATTGGTATGTGGGCTAAAATGGTCAACATCAATTTCATCAAACAAAATGTTTCAAGCAACTATCTCATTAGGTCTATTTCATCAAGAAAAATGCCCAAGACAAAGAATCTAAAGGAATTAGTCTCAGGGAAAATGGGGGCCCAAAGAGTATGTTCCATAGGGAAAAGTGCCCATGATAAAAGCCCAAAAGGTCATTCTAAAAAGTTGAAGGGTGAATTCAAAAAAGCCAAAATGTAACTTCAAAAATATGAAGGGTAAATTGTAAAAATATGAAGGGTAATATTTTAAGTAAATGGTCCCAAACAAAATGTCTAAAGGTGTGATATTTTGGGGAAAATATCTTGGATAAAATGTCCAAAACATTTCCCATTAAGACTAAATCTTTGCACAAAAGTTTTGAAGGGTCGATTGTCATGTAACCAAAATTATAAAGGGTCAAAAATGCACAGTAAAAAATGTTTACTAGGTAAAATACCTGAACAAAATAGGAATAAGACTTAAGATAAAAAAATTAAACTAAATCCACATCATATTTAAAGTGTTCACATGTAAAATCTAAATAAAATCTCTCACCAGATTTGGATTCAAAATAAGTACTTAGACTAAGGGTTATCAATTTAGTTTGATTATAAACCATCCATATGCTAGTAAAATATCAACTTAACATCAAAATCATATATCTCAAGCAGTGTTCATTCCAATTAGACATCATTGGACCTACAACTAGAAAACATAGAGATCTAGAGTTAGAAAATTCAGACAAGAGCAAACCAAAATCATGTGAAAATATGTTAACCAAACTAGGTGTGTATGATATTCAAATACAAATAATGTGAAAAACATGCTAGTGACACTCTGATCAAGTGAATTTTTAATTTTAAGGTACAAATTTGCACAATTTAAAATAAGGTTCCCCATTTTTTTTTTATAAATGGGGGATGTTGACCTCAACAGAGCATATGATATCATCATATTGGGACAAATTGAAATTGATTCCATCATTGAAAAGAAAAAATACTTGGTTCGTAGGGATATCCATGTTGATAGTGGGATTTGAAATTTTAGTGATTTATAGAATAGGTTGATTTGGTGACTAAAATAGCCTTCTAAGATATAGATTTGTTTTTAAATTTTTTTTATTTTGTTTGAATGCAAAGTTAATTCATCAAACAAAAATGGTATACCTTTATTTAAATAATGTGTATTGATATTAGGCATGAAATTAGTACTTCTATGCTATTTCAAATGTCTTTTTTTAGTTTAGTTTTGTATCCTACTAGGCATACCATAAAATGTTATCACTTTGAAGTGTACCCTTGAAAGAATGTGTGTTTTTTCTCACTCCTATTAACACAATGAAATATCTCCAAGGTGTGGGTGGTCTTATATTAGAGATAATATCTATTTTAAGTTTGGGTTCCCTAGTACACTCATTACTTCTTTATAAACTCTATAATTTAGTGATTTATTGACTAGGAAAAGAGTAAAAGGAGAAATACTCAAACTAGAATGGACATGAAAAATAAAATTTTGGGGTGATGCACTAATTTTAAATTCAATTATTCCTATAATTGACACACTTGGTGTAGACACTAGAAATCCACACATGATGATTCTAAGTGTCGAAGCACCACTAGACCACCTCAAGACCCACTTAGGCCTAGCTTAGACTATTTAACCGATAAACTTACTTAATGCTAGTCAAATTGACCTAATGAATTATCACACATTTTTAAATCAACCTATCTTGACCCTCAACCATTGATGGTCACCTTAATCATTAATAGTCACCTTGACCATTGACAGTAAGGTTCCACCATCTAAACCAATTTAAGTGATCCATCATTTTGACTTATTTTTATATAATTAGAAGGACTAATTTATGTGTAATCCCATGCATGTTTATATTAAAATTAGATATAAATTTGGACACCTTGTTAACATATTATTGCACCTCTCCTTCCTTGCCTATAAGAAGAGAGGACAAAGAGGTGAAAAGGGATGACGATGACTTCAAGAGCTTTTACATCCAAATTTTATTTGTAAGTCACTTCTTCTAGCAATCTAGTGATCTAACCATCATGATAGAAAGATAACTTACTACCACCCATTACATAACATCCAATTATCATTACTCTACTAGAATCATGCTAGACCCCATCAATAAGATAACCACCTCAACCATTCATCCACCAAACCTCTAGAAAGCTAAGTATTTATTTTTAATTTATGAATTACATAATTTCCATTTTGCAATCAGCCTAGCATAGACTAATCTCCAAGACTTACATTTTTTGATCCCATCAATATGACCTTTTATTACCCAAGCCCAACACATAGTAATCATTGATGATCATCTTGACCACCGATGGTCTATCCAACTACTTATGATCATCTCAACCATCAAAAATCACCTTAACCACTAATGGTCACACCAACCACTGATCGTCTCTGTGGTATAAAATAACATAAAGCTATTTCCACCTACTTAACCTCAACCAAATCCAACTTTATTTTCATTTAAATATTTACAAATCCTCAACCTATTTTTTGAACCACACCTAAATTATTTAGCATTAGTATTGACCCATTTATTTTGATATTAGTCATTTTAGTATATTTATTTATCAATCATTTCTTATACTCAATTATAGTACCTTCTGATTATCAATGCAAGTAAGTTATCTTTTGTTTTCTAAACTTAATTATTTAAAATGTGTGGATTTATAGCCCTCAAGGAAGCTCTTGCATCTAGGATATAGCTAGAGCTAGGCAATCCACCTAGCTATCTATCTAACCAATTATTTACTTTAGTGTTGTATTATTTGTAGGTGATTACTCCCAAGCCAAAGAGTATCTATTCACAATCATCCTATTCAATGTGCACACAATGAAATAAGTTTTTCAACCGTACCTATATCTAGTTTTTTTCTTCTTCCTTTCTCTTCAAATATAAGCTAAAATTCTCTATAACATTTTGGCCTGCTTGGTGGGACCCTTGAGTCTCTACTTGGGTTTATTTTATTTGCATCTACATTATATTCTCTATATTTTATGCTCATAAACAAAATTAAAATTTATTTGGGTTTTAAATCAACTACATACATTGGGTGCTTAAAATTTTAGATCACTTAGTTGAATTAAAGCAAAGTAATTCAATCATAGAATCACATGTATCACACATGCAAACCAAACCACCTACATCAATCAAACATTTAAACAGCTTGACATAAGGCCTAAGTAGTATTTCATCACCTAAAAATAACTATACCTCTTTCTTGGAAATCCTAATTGGAGGTCATTACCAATGGGAGAACCAACTTAGCTCTTTGGTTAAGTACAAACTCTAGAAATTAGTATATATTGGCTAAGCACTTGACACACTTATTCTTGTGGTGTGTGAAGTGAGACAGTAGGACCCAACACCAAACCATGTATTAATTTCCAATATAAATCCTTTTGACAGCCTAAACATAACCTAAAACTAGCCATAAACTTCTTTCCTAGTACCCACTCTACAATTCAATTTTAGTCACAGAATTTCTTACAAAGCTTAAAACATAAGAGAAAAAGATAGACTAAAAAGGACTTTAGGACTTAACTTAATTTTTAGTGTGTGTTTGATTTTCTTGCTCATTTTTTTGTCTTCTTATTGTTTAAGTGGTGAGATTTTTTTTTGTATTTTCTCTCCCTTATCTTGTATGGTTCTAACTCACTGGTAGTGAAAGAATCTAGTAGAATATAAATCATCACCAAAACAATCAACCTCTCCCACCTCTTCATCCATGGAGTATGTATCTAAACCAAAATATCATCCTCACCCTTCAAGAATTTCTTCTTTCCCTTAGGTAGTTCCCGAAGGAGATAAAAAAAATTCCACCATCTTAGATAAAAACCCTATGGCCCTTCAACATTATCTCAACACCATGCCTTACCATACCCCTACCTTGGTCCCACTTATGGACCCACCTTATGGCATTCCTTCCCACCTTATGGGGAACCCTTATATTTCCACATTCACCACTCAACCATTGACCACACAATCATCTTCATCCACCAATAATCCATTTGATACTACTATAAAAGACCAACCTACCCAACAAACCAACAGATTTATGCCTTCCACCCCCACCAACTCCTCTACCCTAGGAGTAACCCAACTATTAATCACATATTCTACCATCACCATGGGAGCAGCTACTAATAGCATTACCAACCTTCCTTTAACCACCTCCAATCCATTAATGACTACTCCACTTCAAAATCTCGTGTTGTCTATACCTTCTATCTTACCACTAACTAGTACAAAGTTCACCAATATTCCTTTAGTGAAAAATCCAACCATAGCTCCTACCCAACCCACCTTAACCTCTCAATAGGTTCCCATTACACCAAACTTGGGTTACATCCCTAACCCATAAGGTCATGTACCTCTACCCATTACCCAACCACCTACATCCACCTACCCCTACATAACTTCCACCCAATCACCTGTGTCCACATATAAATATGTGGTAGCTCCTCAACCTCATGTCAAAAATAAATATGTTACCAAACCACAATAATAATATGCACCTTATAAAATTTTAGTTGCACAACCCTAAATAGATCTAATGAAAATGCTAATGGATAAAATGACCACTTTAGAGTCATCCATCTCTAGTGCTCACAACATCTTATCATATGACCAAATATTTAATAAACCCATTCACCCATCTATCCCTATTAGACCATATCCCCCTAAGTGGTAACTTCCCAAGTTTTCTAAATTTCATAGTAAGGAAGATACCCAATAACACCTCAAGGCATTTAGGCATGCATGTTATTTGATTGCCTACGATGATGCCTTTCTTCTTCATACCTTCCCCATGTCCCTGTCCAATCTAATATTAGATGGTATAGTGAGATAACCAAACATTATCTCTCCTCTTTCACCCACCTAGACCAAAATTTCTTGGATCACTTTTCAATAAACATCTCTAAGAAAGTTTCCATCATGGACCTTTACTCTATCCAACAATTTGATGATGAATCTATTGCTAATTTTGTAGCTCATTGGAGGAGCCTAATAAATCACCTTTTTCCTTCTATTTACCCTAACCTAAACTAATAAAACTCTTTTCTCAAGCATGTGCTAAGAACATCTCTTCTAAATTACATGTAGAAAGCTTTAAAACTATTGATGAAGCTTTTACCATGGCATGTAAGCTAAAAAATAGAGCCATCAATGAAGGAAAGTTAAAGTTGAAAAATAAAAACTCCACCTACAAAACAAATAAGACCTCTTCCTCTAAACAAAATAACCAAACCAATACCAATGCTAAAAATAAGGGAAGTATAAATGTGGTTGTCTTTAAGATCACTCCTCCACCATCTGTTAATCAACCAAACTCCTCTAGCTCCTCAAAACAAAACATGAGAAACCAAAACCAAAATAATTAGAAGTAATTTACTCCACTTGTGGAATCTTATACTTTGATCCTAGAGAAGTTACTAAAAGATAATATCATATAGCTTCTTCCCATAAACCCCCCTCAATAATTTAATTTTTCTCATCCTTCACCTAGCTCGTATAACAAGAATGACCACGTGATTTACATTAAGTAGTGGGGCATGACATTAGTCAGTGTAATACCTTATAAAACATTGTCCAAACCCTCATTAACAAGGGGGATCTTGTGTTGGGAAATCCTAATTCACCTTCAAATTGAGCCCTTAACATTTTCAAATAACCATTTCCCAATCATGCACCTACAAAAAATGAAAGCAACAAAGTTGAGTGTTCTCAAAATGCCCATATAGTCAATATGGTTCTTGACACACTCATTGTTCAAGAACCTATCATCCAATCTACTTGTTCTTTAATCTCTCAACTTATTATGGTAGTGAATTTACCTTATCTTCCTTTAGAGACCCACATCTAAGAAATAACCTTTTATCCTACTCTACTTATTAAGGTAGTGGAGTCATCAACCCCTCCAATTGATATACCTAATAAATCAACCATCACATTGTGCCTCCTCCCTTAACTACCAAACAACCCACTTCCCCTTTATAGATCATTCCCAAAGAGTAAAACCCCACATATACACCTCTTATAGAGGAACCACACATCCAAACCTTGTAACCTTTGATTCAAGAAAAGGATGAGGTTAGCATTCCCCTTTCTCAACCTATGGGTTTATCTTTTGAGCCCACAGTCCAGGGAACATGACTACTTTATAAACAATTTTGTAGACTAGTTAAAAGATTGGAGTTTATCTATAAAATTGACATGGATCAAGACACATTTCAGAAACAAATATGTCTCCATTACATCACCAAATAGGAACCTCCATCCATTACTTTGATGAACCATCCCACCTCTTTTATCATCCAACCTGTTATTGTATCAACTCAACCAATAAGAAACTCTACCAACCCAACCATTTCTATAACATCCAAAGGAACCAAATCTCAAAATACCACATCATACTCTATCACTTCAACAAAACTAACTAAAACCCTTGGTATCATCCCTACATAGAGCCTTATTCATCCATCCTTGAAGTTGGAGATAACCTCACTAGACCCACCAACCAAGCACCAAACTAAATCAACCAAGGAGGTAAAACCAACAAAAGGCTAGAAGGCTATGGTTTTGTGCCCCTCAACCTTTCCCTCCATATTTGGGCCTCATCCTTATAATTTGATTAGGAATCCAACTATTTCAACCAAAACAAAACCACCCCTTTTGGTTACCCCATCACTTTTGCTTTTTGATACACCCATCTTCATAGATCCTTTAATAACCAAACTACCTAGCTTGAAACCTCATACCTCCAAATTATCAACTTCACACTTAACAAAACCAAAAAGATAAATTAAGAACACCACCTTACTCAAACCTTGTATCACCAAGCCCACTTTTTAAAACACTTCCATCTGACTAACCAAAGCCAGAACCTCTAAACCCTCACCAACTCTAGTCAATTCTTACTCTAGTATTTTCCAAAGGTTAATACAAGCCTCTTGTTTGACCTTACCTCACATAATACCATTTGTCCTTCTAGGTCCAAAACCCATCTAGTATAAAACTCACCATGTATGCACCTATTATAAGACATCAGGGTATGGCATAAAAAGCTATAAATCTCTAAAAACCATAATCCATAGTATCTAGGATGAGGATGATCTATTAACTAAATAAACCTCCCATGAGCCTGCTACCAATCCAATTAATAATAACCAATACCCAACACTTACCTACTCCCCAAATCTCACCATAAAGTGATGAGGAATCAAGCCAATATCCTACACCAACTCTTCTCTATATCCATACTATCTATGTGGTCACACGATCACACACTCAACAAATGGATAAGGGGAAGGCTAAAATATCCATCCCATTGACATACCTATCTTACACCTCCCAACTAGGTCAAAATTAGGGACCTTCACCTTTAGCCAAACCTAAGGTATTTGTCTTGGGTACCTCTCAATCTAACCCCTTTGAATGAATCAAGAGAGTGGTACTCAAATAGCTTCACCAAATATGGTAGAAACAAATATGTCTCCATTAGATCACCAAATAGGAACCTCCATCCATTAATTTGATGAACCATCCCACCTCTTTTATCATCCAACTTGTTATCGTATCAACTGAACCAATAAGAAACTCTACCAACCCAACCATTTCTATACCATCCAAAGGAACCAAATCTAAAATACCACATCATACTCTATCACTTCAACCAAACTAACTAAAACCCTTGGTATCATCCCTACATAGAGCCTTAATCATCCATCCTTGAAATTGGAGATAACCTCACTAGACCCACCAACCAAGCACCAAACTAAATCAACCAAGGAGGTAAAACCAACAAAAGGTTAGAAGGCTAGGGTTTTGTGCCCCTCAACCTTTCCCTCTATATTACGGCCTCATCCTTATAATTTGATTAGGAATCCAACTATTTCAACCAAAACAAAACCACCCCTTTTGGTTACCCCATCACTCTTGCTTTTTGATATACCCATCTTCATAGATCTTTCAATAACAAAACTACCTAGCCTAAAACCTCATACCTCCAAATTATCAACTTCACACTTAACAAAAACAAAACCATAAATTGATAACACCACCTTACTCAAACCTTTTATCACCAAGCCCGCTTTTAAAAAGACTTCCATCTCACTCACCAAAGTTAGAACCTATAAACCCTCACCAACTATAGTCAATTCCTACTCGAGTATTTTCCAAATGTTAATACGAGCCTCTTGTTTGACCTTACCTCACATAATACCATTTGTCCTTCTAGGTCCAAAACCCATCTAGTATAACAATCACCATGTATTCACCTATTATAAGACATCAGGGTAAGGCATAAAGAGCTATAAATCTCTCCAAACCATAATCCATAGTCTGTAGGAGTATGATGATCTATTAGCTAAATAAACCTCCCATGAGCCTGTTACCAATCCAATAAATAATAACCAATACCCAATACTTACCTACTCCCCAAATCTCACCTTAAAGTGATGAGGACTCAAGCCAATCTCCTACACCAACTCTTCTCTATATTCATACTATCTATGTGGTCACATGATCACACACTCAACAAATGGATAAGGGGAAGGCTAAAATATCCATCCCATTGACATACCTATCTTACACCTCCCAACTAGGTCAAAATTAGGGACCTTCACCTTTAGCCAAACCTAAGGTATTTGTCTTGGGTACCTCTCAATCTAACCCCTTTGAATGAATCAAGAGAGTGGTACTCAAATAGCTTCACCAAATACGGTAGACACAAATATGTCTCCATTACATCACCAAATAGGAACCTCCATCCATTAATTTGATGAACCATGCCACCTCTTTTATCATCCAACCTATTATCATATCAACTGAACCAATAAGAAACTCTACCAACCCAACCATTTCTATACCATCCAAAGGAACCAAATCTCAAAATACCACATCATACTCTATCACTTCAACCAAACCAACTAAAACCCTTGGTATTATCCCTACATAGAGCCTTAATCATCCATCCTTGAAATTGGAGATAACCTCACTAGACCCACCAACCAAGCACCAAACTAAATCAACCAAGGAGGTAAAACCAACAAAAGTCTAAAAGGCTAGGGTTTTGTGCCCCTCAACCTTTCCCTCTATATTACGGCCTCATCCTTATAATTTGATTAGGAATCCAACTATTTCAACCAAACAAAACCACCCATTTTGGTTACCCCATCACTCTTGCTTTTTGATATACCCATCTTCATAGATCCTTTAATAACCAAACTAGCTATCCTGAAACCTCATACCTCCAAATTATCAACTTCACACTTAACAAAACCAAAACCATAAATTAAGAACACCACCTTACTCAAACCTTGTGTCACCAAGCACACTTTTAAAAAGACTTCCATCTCACTAACCAAACTTAGAACCTCTAAACCCTCACCAACTCTAGTCAATTCTTACTCGAGTATTTTCCAAAGGTTAATACAAGCCTCTTGTTTGACCTTACCTCACATCAGACCATTTGTCCTTCTAGGTCCAAAACCCATCTGTTATAACAATCACCATGTATGCACCTATTATAAGACATCAGGGTATGGCATAAAGAGCTATAAATCTCTCCAAACCATAATCCATAGTCTCTAGGATGAGGATGATCTATTAAATAAATAAACCTCCCATGAGCCTACTACCAATCTAATAAATATTAACCAATACCCAACACTTACCTACTCCCCAAATCTCACCTTAAAGTGATGAGGAATCTAGCCAATCTCCTACACCAACTCTTCTCTATATCCATATTATCTATGTGGTCACACAATCACACACTCAACAAATGGATTAGGGGAAGGCTAAAATATCCATCCCATTGACATACCTATCTTACACCTCCCAACTAGGTCAAAATTAGGGACCTTCACCTTTAGCCAAACCTAAGGTATTTGTCTTGGGTACCTCTCAATCTAATCCCTTTGAATGAATCAAGAGAGTGGTAATCAAATAGCTTCACCAAATATGGTAGAAAAAAATATGGTAGAAACAAATATGTCTCCATTACATCACCAAATAGGAACCTCCATCCATTACTTTGATGAACCATCCCACCTCTTTTATCATCCAACCTGTTATCGTATCAACTAAACTAATAAGAAAATCTACCAACCCAACCATTTCTATACCATCCAAAGGAACCAAATCTCAAAATACCACATCATACTCTATCACTTCAACCAAACCAACTAAAACCCTTTGTATCATCCCTACATAGAGCCTTAATCATCCATCATTGAAATTGGAGATAACCTCACTAGACCCACCAACCAAGCACTAAACTAAATCAACTAAGGAGGTAAAACCAACAAAAGGCTAAAAGGCTAGGGTTTTGTGCCCCTCAACCTTTCCCTCTATATTGGGGCCTCATCCTTATAATTTTATTAGGAATCTAACTATTTCAACCAAAACAAAACCACCCCTTTTGGTTACCCCATCACTCTTGCTTTTTGATATACCCATCTTCATAGATCCTTCAATAACCAAACTACCTAGCCTGAAACCTCATACCTCCAAATTATCAACTTCACACTTAAGAAAACCAAAACCATAAATTAAGAACACCATCTTACTCGAACCTTGTATCACCATGCCCACTTTTAAAAAGACTTCCATCTCACTAACCAAAGTTAGAACCTCTAAACCCTCACCAAGTCTAGTCAATTCTTACTCTAGTATTTTCCAAAGGTTAATACAAGCCTCTTGTTTGACCTTACCTCACATCAGACCATTTGTCCTTCTAGGTCCAAAACCCATCTGGTATAACAATCACCATGTATGCACCTATTATAAGACATCTAGGTATGGCATAAAGAGCTATAAATCTCTCTAAACCATAATCCATAGTCTCGAGGATGAGGATGATCTATTAACTAAATAAACCTCCCATGAGCCTACTACCAATCTAATAAATAATAACCAATACCCAACACATACCTACACTCCAAATCTCACCTTAAAGTGATGAGGAATCAAGCCAATCTCCTACACCAACTCTTCTCTATATCTATATTATCTATGTGGTCACACGATCACACACTCAACAAATGGATAAGGGGAAGGCTAAAATATCCATCCCATTGACATACCTATCTTACACCTCCCAACTAGGTCAAAATTAGGGACCTTCACCTTTATCCAAACCTAAGATATTTGTCTTGGGTACCTCTCAATCTAACCCCTTTGAATGTATCAAGAGAGTGGTACTCAAATATCTTCACCAAATATGGTAGAAACAAATATGTCTCCATTACATCACCAAATAGGAACCTCCATCCATTATTTTGATGAACCATCCCACCTCTTTTATCATCCAACCTGTTATCGTATCAACTGAACCAATAAGAAACTCTACCAACCCAAACATTTCTATACCATCCAAAGGAACCAAATCTCAAAATACCACATCATAATCTATCACTGCAACCAAACCAACTAAAACCCTTGGTATCATCCGTACATTGAGCCTTAATCATCCATCCTTGAAATTGGAGATAACCTCACTAAACCCACCAACCAAGCACCAAACTAAATCAACCAAGGAGGTAAAACCAACAAAAGGCTAGAAGGCTAAGGTTTTGTGCCCCTCAACCTTTGCCTCTATATTGGGGCCTCATCCATTTAATTGTATTAGGAATCTAACTATTTCAATCAAAACAAAACCACCCCTTTTGGTTATCCCATCACTCTTTATTTTTGATATACCCATCTTCATAGATCCTTCAATAACCAAACTACCTAGCCTAAACCCTCATACTTCCAAATTATCAACTTCACACTTAACAAAACCAAAACCATAAATTAAGAACACCACCTTACTCAAACCTTGTATCACCAAGCCCAATTTTAAAAAGACTTCCATCTCACTAACCAAAGTTAGAACCTCTAAACCCTCACCAACTCTAGTCAATTCTTACTCAAGTATTTTCCAAAGGTTAATACAAGCATTTTGTTTGACCTTACCTCACATCAAACCATTTGTCCTTCTAGGTCCAAAACCCATCTGGTATAACAATCACCATGTATGCACCTATTATAAGACATCAGTGTATGGCATAAATAGCTATAAATCTCTCCAAACCATAATCCATATTCTCTAGGATGAGGATGATCTATTAACTAAATAAACCTCCCATGAGCCTGCTACCAATCCAATAAATAATAACCAATACCCAACACTTACCTACTCCCCAAATCTCACCTTAAAGTGATGAGGAATCAAGCCAATCTCCTACACCAACTCTTCTCTATATCCATACTATCTATGTGGTCACACGATCACACACTCAACAAATGGATATAGGGAAGGCTAAAATATCCATCCCATTGACATACCTATCTTACACCTCCCAACTAGGTCAAAATTAGGGACCTTCACCTTTAGCCAAACCTAAGGTATTTGTCTTGGGTACCTCTTAATCTAACCCCTTTGAATGAATCAAGAGAGTGGTAGTCAAATAGCTTCTCCAAATATGGTAGAAACAAATATGTCTCCATTACATCACCAAATAGGAACCTCCATCCATTACATTGATGAACCATCCCACCTCTTTTATCATCCAACCTATTATCGTATCAACTGAACCAATAAGAAACTCTACCAACCCAACCATTTCTATACCATCCAAAGGAACCAAATCTCAAAATACCACATCATACTCTATCACTTCATCAAAACCAACTAAAACCCTTGGTATCCTCCCTATATAGAGCCTTAATCATCGATCCTTGAAATTTGAGATAACCTCACTAGACCCACCAACCAAACACCAAACTAAATCAACCAAGGAGTAAAACCAACAAAAGGCTAGAAGGCTAGGGTTTTGTGCCCCTCAACCTTTCCCTCTATATTGGGGCCTCATCCTTATAATTGTATTAGGAATCCAACTATTTCAACCAAAACAAAACCACCCCTTTTGGTTACCCCATCACTCTTGCTTTTTGATATACCCATCTTCATAGATCCTTTAATAACCAAACTACCTAGCCTAAAACCTCATACCTCTAAATTATCAACTTCACACTTAACAAATCCAAAACCATAAATTAAGAACACCACCTTACTCAAACCTTGTATCACCAAGCACACTTTTAAAAAGACTTCCATCTCACTAACCAAAGTTAGAACCTCTAAACCCTCACTAACTCTAGTCAATTCTTACTCCAGTATTTTCCAAAGGTTAATACAAGCCTCTTGTTTGACCTTACCTCACATCAGACCATTTGTCCTTCTAGGTGAAAAACCCATCTGGTATAACAATCACCATGTATGCACCTATTATAAGACATCAGGGTATGGCATAAAGAGCTATAAATCTCTCCAAACCATAATCCATAGTCTGTAGGATGAGGATGATCTATTAACTAAATGAACCTCCCATGAGCCTGCTACCAATCCAATAAATAATAACCAATACCCAACACTTACCTACTCCCCAAATCTCACCTTAAAGTGATGAGGAATCAAGCCAATCTCCTACACCAACTCTTCTCTATATCCATACTATCTATGTGGTCACACGATCACACACTCAACAAATGGATAAGGGGAAGGCTAAAATATCCATCCCATTGACATACCTATCTTACACCTCCCAATTAGGTCAAAATTAGGTACCTTCACCTTTAGCCAAACCTAAGGTATTTGTCTTGGGTATCTCTCAATCTAACCCCTTTGAATGAATCAAGAGAGTGGTACTCAAATAGCTTCACCAAACCATAACAAAGATGTGCCTCTATGAGTTTATTTCTACCTCACCTCATCATCACCAAGCAACGACAGAGGCATTACAATTAATAGATGTCTAACTGAAAGACCTCAACCTCTATCAACCTTTATTGGCACTCTCCAAATTTTCAACCTGATCATCTTCAAGGATTCATAAATACCTTATATCCACCATGATTACCTAGATACCCCTCTTTTCATCACTTCCTAAATCAATTACACCCATGTTAAATGGGTCATGATTGATGGGGGATCCAACATTAATATCATCTCCTCTCATTCTTATGATTATCTTAAGCTACCAAACAATGTCATGTATGAAACCTTGACTATTCTTTGATCCTTCAATGACACCATGACCACCACTTTAGGAACTATTATCCTTCATATCCATTTAGGACCTCACACACTCCTTGAACTCTTCTATGTAGTGGGATGTAAATTCTAGTATAACATTTCATTAGGATGATCTTGGATCTACTACATGGGTTTTGTACCCTCTAGCCTTCATCATTACATCAAATTTAAGCACAAAGGTTAGGTTATCAATATACAAGCTGAACCAAGTCCCTTTTCATCATGTAACATGACTTATCAACCTAATGACATCCTCCTACCTCAATATAACACACTCTTATCAACCAAAGATAATCCCTCAACCATGAAGGATGAATCTATATCTCCTTTGACCAATGAGGCATATACTAGCTTTTCAATCCCATCAAAATAAATACCCTTCAAATACCACTTGGAATTTACACTCAAATGTATTTCACTTGGATAATATCACCTCCTCACCCCTAAAACTTTCCTTACTCCCTAAGAGTATGGAAAAATTGACCACCAACTTGGTTATGACCCTAATATTGGAACCATTATCAATTTCAATCCTTAAAACTATCAAATCCATTTCATCTATGGAGGTCTTAACAAACCCTTTGGTGTTTCCATCATCTCTTTTCTTCCTACCATTCACCTCTAGCTTCTGCTATGTAGATAAACTAGAGTTTGCCAAGACATACCTCTACCAATATGGTTAGAAGGGATTTGTTATCAGATGATATGAACATGAGATGTATGATTTGATGTCAATTAAAGCTTGAAAACCATATTAGAAACATGTCCTCAACTTCATTCCACCTACAAAAATACCAAATTACTTACCACCACCATAGTTGAGGAAGACATCCCTTCCTCACCAACCTCTTACCCACTTGAGTGTGAGGATGATGACATCATCCCACCTAATTTTTTTTCATAAACATGATCAGCCTTAGACCCTTGAATTATCAAAAGGATGGGGAAACCATAACCATCCCTTTGAGCCATATTGAGATGATAGGAGATGACTCTCCTACCTTCAATACCATTCAGTGTTAAGATGATGATTTCATTCTCACCTATCTTGGTGCATAAATTTTTTCCATCCATAAATCTCTTCCTCTTAAGACTTCAACCATGTTTAATGTATCCACCATAGATATCAATTTTGACATTTTGGACAACCCCTACATTGTCAAAATTAGCCAATTACTGAACTCTAAAGAAATTTAAGATTTCCCCTCATTCTTTCAAGACTGAAACATAGTATTTGCTCATTCTTATAGTGATGTCTTACGATTTGACCCCTCCATAGCTATGAATAATATAGCTACCAACCATGATACCAAACTTGTCAAGCAAAAACTTTGATGAATACACCCTCACATAGCCCTTCTCATCAAAAAAAATATTTAGTGTCTCCTTTTTATCAATTTCATTCAATGTAATGACTATCCCTAATGGGTCTCAAACACATGCGTATCACCATAACCATAAGGGGATTACAAATTTGTGTGTAATTTCATGACCTCAACCTTCCTTTCCCAAAATATGACTTTCATCTACCAAGCATTGACCAATTGGTTGATCTTACAACTAGCCACGAGATGTTATCTCTCATTGATTGATTCTTAGGTTACAATCAAATCCTAATTACCCCTAAATATCAACACAAAACTAATTTTATCACCCCATGGGGAACCTTCTTCTATAGGGTCATGCCCTTTAGACTTAAGAACATTGTGTAACCTACCAACATGCCATGATTTATATCTTCCATGACCTTATCCACAAAATCATCAAGGATTATATGCATGACCTCCTTAGGAAATCCAAATATCATAAGGACCATTTGGCCATTGTCAAAATTATCTTTGAGTGACTCATCCATTACCATGTCCACCTTAACCCTAAGAAGTGTATTTTTAGGGTTTTGTCAAGAAAACTCCTTGGATTTATTATCTCCCTTTAGGGAATCAAAGTCGATCCTAAAAAATTAAATCCATCCTCAATATGTTTCCTCTAATCAACCTAAATTAATCCATTCATCACTTTATCTCTCAGATCTTAGACCAATTCCAACCCTTCCATCACCTTCTAAAGAAGGATGTATATTTTAAGTGGAATAACAACTTTCAAAAGGCCTTTGATTCAATCAAAGATTACCTTTTGTCTCCACTTGTCCTCACCCCTCCCAAATATGACCAAATTTTATACCTTTATATCTCTTCCACTAACCACTCCTTAGAGGCAATGCTTGCTCATTGAGATGAGCGACATAAATAGTAAGCCATATATTACATCAGCCACACACTTGTATAACACAAGACTTAATACACCCCTACTGAGAAACTTTACTTAGCTTTAATCTTTGTGGCCACCAAACTTTTCCACTACCTTCTTAACCAATAGACACATGTTATAACCAATACTGACCCACTTAAGTATATACACTCCAAGACATACAAAAACCAATGTATGGCCAAGTGGATCATGTTTTTATCTAAGTTTGTCCTTGAATTTCTTCAATAAAAGCTAATTAAAGGGCAAGTCATTATCAACCAATTCCCTAAAGCACCTTTATGATAATAACCAACCTCCTTCTTTTGAGTTTCCTAATGAGTCCATCATAACCCTCTCTCAAGTAGACTTCACCTATCAAGTGACCATGTTCTTTGATGGATCAAAGTGTCAAAATGGTGGGGGAGCTATTATTATCCTTATTCCCCTTCACAATGGACCTCTTCCTTTATCCTTCAAGATATATTTTGAATGTACCAATAATATGGCTGAATATGAAGCCCTAGTCATAGGCCTTCAATTATGATAGCCTTGGGAGTCAAAATGACCAACATATTTGGTGACTCTCAACTATTATTCAATCAAATCAATGGATTTTACCATTGTAAGAATGATGTTTTCTATCAATACAAATAACTAGTTGATAAACTCTTAACATCATTTTAACACTACCATATCCAATCAACATTGTGGTTTACCAACAAGTTTGTCGACACCATGGATTCCTTCACCTCTCAGATCCCATCTACACCCTCTAACTCTAAGTTGTATTTCATTATCCATAGACTTACCTAGCCCTTTAACATTAAACTAGATTCTCTAACCATATTCAATATGGAGGAGACCCAACCTTATCTTTGGTATCAATATGAAGGAGACCCAACCTTATCTTTGGTATCAATATGGAGGAGACCCAACCTTATATTTGGTATCAATATGGAGGAGACCCAACCTTATCTATATGGGACAATTTAATGGCATCTCTATAGCTAAGTGCATCCTTTGCCTTGGTTATTAGTGGCCTGCTCTTAACCAAGATTATTGTGATTATGTGAAAAAGTGTGTTAAATGTCAACAAGACACCAACTTACATCACACACTTAGTCATAATCTTCACATATCCACCACTTTTTGGCCCATTTCACATTCTCCAATTTTTGGCCCTTCTCACAATGGGGCCTGGACATTATTGGTGAAATTAACCCCCATTCTTAATAGTGACATCATTCTATAATCACTATGACCAAATATTTTACCAAATTGGTAGAGGTTATCCCTCTAGTCTTAACCAAAGTAGAAAAGGTTGTCAACTTTATCAACCATCACATCATTTTCCATTTTAGAATTCCTCACAAAATCATCACTTATAATGGCAAATATTTTAAAAACAAGTAAGTCCAAGGTTTATATGATGCATTTAGTATCAAGTTAAGTTTTTCATCACCCTATCACCCTTAAGTGAATAGACATGCAAAAGCCTCTAACAAAAATCTTAAAAACATGCTCACTAAAATGGTTAATGCATCTAGTTAAGATTGGCACTTGTACATCCCTTTCACTTTATGGGAATATCATAATAACATTCAAACCCCTATGGGTGCTACACCATTTTCCATTGCATTTATATTGGAGGTTATCTTACATTTCAAAGTCCAAATCTAATCTTTTTGCATATATTTGTAAGATCTCATTTCTAAAGATGATTATCATTAGCACCATTTAGACCAACTTGAGCTAATTAATGAAAATCATTTTTCCACCGTCACCTACCTTCATGTCTATCAAAATTAAATCAATCCTATCTATAATAAACACCTTGAAGTATAGGACTTAAACATTGGGGACCTCATCTTAAAGGAAAACTAACTTGTCAATAATATGGAGAAAATCAAGTGGGGAAAGTTTGCTTTCAATTAGCTTGGACCTTATATCATGACCCACAATTATGGATCAAGATCTTACCTATTATCCTATTTTGAGGGAAACCTAGAACCTGAGCCTCTCAGCACTTCACATCTATGTCCCTTATTTTGTTAAAAGGGATCAAATACACCTTTTTCCTAACTTAAGTTCATCCTTCGTTTTCAAACCACATTCATCTCCATATTTTAGGGGAAACTAATTAAAACTTAATCATGTGATTATCTATCACAATCATAGCTTAACCTTGAATAATGGGTATCATAGTTATACTTATGGCATGATTATCATGGTACTTTTTGCCCCTTTTCAAAAGATAGATTCCCATGGTTATTCTCACCTAAACCTCTTTACACCTAATTAAACTTCTTATGATTTTTGTTTTTCCTCATAAATTTCAACCTTCAAACCTATATAACCAAGTTTAAGTCTATAAAAATCAAAATCAAAATTAAACTCATAACCAAAAATAATCACGAGTCATCCCTAACATTCATAGACTGTCCCTTAAAGGAAAGCTACCAAAACATATAAAATTTGATAAAATTAGGGTGGTATGCTCCCTTGAATGATAACTATCAAAAGGCATTAAACAAAGTACAAAAACTTAGACCACTCCCTTAAAGGATGGCTGAGTAAAGCATTTGTGAAAGCAAGCAATTTATTGGAAGCTTCCAACTTTGATCAAGTTCCCCAACCCTCCCAAGAACTAATTAAATAAACAAAATACACATTATCTAGCAAAATAAAAAAATTAAAGAATTTTGAAAGCTACAATCGGTTCTCATAATCAATAATTTTGAAAGCCACAATCAGCTCTCATGAGTAAAATTTCTACATCAATTAGTCTACACTTTGTATGACATAGACTTTTTTATACTGACTCTTTGGTAACCTCCAAATGAGGCATGCTAGTATCACAAGAAGGTTTCATTTTCATCCCTCTCCCCTTTATACACTATAAGCAAGGGATTTTGATCTCACTTGACAATATGTGATCGAGACAACTTTTTAACCAAATAATGAATGCTAATGCAAATCATTCAAAGGGATTTCATTCCTTAAAACAATCCAACTTCAAGCTTTTTATTATTCATTTCTAATGAAGAAGCATCATTCCCTCTTCTTATATTGTCATGACTAGCTAATATATTCACTAAGACATTTGTCTGTTGATTATATTCTTTTTCTCACATCAAGTGTTATTATTCAACTTAATTTATGTGGTTTCTCTTAATAAAAATATCCATAATAATAACATCATATCAATGTGTATCATAATAAAAATCACACATCATCAACATATGCATCATCATATCACAATCATAACATCCATGAGCAAATAAGTGAAAACTAATTTCTACCACATGTCTAAATGTAAGTAAGGAAGCATACACTCATTAAATTTTAGTATGAAAATCATTATCACATCAATATCATATGAACATAAAAACAAAATTCATCTCATCACATTCCTAGATAGGTGAGTCTACATTAGTATCCACATCCATAACATAAACATAATCAATATAGCCTCATCAATGATCAACACCACTATAATAAACATCATGAGCATAAACCATCAAATCACAAATCATGAATGATAAGAAATAAATGAGGATCATATCTATAAATCATTAGTTCATCATCCATAACATCATAATGTATACAAAAATATACATGTTTCTCTAAAATTATACATCTCATTGCATCAACTCATAGGCTGATATAAAAATGATATAAAAGCAAACTATAATATCTCATAACTATGTCATGACTATGCCCCTAGGGCACCACTATCTCTTTGGGCACCACTACCTCTTGGTGCCTATCCTCCCAAGGTCCCTGTCTATCCACCTATAGAAGTAACCCACTAACCTGGTGTCACAATGTTAACACCACCTAACAATCTAGATATATATGCACCACATTAAGGCTCATATGCACATCTGAGGATTATGGCCTCATAGTATCATAGTTCCTCCACTATGGATATATACCAAGGCATAGGGATAGTGCATGATGGTCTTATAGATGTTATGGCTCCTCCTTTGGTCTATCTCATGGAGTCTCTCTTCTAGGTAACCAAAACTAGTGTAGCTCTAGCCTGGTCCCTCTCACCTATAACTATAGCTATCTAACCATGTAATGTAGCTAGCTAACCTTGTAAAGCTACCACATAAGTCTATGCTATGTCTATTTTGACTCATACTTGTGCATCTATAGAAGTCCCCTATACCTATACTTATACCTTACAACCACTACTATTTGGGTCAATATCCATAGGTTACCTATCACCATCATCACCATAAAAATCTACTACCACATACAATGCCTAATACCATATAGGGTAACCATATAAAGAACCTACATCATCTATCTTGACCCTATCTAATAACTCCTTGTGATCAAGAAATATCTAGACTTACTATGGTGTAGTTAGTAGGATATCTTTATCCTCTCACATATACCTTAAAAATAGACCCAAAATCCCCTGTATCAGGCTAATTTATCTCCACACCCTATCAAATGGGATGAGCTCTACCTCCCCATCCTACCTACCAAGGATCCACCTATAGCTCTACAAGGATAATGTGTGTCTCATACATCTATTACACTCTAGAAACTTGATGTATGGCCTTTAGATTACATCACCAATAGCTAATGCCTATAGTGTAACTCTAAACCAATCAATGTCATGTACCCCTCCACCTAGTCCTGACAAAGCAAAATCATCTCTCCACCTCATGAATCCAACTATGGGTTCCATATGGGAAAAACTCTCCCATGACAGCCCCATAGATTGTAAAACCTAGATGTGCTCATATGCCCAACAATATAACATGAACTTGACACTAATGCCATATCTCCTATGTGCTTTGAAACCCCATAACTCCTTGTATATATAGACTAGCAACATATGAACCCAACTAAACACTGTATGACCCAACAACATCTCAACTAGAACCCCTAGTAGTAGATAATGAAACCACCCACTGCTTGAGTCTAAAATAATAAAATAAGATACTATGATGATCATCATTATTATTAGTCTCCTCTTGCCCCTCGCCCTCTAATGGAGTGGAGTGTAGCTAAATCCTCTACCATGCCATCTAAAAATATCATGGTTGTCTCCATATAGTAACTCTAATAGCTCAATATCTCCTTCCACTTAATGTGATAAATCAGCTCACCCTAAATAGGTAGCCATATAATCCTATACACATCCTCTAGTAGGATCATCATCTTACTAGTAGGTAGAAGGAAAGTGTTCATAGCTAGATCCCATGTCTTGATAAGGGTCATAATCATCACCACATCCAATGATATGTGATGATAGTGTAACATCACTCTAAAACTGACCTCCTCCATATGTGCCTAGTCATTGATAGTCATCCCTTAGTGAATATCAATGAAGACATAAGGCACCTAATCTCACATCTAAATCTGATCCCATGCCTACAAATGTTTGATAGAAAATATCTTAGTTCTTTATACTATTTTACCTATAAATATAGCCTTTTAACCTCTATTATCCACCCTTAATCTTTCAACCATGACCTATCACCTTACACCCTAATTCACAAGTATTTAACCATTACTCCTTATCTTCCAACTCTACCCTCGACCTCATCCATTGATGTAACCCTAAAACTACTACCTAAGGTCTTACCCTTGACACCTAATTCAACAAAATTTAAACCATTCAAACATTTAAATATACTTAAAAATTTAACTTTGCTTTTTATCACAAAATTTTGCCACTTGGTTTACCATTAATGATCACTATGACCATCGATGATTAGGCAACCATTCTACTGATGATCAATGACCATTAATGGTTAAGATGAATACTGATGGTCACTATGTGTGATCATTGATAAAAATATCCCAAACCCTACTTACCTAAACCCTACCTACACACCTAAATCCAACAACTAATAACCCTAAATTTATTTTGTATCCTACCCCCAACCTACCTATCCGACTAATTTCAATTTTCAACTATAAATTTCAACAACAATAAAGAAAAACCTAAAACTAGGGTAAAACCTACAACCCACCCAATAAGATAATACCAAAATAACCAAACTCAAATTTAATGCCAAATAAAAATTAATATATCAATTAAATAATACCCCTACCTCATTCCTTACAATCATTGAGAAGGAATCCTAGGTCCCACTTCCCAATCACATCCTTGTCCACCCTACATCCTGGATAGGTCCACCCTCTAAAACTCTATCAACAATCTAACTCAGCACCTCACCCTTAGCAAATGAGCTTCACCACAAAATTCCAAGACACAAGTCACCAATGTCAACTAGCTCAAATGAGTGAAATGGACCTTTAAGTTAGCTTTTACCTCTATTATTTTAGGGTTTTTGTACCTAATCATTGATGGTCAGGGTGACTTCTGATGTTCAATTTCAATACCCCTGACTATTGATGGTCATGATGTTGGACTTTTTTTTGGTTTTTTCCCTAACAACAAATTATTTTGGCACCCATATCAAGTTCCCACCCATGGTGATCGCCTTCTCCACCATCCAACCACCTCATCACCTCACCATCGGTCCATTTTGGCCTAAACTAGTGATTATTTTATGATGAATTTTGTCTGGTCTTTTTTACTACAACATTAATTTCTAGGTTAACTAATTTTTGAAATTGTGCTACCTTGTGCACACCAAAACAAATTATGTATTTTTAATATCACTTCCTACCTTGTATACTTGTGACTTCACCTAACCAAATTGTGTTTCCCTAGGAGTACTTCCTACATTAAATACCCATGAAAACACATACCTTGCCTAGGAAATTTACATTTACAAGTGTTCCCAGCCACCACACCTAAATGTGATCATGTAGTCCACTTAACACTTGTACTTTTAGCACTGACCTATATTTTTACCAACTATGGAAACCTAGTCAATACACATTCTTGGCTATCATACTTTTATTGCACTTTGTGTATGTGTTTGCACTTCAACTTCCAAACCTATCAACTAACTTCTCCATCACTTTTACCACTTATCAAACCTGAAACCAAGACTATTTTACCTTATATACTCTCAATTTTATGGGTAAAAATTCTTCCTATTCTTAGGATAACCAAAATTTTGACCCATAATCCATTTTTATTTTACAACTTATTGATACAAATGACATAACAAAAAGGGGCAAAATGTAGACACCAAAAATAAACACATGATCATTCCAAGTGTCAAATCACCCCTGGACCACCTCAGGACCCCCTTAGGCCTAGCCTAGACCATTTAACCAACAAACCTACCTAATTTTAGTCATTTTAACCTAATGACTTAACCCACCTTTCTAACTCAACCTACCTTGACCATCAACCACCAATGGTCACCTTAACCATCGATGGTCACCCTAATTATTGACACTTAGGTTCTTCCATCTAAACCAACATAACTCACCCATCATTTAAACTTGTTTTTCTATAATTTGATTGTCTAATTCATGTGGGAGCCCATGCATGTTGAATTTAAAATTAGACATCAAGTTGGACCCCTTTTTAACATCTTGTGGCACCTCTCCTTCTTTGCCTATAAGAAGAGAGGATTAAGAGGTGAAAAGGGATGATGATGATTTTAATAGCTTTAGCATCTAGAGTTTATTTATAGGCTACTTCTTCTAGAAATCTAGTGATCTAGCCATCATGATAGAGAGCCAACTTGCCACCACCCCTCAACTGACAACCAAGTATTATTACTCTATTGGTATCATGCCAAACACCATTAATTAGCCAAACACCTCAACCATTCATCCAAATAACCTCCAATAAGATAAAAATTAACTTTCAATCTATCAATTACCTTGTTTCCATTTTGAAATTAGCCTAACATAGACCAATCTCCTAGAATTACCTTTTGTGATCCCATCAATCTAACCTTTTATTACCCAATTCCAACACACAATAACCATTGATGGTCACCATGACTACCAATGGTCTATCTAACTACTAATGGTCATCTGAACCATCAATGGTCACTTCAACCATTGATGGTCATACCAACTATTGATGGTCACATTGGTAGGAAATAACAATAAGCTATTTCCACCTAGCTACCCTCAACCAAATCAAACTTTATTTTCATTTGCATATTCACAGACCCCTAACTTATTTTATGAACCACACTCAAACTATAAAGCATTAGTATTGACCCTTTTATTGATATATTATTCATTTTAGTCTATTTATTTATCAATCATTTCTTGTATTCAATTCTAGTACCTTTTGATTGTTGATGCAAGTACTTTATCTTTTATTTTCTAAACTTAATTATTTAAAACATGTAGATTAATAGCCTCAAAGGGAGATCTTACTTTTAGGATCTAGATAGTGCTAAGTAATCCACCTAACTATATATATAACCAAATATTTTCTTTATTTATTTCTTATTTACAAGTCATTCCCCCAATCTAAAGTGGATCTCTTCATAAATTTTGACATAGAAGTGATAAAAGTTGAGTGTCTATATTTGCCCCTATTTTATAAGGTGTTGTGAGATGTAGATTAAATTACATATTCTCAAATAATGAGGTACTGAAAAAGGTGGATGAAAAATTATATGAAGAAATAATTGATGTTTTAATTACATCATTCCCAACTGACAAGTGTAGGAGATTGAATCTAAAGATAAGGATATGATTTGAATGAAATTATTAAGGTATGATTCCCCTCAAGATGAAATTACTAGACAAATGACATGAATAAGATCTATAAAAATAGATGAATAAACTAGAATGGAAAAGAATATTAACCTATGGATAGCATTATGCCACCTTAGCTAACACTTGCATGCTTTGATTTTTTATGATAAATAACTGATTTATTACATGTAGTGTATAATTTGAAAGGAAACATCCCTAAATAGTCATCACACTTTGAATTACCCAAAATAGGGTGAAATTTGTGGGCTTAGGCATGATATATCTTGAATAGGAAGTTGCATGTTTGATTTCCCAAAAATAGGGTGAAAACTATGAGTTTGGAATAAAGGTGTACCCCAAATAGGGTTGATAATTAATGAGCTCCAAAAAGGGTGAGTTAACTAATTTATTTGATTTATTTTAAATCATAGATAAAATATTTAACTTATTTCATATGTTAAAGATGATATGAATGATTTGAAGTTGATAATTTGACATAAACATGTGTGATAATGGCATAATTAATTTTGAAAGAAGCCACAAAAAACTAAGCACATAAAAATGCTCAAAATGATGAGAAACTAAATAATGTAAAAATAAGATAATGATTGAAGAATGATATGATCTTATTGGAAGAATATGGATGTTAATAATTAAAAAAAAAGGTTGGTTGAGATAACCTCAAAAAAAATTTGGTACTGAGCATTGCCCACATAGTCTTAAAAGACCTCAGGTCGATGTAGTTATCCAGGAAATTATAAGATAATATGATGAAGAATGGATTAAATTATTATAGTAATAAAAATGGTTGATCACTTTATATGAATTTATTTTACATGCTTATTTGAAGATGTACATCTTGATTATCGTAGATGGCCATAATGTGCAATCATTGTGATTTGATCATGGAAAATGAAATGATGTGATGTGGTCAAGGATGAAAAAAATTATTGTATAATAGATGATGATGTGAGGGTATTTACTACTATTATAACATTACCTATTTAATACCTTTGGTACTTGATTTTTAATTTTTCACATGATAGTATATATCATGATATAAAATAACATGATGACCTAGCCATAATGTGTGTAAGGACTAACCCCCTATCCAATAGATAATTTAAAACAACATGCCAATGATAAAAACCATGACGTCAATGTTGAATATGCTAATAGATGGACTCAAGTACAAGTGCATGAAAAGGGACACCATGATGATGACATCAATAACATAATGGACTAAGTCAAGGTAAAAATAATAAAATTAAATAAATAAGAAAAAAAACAAACACACAAACATGGAAATCAAAATAAATAGAAAGTGTTATGTCTTTGATCAAGTCAAAATCCACACGTGAAGGCTTAAGAATAGTGATAAATTAATGGTGCCCTCAAGAAAAGACACATGTAATGGGAGAAGTGGGAAAAAAAATATTAGAATAATTTATGAGCTTTACTTTCCCCAAATAGGTTGGAAGCGATGAGCTTGAATTAGAGTGATTTGATTTGACTCAAACAAGGAAAATTTGGGAAGGACACATTCCAATGGTAGCTAATTTGATTGGATTAAGATTAATTAAGGGTTATTTATTAGACTTAATAACAGACAATTTTTTTTGTATTTTTTGGTTGTATATATGTTTTTGGATATCTTTTACTTTTAAACATTTAGGATTTTATAAATTTATGTATGTTTTTTAGTTTTTGCCATTCAAACTCAATGGAGAATTATGAGAACAAAAAGATTTGACTAAAAAAATAGTGAGAGCACATATTTAAGATTGGATGAGTTAACCTTATAAAATTTAGTGTTTCCTACATATTCCAAATGGACTTAAAACAATGATAGTTATACCTAAATAAGGATTAGAATGTGATAAGTATGAATAGGGAATGAAAGATGTTTAAAATGATTATGTTTGAGATTGGATTAAATTTAATGGAAATTTTTCAAATATAAAAATGGTGAGATCATTGAATTACTATCTCAAAATTTTTGAGAGTGTGCAATGGGAATGTTTTAGGAGTGTTTCAAACATTATACCCTTAAGGGATCACTAGAAACTAGAAACATATGTTTTAACACTAGGATGGGATTTAATAGCCTATGATAGGATAGGAATGATCATGTTTGATAATAATGGATGATAAAAATATTAAGAACCTCAAAATAACATGTCACATTATAAATAAAATTTCAAGTCATCAAAGTGTCTCTAAGAGGATATGCTAAGGGATTTTCTAAAACAAGGCTCTAAACAACTTCCACTTTTTGATTAAGATTAAGATGGGAAGGAAATTTGGATTAGGGTAGTATGAAAATAAATATGATTTAGGAATATGTAAAATGGTTGTTATATCATGAATATAATGTATTGAATTTTAAAAAATAATACACCAAAGTGTTAAAGTACTTTTAGATAATAAATTATTTACACAATGCCAAAAACCTAGTTTTCATCATGGTACTTACCCAAGGTGCCACACTCATGGGTTTCACCATTGGATGAATTATATATATTTATATTTTGATTTATTTTTTGGAATTTTAACTTAATGGAGGATTATGAGATGCTTAATACTAAATGTTTTATCTCTAACCCATACCAATTCTAAATTTCTTCTCTGCAAACCTCTAAATAGGGTATATTTTTACCCTATATGAAATAAAGTGTCACCATGAAGGTAAAATATGATAATAATTGGATAAAATATTTTATTTGACTAGGGAATATTGGGTTTGGCCTAAGGATATGATCACAAAAAGAGGGATAATTATTGGAAAGCTAGATAAAATTAGGATTTTCAATCACAAACCCCATTTCTTATTATAAATGTGACATAATTTTTGATATTTCAAGGCTATTTTGTCTAATATTTAATTCAATAATGTCATTTTCAAGTAATTCAAAACTAATTTATTAATTTAATGGTGCTTTATAGAGGTTTTCACCAACTGAATCTTCTTTACTGTTCTAATTTTTACTATCTAATAGCACCTCAAATAAGGTTTCACTAAGAGATGTTTATAATTAATTTTGATTTCCCCTTAGCACCTTAATCAAGGTTTCATTAAAGTATGCTTAATTTTTTACTTTAATTTGTTGAAATGTCCTATGGTGCCTCAAATAATGATTCACTAGGGATCTTTACTTCTAACTAAATTTTTTCCACTCATATGTCACTCTAAAAGAACTTTAGAAATATGTGATTTTTTTAGTCGTAATTGATACAATTGGGAAGATTCCCTAAAAAACACCCTAGGTTGGAAGATTTTAACTAATCCCTTGATTTTATCAACAATATTCCAATGTAAAGATATTATCTAAGTACTTTTCACCCTTTCACTATTTTCCACATAAAAAAATTACAATTACTCCTAATTATACAAAATTTTGGAGGGAAAATACAATAATTTGAATTTGATTTCAAACATGACTAGAACTTACATGCTTAGTGAAGACTAATTCCAACTTAACCATGTCTATCTTGAATATGTTTTGAGATACTCCTGAATCATACTCTCCCTCTAGAAATAATTTTAACCTTAGTTCAAATGATTTTTTTCCTTCATGCCTTAGTATTTAATGTATGCATAGATACCATTTCTTTATCTACATTCATTGATTTTGTCTTACTTTGAGATAGTCTTTGACTTTCATCTTGATTTTCTTCCTCTTTTGGTATGTTTTTCCTCGTATCCTTCTCATCTACCATGTTCCATCTCCATGTTTCTTCATCTCCATAAAAATCTTCAAGATCTTCTTGTTTCATGGGATTGTCCATTGAACTATGGACTTCATCCATCTCCACCTCTCCAAAACCTCTTGGGTTTGCTCTTTTCTTTCTTCAATCTCACTAATGGTGTCATAATCATGGGCTTTATCTTTACATAACTCTCTTTGAGAACTAAATAGCTCTTCCAACATTCTAAACTCCTCCTTTAGTGAAGTCTCATCTATCTCACTATTTTATTCATAAAACTTGGGATCATCCTTCTCAAGGATTGGTTTTCCTTTACCCTTCATCTCATCCTTACTTAGCTTGTCTTCATGCAAACCAAATTCTTCATTAATATACTTATCAAATACAATTGAAACAAAATTACCTTTTGTCTCTTTAATCTCTTCAAATTCTTCTTAAAACCATCCTATTTGTCCTTTGCCTTCAATGAGGCATTTATTTTCTATATGCTCACATTTTCCCTTAGCATCTATCCATTTTTAACTCTCTCCTTGCTACATGTTAGTATTCATATCCATTTTCCATTCATCCTATTCCATAAAAATATCATCAAATGATTCAAACACATCATCATTCAAATCATTGTAAACAATTATCCTACCTTTCATTTCCTTGGTATGCCTTTCAAACTTATTGCCTTCATGGAATGCCTCTTTTATACTCACCATCTCATATTCATTATATTATTTACTTGTGTTAGATTCCATCCTCTTCCATGGACTATTTTGTTCAATATCCACTTCACATACTTCTTGCACCAATCCTCTCTTCATTATTTAAGGCCCTTATCTTTAACTTCATAAGGCTGCTCGTACCTACAACTACCCATTCAAAGATAACATTAGATATAAAAAAAAGAGACCATAAGGTTCTATGAGTTCTCTCTTCACCAACACTCTCATATTCTCAAGTGCTCTTCCTAGCACTTCATCTTCTCTTTCTTCTTTCTTCTTGTTCTCTATAATGAGAACCTTCTTCACAATATCTTCTTATTCTTATTGCTCACTTGGAAACTTTATTATCTTCTTCAAACCTTTATGGGATTCACTCTTCTTGGCATTTTAATTTTTCCTTCTCCTCTTCATTAGAAGATCAATTTTCCACTTTAACCTCTTCCTCATTAGCCATAACCATGCTTTCTTGATCATCTACATCCAAGTCTCATATTTATATACAAACTTAACTAAATCTCTTTTAAAACTAGAAATATCAATATTAGTTTCATTAATAGTCATAACTCTCTTATTTTGGATGTTTGTTTCCTTCTTAGTACCCTCATGTACTTTGCTACTCTAGAATGTCCATAATAGTATCTCCATCTCTGAGATCTTCACCCAAGTCTTTTCCATCTTGGTGTCTTAATCCCTTTAGGTCTTCACCTAAGTCTTTTTAAACCTAGTCTTTTGGTGTACTTTTATCACCCAAGCCTTTCTCCTTACCTAGTCTTTTGATAATTTCTTGGATCTCACCTAGGCCTTTTTGCATCTTAGTCTTTTGAGCCTCCTTCCAAATCCTATTAAAACTCATTATAAATCATAATAATCAACACACTATCAAATTACAATAGCTTTAATATCTAATACCAAAAGTGGTGTAACCCTCCCTTTTCTACACATTAAATTACCTTCTTACTTAGGGCCAAGATACTAGTTGGGTCACCAATGTTCTTATTAGTGACAATCCCATATATAAGAATTATAGAAACCCACTATTAAAAATCAAATTATTTATAATTTATCTAACCTCTATAATAATTATCATATATCTTATCACACCTTAATACACCTATGAAGTTCAGTCATCCACTATTAGAAGGCTTAAGACTATTCATTTACTTGTTGGGTATGATATCCTCCTTGTAACCTTGTTTATTTTATATATTGGGCATAACTATAATCAATTTATCTCAATAATAAATGTAAAAACATTTCTAGATACCCATTAATCCCTTATATAACATACCTAGTAATCATCTAAGGTTACTTTGTATGGATTAACACTTCCTTCTTTAAGCCCTACTATAATTAATCCTCATTTTGTGCAAACCTCCTTATCTTGAGAAAATTAAGGAATTTATAATAAAAATAATCACCTTTTATGATACCCATTACCTCCTTACAATTTAATAAAATAATTTTTATGCCCCTCCAATAGACAAAAAAACCTTTTCTAGATAGGTCTACTATTTCTTGGCTTGCATACACCTAGATCTCACTCTTGTTGTCCTTTTTATATACTTATCCATAATCCATAGGTTTTAAAACACATTAAATATTTGTTAAACATCATCAAGGGTTAGATTACAAACTTTCAAGAATTTTCAAGGGTTGAAACTCATTATAGAGTCCAAACCCTAGTTTAGGGGTTTTTAAAGCCTATACAGGGTTGAGAGTACAAAAAATGCAACTAGAAGTATTTTAGGATGTTTTAAGGAATATAATTAGGTTTTTAAGTTTTTTATAGTTGTCCTCCATCCTTTATAACCATTATTTAAGCCTTAATATCCTATGTTCACCTTATGTAAGACTTTATTCAAATTACTTTCATTGTGTTTCTCTAACAATCAATAGGGTGTTAAGGTTTTATTCTCAATTTTGATGGTCAATATAATTTAAATGTGATCTACACAAAGTTAAATATCTTAAATTACTTCCTCATTCATATTATCATACCAAAGTATGATCTTATCACATAAAAGTGGTATTTGGATGCAAAGAGTGTTTCTTGAGATAACTTATTCATAACTTAGCCCTATACCTATCCTATATCCTTTATCACACTTTTTCAACCATTTTTAGGACCAAAATATTCTCCAATTATCTCAAATAAAGTCCTAAAACTACTTTCCCAAATCCTAACCATTCATTCATAGTAACTTTTTAGTTGGACACTAACTCCACATTAAGGACACTAGAGCCACATGGCACTAGTGTTCCCAATAGGGTGTTAGTGTCCCTTTCCCTAAATCTATTGAATGGATATATTTTCAAATGTGTATCCCTCCTAAGGTCAACCTAAGTATAGTTTATTATTTACACAAGATATAAAACACTATAAATACAAGACTATTAGACCTATATCCATGAGATGGAAAATAATTTCAAAAAGCCTATTCAAACAACAAATAAGTTGAGCAAAATCTAGGTTATTAATAACTATTCTATCATATACTACCATATACAATTTTCCTAAGCCCATATTTCAAATATTTCCAATCTAAAGGACACTCAACATATTTCAAACCACTATAATTCTAGCATTCACTTGCACTTTCTCCAAACACTAGGTGGGAGAACTACATCAGTCTTTATCCCTCTTGAAATTATTGGTATGTAGGAAAATTTATTCATAATGGGATGGTGACGATGTCTAACCTATCCTACTAATGAATTCATAATTTCAGCTCATACCATACTTGTAAGGATGATTAGGCTTTGCATATTAAATTAGTTATTCTAGGGGCAATATAGAGTTTTAGATTTCATGCATGTAAGAATAGAAGCCATAAACATAGATGCATATTCTTTTAGAATTTAGGAATACTCCTAGAAATAGGATACTAATGCCATTTTTAGGACACTAGAGCCACATTAAACTACTATCCAAGTGGGATCCTATTGCCCAGAGAAGAATCTGACTCAATGATCTTATAAAGGACACTTAGACCTATCGATAACCCAATTTTTAGCACCTAGATCTTCCATGATAGTTTTTTCTAGATAAATATCTATTTTCACATATTTATTACTATTTTTACAAATTCAAATCAATTCAATTTTTTTTAAAAATAATTGGTTATTTATTTCATATTATTGATCTCATTTAGACAACTCAAACCTTTAATCTAACATAGGATTTACACTAGAAAAACCCTAAAAGGTTAAAACATTTAGTGAAATTGACATACTTTGACTATTGCTTAAACTGCTAGTTTTCATTTGTCAAATTTTTTTGCACTAAATTAGGGTTACATAATTCTATTTTTATAATTTTTTGGCATATATTATCTCATTAAATAAATCACACATTAGGGGTCCATTTATTTATATATAATTTAAATCTTTACAAAGTAACCCTAATTAAAAAAATATAACTCTAGACGCCCTTAGGGTTTGTATCATTCTTTTTCCTATTTTCATTAGCTAATTTAATTTTTTTAAATTTTATATATTCTATTTTAGTATCTCTATTCCAATGTGTTTACTGTATTCCATCTATAAAATCTCCCTCTCTTCTATTAAGAAGAAGTGTTCAATTAGGTGTTACTACTATAGAGAATATTCAAATTACTTCTATCTAAGCCTATAACATGGATAAGGGACTCATCACAACTCTAACTATTCATCCTTCCCACCCTAATTATGTGGACTTCAATGATAATTCATCTGAAGATGAATAATAAAATCAATAAAAAAATGATATACCAATTGAGATTTGGGATATTCTCCCTCCACTTAATTATGACATAATTATCAACAAGGATGATATATTACAAGGATTCAAAGTTAGAATTTGGGAATATCCCCTTGATCATGCATAAATCCTATAAGCCATATTGGAAATCAAAAACAAAATAAATATGGTCAATCTTTAACTCCTTGAGTTAACAACATTATTACACCTATAGTGGGGCCCACTCAACCAACTACATTTTTAATTCAAAAAACTATTTCAATAACCTATTATAATGGATTGTGTTAAGATTGCTTGTAGGTGCTCATTTTTGAGAAAATTGTGATAAAGGTCGGGGTAAGTTTTTCTTATTTTTTATCTATATAACTTTGAAAAATGTGTGTCACATTTATTATGTTTCAAGTACCTTTTTAAATTTTTTTATTATGTGGTGAAAGAGTTAAATACTTATTTTGACCTATTAGAAGCCAATTAGTCCTAAAGGGTTAAAAACTAAGTTAAGAAGATTGAGTCTAATCCTTCAAGAAACAAATATGGGAGATTGATCTGTCACTTGTTTCAAATTAATATATATCCAATTATATATTTAAAAGTCATTTTATAATATTCTAATCCAAAATTCTTAATGTAACTCATCAAGAACCATTAACTAGTACAATTTTCTTAAGAGTGTGTAATAGAAGTTAGTGAATTTGATCCTAGAAATTCATCACTAATACACCCCTGTAACATCATATTTGAAGGCGAATATGTACATAAAATATAATCAATATGATGATGTTTTTATATTATTTCTTAGGACCATACCCACATTAATTCATAAAATTTTATCCTCAATCAATTACTAACTCTCATTAGCCTTTATTTATAACTTATTATGGCCAATCCTGATTCATTTAACCCTTACTACACTTATCTAAGGTTTGATTCAAATATTTTTATTACTATATGTTTGAAACTATTCTTGTTTCATATGTCTCGTTCAAACTAACCTGTCTCAATAATTTTATCTCTTTTAGTGATTGATATTACAAGACCAATGGGTTTCTCTTTGATCTTAATCTAATTTCAATATCCCTCATTAATTTATATCACTGAAAATATATCCATTTCATAATATATTTAATCTTAAAATTATTATTAATTAGGCCTTAATATCTTTCTCATCATCTAGCAAGAGGAAAATCCTACATTGAGAAGGTAAATCAAGCATATTATATGTTGAAAATATTGTTGAGAAGACTTAAGTCTTCTATCTTATAAAGAGAGATAAAAATTAAAGTTTTAAAGGGAAAATATATGATAAATATCTATTGTTTAGTAGCATATAAAATTTTCCACCCATACCAAAGAATAAAGTGAAGGATCTATAAGGAGAGAGTGGTTTTCAATAGCAAGGTGTAAGGTCTATAATAATAGGTCTATGTCCTATTTTGAGACACTGATAAATAAATGAAACTAATATTTTGATATAAAAAAAAAATTAATTATACCCATATTGTATATGATCATATGTTCTTATATGTTAATAAATATAAAATGAGTCTTTGATTCCTTAAAAGCATGAATGTGTGTGATGTCACAAAATTTTGTGTTACAATAAGATGGAGATAGGAAGAGTTGAATGTATTCTAAGATGCATGAGATCTAGAAGAAAATAATAAATGGTAAAATCGAGTGCCACATTATTTTGATACATTAATCCTTTGAACACATTAAATCCATTTATAAAGTGATCTCAAGTCCTTAAACCCTAGTATAGGGTAGTGATTAATAAACCCCTATAAATTTTGGGGTATCTATAAAAAATCATTTGAAATTTTTAAGTTGGATATTAATGGCTTAAATTAAGGTTTTATGTGTGGTTTTATATGTTTTTAATAATTAATTAGAGATAAAACTAAGTTGCAAGTCTATAGGTCTATTGAAAACCTTACTAACACCCTATTAAGAGCAATACAAATCCTTGAGAAAGGATAAAAGGTTGTAATGAGGTGAGTTGATATTTTTGGACGGTAATAAATTTTTTAAAGGTGTTATGAATCAAAAAAATAAATAAAATAGTGGTTGTAGGGTGTGATGGGCCTAATTAGGTCAAGTAACAAGAAAGCAAAATTAGGTTGATAAACAAAGATAAAATTTGTAATTGTGAAAGTGAGTTAGTTTGTGATGGATTGAGATATAAGAGAGTGAGAAGATTTTAATGTATTATTAATAAAATCATAATAGAGAATCAATAATTTTAAATTAGGCCTAATAACTTATAGCCTAGTAGAAGCCAAAGAGTGAGGTAGCAAGAAAAAAATAAGTGTAACCTTCAAAGTGGAGTTTTTCAGTGTTTTAGAAGATCAAAGAGGCACTAAGAACTAGATTTTGTTTGTGTCAATTTTATGTGAATAATTTAATGAAGATTTATATTTTCTATTCAAATATATAAATTTATATGTCCATGAAGTCTAATTAGGAATCAATAAAAGAGATAAGGTAATACATATTATTTTCTTAATGAATGTCATTTCATCTAATAGATATGATTTGATAGGTTTATTATAAAGAAAGGGTGTAGATCAATAATGAACTCATTAGTATTGTAAGACAAATCTAATATATAAAGGATAAGACCTTTTATTAAGTGTTGAGAGAGAAATACCTATTTGATAAAGTGAGATTATACAGATGTAAAAAGAGAATTATGAAACAAACATCAAAATAAACCTTGTAAGGTTAGTAAATCAATATTGGCCATAGTAAAATTAAGAAAAATTAAAATGATTGTATATGTGGTATGAACCTAAATTGAATAAAATTTTGCTAGTGATTGGGACCTTAGATGGTAATATTAATGAAGATTGTCATCATAAAGTTAGGTGTTGTAGTGAGTCATTGCAAGGTAAATATCATTGATGACTATTAAGGAAAAGCCACTATAGAAGTGATTCATTGTGATAAGTTATAAGATAAGTCTTTAAATTGACAACATCCACTTGAATAAGTTGTTCTTTTTTATATAGGAGATAATATCATTGATATTGTAAAGACCAATAGGGTTTAAAAGATCAGATATCCTAATATTGGAATATAGTTTGAGACCAACCAAAATGGAATAGAACTATTGATGTTGTTGATATGATATAATTAAGCATGTAGGAGTTGATTCAGACCTATAACTAGTATTTGTGAATCAAAATTCCTTGAAGGATCATACTAAAGGATTAATAGAATAAGAATTGGCCATTAAGAATGTGATGACATTGATTAGATGACATGAACAATTAAAATTGTAAGGGGAAGTATGGTTCTAGACATCAACATTTAAAGATTAAAGTGTAGATCATTTCTATTAATCTCCCAATGTTCATACCCTTAGGAATGGTCACAAGCCCTTTACAACATACTTTGAATTTTCAAACATAACATTTTAGAGGGAAACTCTTTACAATGATAAATTGACCTTTTCCAAGATAAATGAAGCATTCCAAAGCCTCTTACTGATCATATAAACCCTAATATAAAATTATAAATTATAATATTTACATCCCTAAAATTGATCACAAGTCTAAATTAATATGTAATGAAATGTAAATGAAACAAGTAAATAGGAAATATCACATGTAAGTGTAAAATATACATAATGATGAGGCACCTAACTTAGAGCAAAATGTGTAATTCTTTAAATCCTATATGAATTAATAATAATCACTAAATAATAATATGTGTACACATTAAATTATCAATATATAAAATATTTATAGGTAAAGGAAGCTTATTTGTTGAATAGTATATATGTGTATATGCAAAGTTATATGTCATAATTGAACATAAATAATAGGACATATATTATGAAAAAATGTAGAGCATAACATGTACATATAAAAAATGCACCATATAGACATAAAATGTGGGCCATATAAGCATACAAAATCATGTGTGCCTACAACTAGACCCCTAGCACAATAACTAGCTCTCTTGTTCATCATTGCCTCCGAATAAATTTTTCTTTGTTTCCATAGATGTAGATCATGGGTGTTGAAAGCCTCAATACAAGGAGAGACTCTCCTCTTATCATGTGTGTCACCAAATATTTGATCCATGACCTCTAAAAATTGTCATTTATGTATAACATATGAAATATAAAATTTAATCCATTAAAATTATATATTGAAAATGATAATGTTTTCAAGAACAAAATTTTGTAAAATGATTCTTACCTCACCTTATTCCATCTCTGTATTCCATTTAAATGGATTTATATGGAAATGAGACTGTGTATTCACCCATGATTGATAATCCTATGGATCATACATATATCGTTAAATCTATATGTGCATATATTTATGTAAATATGACATACAAAATTAATTTCTTGAAGCTAAAAAATAGTTTTACTATGTGTTCTCACTAGTTTTTTCCATGAATCATGACCTATTATAGAGATAGTGTATCCTTAGATCTAAATGAAACATCATGAAAAAATTCTTATTGTCTATGATGAGTACCCATATAATCCCTCATCATCTATTAAAACATTAAATGAATAATGTGTGAATTTAATGAACATGATTAAAAAACTATGACTATAATATATATACATGAAAAAATTATGTAATTTGAAAGTTTGAAAATCTAAATATAGGGTACACCAGTGCCAATTATAGCCATTGAAATAGAGTCAAGGCCCACTAAGCTACCCAAAATATCTCTAATAATCTAGACAAGAAAAGAATGAAAAGTTCAATCAAAAAAATTGTCCATTAAGTAAACATTATTTTTATAAAATAAACTTAATATTATATTATAAACATAAACAAACTCTAATAAAAATTAAACCTTTGTATCAAATATATATGGTGAAGTAGATAACTCCTATACAATAAGTTGGCATGTCCTAAGAGGAGTTGGTGAAACTACTAAAACTAGCATAGTATTTAGCATGTTGCTATCATGTGCTATTGAAGCATCTATAGGCGACATATGCTTTTGCATAATAGTCTATTAAGGTCATGAAATGACTAAATAAAGAATAAACTTAGGCATCTTGGTGTCTAAAATTACTAAAAGAAGTGTATATGAAATATAATTATAAGTACTTGTGTCCTAAGATGATTAAACAACTATATATGACTTAAACTATTAGGTACTAGTATGCTACATAAATATAGGTATAGTCTCCATAGATATAATATATTTATGTCACACCTAAATATGAGTTCATGTACACTTCCTCCCACATGATGTGTAACAGTGCAGAGGAATTGAAACATGAGTAAAAGGAGAAGGGACACTAGTATTGATACTAATACCACCAAAACCACTAGTGCAACTACCAATACCACCAACACCACTATCACCATTACCACTACCACCAATACCACTTCTAGATGTCTCAATATTTATAGGCTAAGTATAAGTACTAAATACATGCATAACATCATCAATAATAACTTGTGTCTGACTCTAACCACCTTAAGGGTGTTCATCTGTATGGTATGATGTAAAATTTTAGGGATAGAAGTGTGTGTTGTTATCCTTATGTTTGTCTCAACTAGATTAGGATGGTTTTGGTCTTACCTAGTGTCATCTCTATCAAATGAACACCCACCTCCCCTAATTTTGGAGTCATTAATTTCAAAATAGTATGGAATTTATAGCAACACAATAGTTTTTTTCTCAAAAAATATAATGAAACCTCATTATTGTTTTATGTAGGCTCATCAAACACCATCCATAACCTATACCAAAAATTATCTTTTATCCCCTCATGAACACACTAATCAATAATAATATGTTTGAAATTATTTATTGGTGGTTGGGTGGTTGTAGGATTAACAAACAAATCATGCATATATTTTTTTCTTAACATATTCATATGAAAATATATCAAAAGAAAAATTTTAAAAATAGTCTCCGTTGTATCGAAAAGTGAATTGTGTGGATTATAAATTGAGGAGAGATTAAAAAATTGATGATTATTTGTAATTATTGAAATTTTTAATTATATTATTAATATAATTTAAATTATTCTTGTGAAAAATAAAATTATTCATGGTCTTGTTCTACATTATCTTCACATAATGGTTCCATTATTCAATTATATATCTAGAATTATAGAAATACATGTTTTTTAGGTAATGAAAGAGAATATAATGCAAATATAATTTCAAAACCCTACATGAATAAATAAATACAAATAATAATGTAAAAATCAAAATTTGAAAATAAACATAAATGAAATGGCAACCAAAATGTTGAATCCCATTGGCAGGATGCAGATCCAAAGCATGCACATCGACTATAAACAAATGGAGAGGAGGGAATGAAAAACATTCCTCCAAACCTAAAGAAAAACACCACATGTTTTATAAAATATATATTCAATTACAAAATAAAAAATTGCATGCACCCTTATATAGTTACAAAGGGTGTAAACCCTTTAGACTTGGGCATAAACTTGATCCTTAAATTTTAAAAAAGGAGTATGCCATTTTTCTAAGGGCATATTCCCTTTGAAAAAACTATTAAAAGTTAGGGGATGTCACTTTTTTCCCCTAACTTTATGAATCGATCCATAAATGAAATGTATCCTAATGGTTGGATTAAGTGATTTAATGCAATTTATTACTCCAAAGTGATTGATATAAATATAAGATCAACCCTCATTCATTAATAACTTGTGAAACCTAGCAATCAAAACAAATAACATTCAAAGAAAATTCAATTGAGAAAAGATTCTATATTTATTATTATTTCCATACTAGCCATAGGGACTACACATCCACATCTCTAAAGTACTAAAGAATTATCCTAAAATCTCAATTTTCAAAGTTACAAAATATGTCACTATTATACTTGATTTGTACATATTGCATGATTCACATAGAATCCAACATATATGAGAGAACCACAATAGTCTAAGGCCCTCTTCAGATTATTGTCTATGTAGGTTTCACCCTATGATAGAGATATATTTGGGATAAAATCAATACCATGTGCCCACTAACTTAGTTTTCCCTAAGATCACTATGAATATAGAGAACTAAGGTTTTCCCATTTCATAAAGAATAATTATCCATGACCTAGGTCTGACTACACTAGACTAAAAATGAAGAAAAACCTAGAAGCATTTAGGTGGTCGTATCTTGTTCCAATAGGTATTCCATATAGGACACTAGCATTGAACCTAGACGGTAGCATCAATGTAACCATCCTAGGTTCGCATTACTATTTAGAGAGCCAAAGTTGTCAGATCTAGAATCTGATGATTATTCTAAAATATCCTTCACACTTAATTTTCACCTATTATAAATCTATAATTTAAATAAAAATATAACAAGATAAGTGAATCACTCATTTGTCATTTCTATATCCAACATAATTACACTTTCCATATTTAGACTATCTCATCATAATCAATTCAGTGTATGCTTATATATTGAGTTTAGCATCTAATTGGATTACTATATATATGATTATGACCCTTATTCCATTTTATTTATATATATCCCTTTAATTAAAAATATAGGGTTATAGATAAGATCACCTTAGATCAAAGAATTTTAGGGTTAAATAGTGATGTCACTATCAACGGTTTTTTTAGGGTTAGTTTAGGTGTTTTTTAGGTTTTATCTTAGGGTCTTATTCTAAGGGTTTTGTTGGTAAGTATATTTAATGGTCATTTCAATGGTATTTTTAATTTTTTTCTTTGATTATTTTTATTAGATTTTTTTTGTAATTTTTTTAATGGTTTTTCCTAGGGTTTTTCTAGGATTTTTCCTAGGAATTACATAAATATGAATTAAATTTATACATAAAACTTAATAACCACATACCTATAATTTATAGCTTCGATGGGTTCAACATATTATTCTTTTCCTTTTATTTTATGTGGATACCCTCTTTCTTTCCCTCTACTCCTTCCCCTTGTCATTCCTCTTTACTCACAAAACTCTATTGGTTTTTCAACATTTTATTGTCTCTAATTTCCCTTTTTTTGTGTTGTCCCTTTTTTCCTTCATTTTTACCATATATCCCTCCTTATTGTTGTATCCTTTATTTATCAAGGGTCTATTATCATTTTTAATGAGTATTTTGTCATTTTCTTCCTCATTATCATTATATCATGTCTTTGTTGTTGGTGTAAAAATTAAAATGAAGTTTGAGAGCTTATGTGCCATCCCACTTTAATTTTTTATTTCACTAATTTTTGTGACATAATTTTCACCAAGTTTTCATCATTATTTATTATCGAGATTAAATTACAATGGTATCATGGAATAAAATTAAAAAAAAAATTTGTAACATACATCTGACCTAATTTTCAATGTGATTTACACCAAATGTAGTAGTGTCTAGATTAGAGAGGAAACCCATGATCATTAAAAACAAAAGATGAAAAACTTTAATGAGGTAAGTTGGGAACTATTAAAAAAAATTGCATAATAAATAAACCAATCACACTAATTTATTGATAAACATTATTATTTAAGGAAGATACTCATGAAAAAAAATGGGAACAATAGTCGAGAGAGAGAGAGAGAGAGAGAGAGAGAGAGAGAGAGAGAGAGAGAGAGAGAGAGAGAGAGAGAGAGAGAGAGAGAGAGAGAGAGAGAGAGAGAGAGAGAGAGAGAGAGAGAGAGAGAGAGAGAGAGAGAGAGAGAGAGAGAGAGAGAGAGAGAGAGAGAGAGAGAGAGAGAGATTCCCAAGCAAAATTTTTTCCCCACTAAATGTATTATTTTAAAGTTATTTGTCTTAGAGGCTTCCACTATGTGATGAGTGGGGTTGGCTAATGGAAAATCATGATAGTGTTTTATATTTATTTTCCATGTAGTTAACGTTAACATAAGAAGGAATGTTATATGAGTTGATAAGGGTAGCTCTTGGTAATGTTAAGATAAGAGGGGTAATACTTACATAATATATCAAAAGGTAAATAATAAAATGAAATCCATGTTTATTTTCTAATTAGGGTAGAGCTTGATGTTATTAATCTAAAAAGGGTAATAGTTTGATTAAAAAAATTCAAAAGGAGAATATTTAAAAACCAAACCATGTTTTTCATTATTAAGGAATATTTTAATAATGTTAAGCCTCAAAGGGTAATTCTTTGAATTTTCCTAATAAAGGTATAATAATTAGAATTTAAGTAATTATATCAACCCCATTATATATCTATTTTTTTTGAGATATGAGGAAAGTTATGTGATAACCTATACTAAGTAGGTATCTTCTAGAACCATTTGTGTGTGAGTATTATCTCCTAACATTTTAGATCTCAATATTAGATCCATATTTAGGTAAGAGAATGAATCCAAATCATCTATGTAGTGAGATATGAAACATATAAGAAATAATTATACACAATTGGTTCCAAAATATACATAATTAGTTATACCCTACTAAGAAACTAATCTAAAAATTACAACCTATACTTTTTTAAATAAATAGGAATGATATTTTTAATGAAATACTTAATTTACATGTTGGATTTTGTTATTATTTAACTAGTGCTATGAAAATTGGATATGATTTTATTTCCATTTGTGAAAATTTAGAAATATTTGCATTCCATTTTTTATGTATTCTTTAATTTGATCCCATTTATCATGAAGTTTAAGTTGTGTTGTTTCAGTTGTGAAGGTTTGAATCTTCATATTTAATGAGTTTGACTCTTTGTTTTTTTTTTTACTTCATTTTGAATTTATATTAATGAATATTCCCTTGAATCCAAACCTATTGGAATGATCTAAGTGTATTGAGAAGGATAACAAAGTGTTAAATGTGTAAGTTGAGTAAATGGAATAAATGTTGAGGTATCAATTGAGATGTGATTTATTTAGAACAATGGAGATTATAAATTATTATTTATCTCTTATGGACCCCTACATATTATATGAGGGTGGTTGGGGATATCATACAACCTTAATACCATTAACTTTGATATGGATATAGGACTGAGTACATAATGTAAACATGTTATTTTTGGTACACATATTCTTTCCTTAACCTTTTTCAATTCATGTTTTTTTTGGTTTTATTTAAACTAGGAAGAAGAATGTGAGGAACTTTTTATAAGTCAATTGCAATAAGTATACTTATTTTCAATTCTATTTTTTAATTATCCTTGATTAAATATATAATGTGTTTCCTTGATTATTAAATATGATTTTATGATATTTAGTTCACTAGACTAATGAAAAACAATTTGGAATATATTTTTTGTACATGGCCTATTACAAATAATCGATGTTTATTTTGTATTGAATGGTCTAAAGCATTTTTCAATTCAAGGAAATACTATTAAATCCACACACATTTGTTAACATAGGTTCCTATAAATTTCAATTAGAACATGCTAAGGTTTGTGTGTGAAAAGTGAATAAAATATTTATAACTCAAAGGAGGATTTGAAATTTTAGTTTATTCATTATATTCATACTTTGTTAATATTCATAAAACCAAAAATTGAAACACAAATAACTTCATTATTTGTAATATTAATTATCATATTTGATTGAAATAGAGGATAAATGGGCACAAAACAAGTTCAAAAGACATTTAAAATAACCATCGACATATCTATATATTAATATCTCATAGTTCCAAACTCTTTTCCTTTACATTCATACGCTATTTAAATAGCTTACAAAGGCTTTATTGTTTCACATTCCTAACTTTTCATTTCTTCCCCAAAAGAGTATTTATATATTCTAAAGATTTTTTTATATATAACCATGTGTTAAATACATACAAAAATATATACATTATATAAAATACTAAACATCACACACTTTTCATTAATATATACTCTAATATTTTGTGCTCCTATGTCTACTATCAAAACTTTCCCAAGCTTAAATAATTGTCTTGTCTTGAGACAAAGTATCAAGAAGTGTGATGAATTGTTGACTTGGTTAAGTTGTTTGAGGCGCACTAATGGATTGGTAATAAAACTAATGATTTTTATTATTGCTCAAGTTGTTATTTAACGATTTCCACCCTTTTGAAACTTCTTATCTTCTTCTTTAGACTTTTAACTAAGTAGTGTACTAATCTACCGACCTTTGTAGGTTTTCAAAAGATTAAAAAAATTAAGAGGCTTCCCTTTATGGGTTTACAACCTTCCTAAACCCACTCCTAATGTTTAAGGTCTTCCCTAATCTTATATTCGTTAAAAAATTTAATAATTAAACTTTTAGAAACTACAACGATGAAGGGTACATAGAGTGCATAATTGATGTTGAAAGAGGCTATGAAGATGGTGGTACAACTAGACCCATTTTTGAAGATGTTCCTACTGAATAAAATGGAGCTAAAAAAACTATGGATAAGTAATATACAATGGTAGATTCATTTACTAAAAGCAATTTTTATGGTTGGAGTTCTCTTTGTATTGTTTTTTCTACTTTCCTAGATTTTAGTTCTTGAGCAAGTTGGGTTAGTGGAAAAAATTAAGGTTCATCAATAATCACAATAATGGAGTTGTCTAGATGTGAAAAAAATTATTAAATTTCATTAAATCCATTAGGGCATCCCACACCATAATAATAAATATATTCACAAGATCTTCGATTTGCTTAATAGTCTAAATATCTTCAACCTCTATGATGCAAATGGTGCCCTTTGCTAGGATACCCTTAGCTAAATGTATTACAACATTTCCTCCATTCAATTTTCATAACATTAAATTTTCATAGAAATGAATGTGTTGTGAGTCATATGATTTTACAATGTATGCATTTTATCCATGACATTTTCTCTTGAGTCAAGATATGCTTTCATCACAATATTCATTTGAGCTAGTGTGGATGTTTTACCCTCCATGACTACTTTGGATTTGTTTGCCTTGGATAGATTCATATTTTCTTATTTCCATGTGTCTTAGAGCTTTTCTCCAGTCAATCATGCACAAATTAACTTATGTGTCTTACACTAATAAGTGTTAATAATTCGATCATATTCTTCAATGATTTCAAAAATCATTTCAATTTTAGTCTTCAAGTGATAACCTTACACTCAAAGTTATTTGAGTTTCTACACAACCACCAAATCATTTGTGACTCAAGAGAGTAAATTTGTGATTTGTTTCTCTTTTCACATCACTTGGTATCCCAATAATTGGATAACTATCATGGGATAATAATCATTAATGATTTTATAGTCCATGGTTAGGAATTCATGTAGCTCTACATTTACTTCCCTTAGTTGTAGATTATTCTACTCCATCTCTGATGCCTTCTATGTAATATACTCTTAAAATGTAGTATCTACTTATATATATTATGAAAATATAAGTTGGGTAACATAAAGTGATACATAATGTGTTGATGTGTAAAAAGTGAATGATGTCACATCATTTTTATTAGGTGTTATCTTGTGTCATATTTATGCAACTAGGAGCATAAATATTATTCATCATAGTGGTGTAGCTTAGACATCCCATAACCATAGACTAGTTATATGGGGTATGTCCTATGATGCCTCTTATTTAACCCTTACATATACACATCATGATACTTTTGATGTTCCAAAAGGCTATGGGACTTTAGGAATCAATTGTTCCTTGGCCTCTTCTATTAGTGTCACAGTTTTATCTTACTGCTCTACCTTTTAGGTGTTGGCTATGACTTAGCCTTATTATTAAAATCCAACTACTTTACCTTTTCAAGTTCATAATCATACATATTTTCCTCTTTTTATAATTAATTAGATTAGTTTTCAACATCCTTGGTTAACTATATGACCATTTTCTGCTCCAGTTCTTCTTTCTTGCACATGGTGTCTTCATTTTTCTCCTTAGATTTTTTAGTTACTACATCAGCCTCTACCTTATTTATATACACATATTTTAACCCATTGTATAATTTTTATTTTTGATTATGGGTATCTTAATATTATTATTTTTCACTCCTTTATGTTTCTATTGATCTTCTTCTTCCTTTCACTTTTTCTCTTTTTCTTCATGCTTGGCCTTCACCAATTCAGCCTTTTCCTCTTGTTATTTCTCTCTAATAACTTCTTCATCTTTCTTTGTTTTATCCTATGATTTCTCATATGTCATATCCACCTAATTATATGTAACTATAGTGTCATTTTTTATAGGTGTTGCATTTAGTTAGAGTGTTTTATGTGTTGTTTTTGCACTTTATTATTATTTAGTTCATTTTCAAGCTAGGTTGGTAGAATAAATTGAGGTTCGTTAATGATCACATCAATGGATTTGTATATATGTAAAAATCATTTCTTTAATTTACTCAATTCACTAGTATATTCCATACCATACTGATTAATGTGCATAGAGGATATTGTATCTACATAATAGAGTGAATTTCTTCATCTTCTATGATGGAAATGGTAGCTCTTTAGGAGGATACCTTGAGCTTAATGTATTGTGACATTTCTTGAATTCAATGTAAATACTATTGGGTATACATAGCATTGAATGTGTTTCAAATAATCTCATTTTAGCATGTATGAATCCACTCCATAACATTGTCTCTTGAGGTAATAAACTCTTTCAGTGCAACATCCATTTGAGCTAGTGTGGACATTTGATCCTCCATTAATGATTTCATTTTGTCTTCATTAGTTACATTTAGATTTACTTAATTCAAAGTGTTTTGTAGTTTTTTTATATAATAAATAATGTTTCAAGTAATTTATGTGTCTTAAAACTCAGTAGTGTGGTTGAGAAGGTTAAATATCAAAGCACATCATAATTTGAGATATTGATTGGTAAGTGGAAGGAGAAGAGCGAATAAGCCTCTAAAAACTTTTATTTTACCCCTTTTCTAGACCACCTATATATTCCCATTGATCTCAAAATTTCAAGCTCCAAGAGTGCCTAACCAATCCCAAAACTTATTCATGAGCATGAGCAACCCATATTTAAAGAAAGACATATTATATAGAGGGTAGATTAATATTTTACATCTAAAAAAGAGGACTTCTGAAGTGAGTATGATGAAGATATCACCATTGGGATCCCTCTTAATAAAGGAAAGGCAAATCAATATTTTAGGCATGTTCTTGGTGAAGAGATTAAATAAGTTGCTTTAGTTACATCTAGGGAATTTTTAGAGGATATTTCACAAGAAGAAGTCATGCTCCCAAGCCTTGTGGAGCCTCAAAATAAACATAAAGAGGACAATCCCAAAGGTGGGAAAAGTGAAGGATTGAATGAAAGTGTAATGGTCCTTACCAAACAAGAAAGTTATAATTAATTGTGGTAGAAATACCTTAACATTTGTAATGAGTTCAAGAATTTTTTTAGTCTTGTATCTCCTAATGAAGACATTGATAGATTGTCTAACAAGATTGGGAAACATACTCAAGACCATGCTCAACAAGATGCTAGTCAAAACATACCCCAAAGAGGCCATGAAGAATCATGGAGAATATTAAAGGACTTTAATAACTTGTAGTAATTATCAATAAAGATGAAATTCTTCAAAATTTCATGAAGGACCAAGAAAAATGTCTTAGGGATCCAATTGGGGCTAGGGTGGTAGTTATCCCCACAAATTAGAATGTGATTACTCTTGAAGGCACTTTCAAGGTTGGAGAGTAACATGAGGTGAGAATATAGCCACAAGAATAATATGTCTACATTGTAGATATATTTTCTCCATCTGATTCAATAGATATTTTGGGTTTGATTTCTAGTCAAGAAGGCCATGAACATATCAATAGTTTAAGAGGTAATGCATATCTCTCATCTTAGAAGCAAGTTTCCAATGGACTCTTTCTATCAAAGTCAAATTCAATCATATGTAGTCAAGAAGATTTTGAATGTTTTCCTTTAGATCTAGGTGGAGTAAGCCTTTGAGGTATTGTGCATAATAGGTTATTATTTTTGCTTTCACCAAGTACCTCTTGCACATTATTTTTATAGTTATTTGTTGTTTTATCTTTCCTAAGTGCTTCTTATCATAGTGTGTGTCTTGTTTGGTATGTTGCTTTGTTATGTGTGTTCTCCTTTTATTTGTTGTGTGTGGTGAGGTATTATTAGTTATCCCTTCATATGTTTTAAGGCATTTCCATCCCTTTTATTATCTCATATAAATTTGAAGTGATGATAGATGACTCCATAACCCAATGGACTAGTAAGGTTACTGGTATAAAGTGCTTATCGGGAAAGCACCCTATGGAGGTCACCATGAATGTTGAAATTTTTTTCAACCATTTACCCCCAACATGTTCAAATTGATCTTGAGTCATTTTAAATGGTCCTTCTGATTCAAACTCCCTTCAAATGCCATGTTTAAGGTTGCTTAAGGTTTCTTGTGTGAGTCAAGGTTTATGATAAATATAATAATCATAATGCCGTGCCATGAATCTTTTAATTTATAGGAGGGTGTTAATGAGCTATCATGATGAAAATTAAGGTTAGAACCTTTATTTGACGTCAAATGTGGTCTATAGCTTATTTTGAAGAAACTAAAGTATTTTTGGAGAGTTTAATGTTTCCTTTGTTTTGCCTTATATTGCTTATTACAATATTGTAATATAACTCTTTGAAAGAATATAAATTTTGAAGATGTAATATCATGTCTAAGGGTGAAATGGGTCTTTTATGTCATTTATCACTTGTTGAATAACCTATTACATGTACCTTGTTTGTACATATGTCTAAGATGTTATAAAACTCCTTTTCCAACATTGGAGTACATTTAAAATTGTCTTAATAATCATTTATAACATACAAATAAAGCATAAAGAAGAATGGGAAAGGAAAATAAGATTAATATGATCTTGGTATGTTACACTAACACTGTAAAAGCCAAAAGAGATTACATTAACCCCTGGTTTAATAGCTATAATAGGGTTTTTTGCCAGAATATGTAAGTTTATTAAAGAAAGAGGGTATGTAAAGGTATAATTCCAAGTATTTTCAAGTTAAATATGATCTTATAAGCCTCTATAAGGCTTCCTCCATCTTTCAAATCTCAAACCATGCATAATAAATAGCTATAGGTTTAATAAAGACAAAAAAAGCTCTTAGCTCCTTCATCGATCCCTTGGCAAGCTTGTGAGGGTCAATTTCATATGTTTAGTATGTGGTGGAGAGAGAGAGAGAGAGTTGGGACTAGACATATTATAAAAAGTATGAGAACCTAATTGAATTAAAATTTTTGGGATTGGTTCAGATTTTGATTACATCTCCTTTATGAACAATCACTAAGAGTGTTTGTAGCTCCTTAAACCCCTCCAAAACCCCAACCTCATGATTTTATCTTGTTTGAGTAAATTTATGAATCCATTGATGCAAATGAAAATTTGTTTGATATATTAAAGGCCATAAATAACCCTTTTACACCTTTTATAATCAAAATTTCAATACAAATAATGGCAAAATGTGTAGGTACAAGTTGTATGGTTTTAAGAATGTAAGTGATGTAGTAAGAAAATGTGTTTTTAGGAGTTTTATGTCTTTGATTGAATGAATCCAATTATTTTAATTTTTATAGGATATCATATAAATCCTAATTGAAAAATAATGAGGTATTTATACCTCATATAACTCAATAAAATTCCAAAACATAGACCTACAATCATGTAGAAATGTGAAAAAGCAAGGTGAGGCAACATTAAAAAGGCCATAACTTGAGTTTTAGATGTAAAAAAGTCATGAAGTTGTGAATAAAGGTTGTTATTAAAAAAAATAAAAATAAAAATTTCAGGTCCATAAAGTTCAAGAGGATAGATATAAATCAAGAACACAAGTTTATGCTATGAAGAAAATCAAGGTTTTCTTGAGAGTTTGCTCATGGATGAAGTATGATTTGCATGTTTTAGACCTTTTCAAGGAAACCAAATATTATGAGATGGTGTATACATATTTTTAAAACTTTAATAAATTATCATACAAATTAAAAAGATAAAAATGATCCCAAATCACTTCAAAACACCATTATGCCACCTAAATGGCAGTAAATAGGCACTTTTGAAAGGATCTGTGTTCAAAAGTTTGATGAGATATTTTAGAGTTTTTAAAAATAACATAGGTATAACACATTTAAATTTATCAAATTATCCCAATAAGATATATATTTTATCCTTAAAATGCATTTTGACCCCCTAAGCCAATTCAGGGCTTCTTGAGACCTAGAAAGACCAAATTAGGCATTTTTGGGAGTTTCAGTTGGAATAGAGAGCTACAAACTTTCATGGATGTATGTGATAACATTAAAATTATGTTAAAATAATTATTAGGTATATTATATACCCAAATAAAGTTAATTCAACATGTTTAAGTTTTTCACTATGTATTTGACATGCTTAGTACGATGATAAATTGAGCATATGAGATGTAAAACATATTACATCAGTTTGAAGAGTTTCATATAATATCATGAGGTGTTTAGAAGAGATATAAACGTGGTATAAGTATTTATCCAAGGTTTAACCCATAAATCAAATAAGGAGGTCATTTTCATGAGTAAGAGTGATGAGTCATCTAAGGTAATGAAGAGCTTCTATGCGACTTGTCTAAGAATCTCATCAAAACAAGTGTGAAACTTGTGTATAAGAGTTACATGAGATGATTATTGTCAATTTTTGGTAAATTAAACTTATTATAAGATTTTATGTTAGCCATGATTGGCATCTCTATGCCTACCTCTCTTTCTTCACCCATCTTCTTCTATATATGAATTAAATGTTGATTGTAAAAGGGACATCTTCTAGTTATGGTAAAACCCTATCCATTTTTGTAATTGAAAACCTATTTAATAAATAAATAAATTTTATTTTACCTGCATATATGCTATATGCTATGTGATGTGTGAATTCATGATTTTTTTATCTTTTCTAGTGAATGGTTCATCTTTCCTAGCTTGTTATCCATAGTTACTCACCATTGTGTAGAGAAGATAGTTGTTATAGGTCATTGTTAGGGTTATTTACTCAATGTATACAATATTTGTAAGTGTAAATACATCAAATGTATATTTAAAAGATCAATATCTACCCTCTTAGGTATTTTCATGTATTCTTGAACCTCACAAATGAAATACTTCTGCAAGAATCATATCAAAGTTGTAGGTTGTGTAAGGAGTATAGCTTTATTTCCCTCAAATTATGTATGTTTAATCAAGTAGAGGAATAATTATATTGATGTATCACCCCATATAGGTTATAGAGTAGTCTTATCTCTCTTTTCCATGTAATTAGATAGGTAGACAAGTAGTACAAAGTGAAGTATCAAGGGAGTTATCCCTAATATAGAGGTTACCTAAAAAACTTGGCCACCCATAGCCTAGAGGTGTCTCCATGATATCATATAATTAAGAAGGCTTGAAAAACCTTCTTAAGGGTAAAATTTAGATTGATAACAACCAATTTCACCCCATTATATATTGAGCCATCAATGAGAGGCTAATGTTAATACTCTAAAAGGAAATGTTGGATTAACTCTAATCCCTTTGATCTTATTGATGCTATTGGGAACACAAAATAATAAAGGTGGAAGGAATTCTTTGGGATCCTCTCTTGCTACCACACATGGTCTTAGAATACCTCACAACATGAGAAATGACTTACTAATTTTCTAATAGCATCTTGGGTCTCTACCTGAGAAGGAAACAAAATGCCTACCCAACATTACCTATGGTTATTGATCACCTCAAGTACAAGATCCTATAATCATTGAATGTTGTGGCCTATCATAAAAAATTGTTCAATTTGGGCAAGGGAGATTACAAAGAGATGGATCCTTAGGGTATAGTGTAGGCTCATGTGGACAAATATTGATTGTGCCTCAATATCACATGCTACCACAAGAGCCATTTGTATGATTAAATTAAACTAAACATAGTCAATGATACTGAGTTAATTTCAAATCTAGAGGTAGTCTTTTGCAAAAAATCAAAAGTGCAATCATGGCCTGGGATGGTGTGAGAAGAGAGACCTAGTCCTCCACATCCATCTCTAGTGTAATTAGTCTTATATATTAGGTCCCATAAGCACCTACTATCAAATTAATAATAATGGAAAATATACTTTCCTAGAAAAAATTTCAAGGGGTCCCAACTACTTCAACTCCAAATTATACATTTGCCTCACCTACTACCATTTTCTAGGTATGTTAATCCCAAAATACTAGTGATCTTAATTTTAAAAGTACCTTAGAATAAAATGATATACCACTTTGGGAACAACCTAAAACATCCTTATAGGTGTTAAATCTCACTCCTAGTTGGACCAACCAATCTCTCAATGCTCCTTTTAGTTTCTTAGTCCAAGTGTTTCCCACCCCCATTGTGAACCCTTACATAATTACCATGACAAGCACTCAAGCCCCCATAAATCCATTAGCTTTAGAAACATTCAATGTTTTGAGTCTACTAACTTAGCCATAACCTTACCCTATATTGAATATTTTATGCCTTCCCCTAAATGTTCCCATGTTATACTTAGACCTCTAGCTTTGGTGATATTTTTCTCTCCTAGCTTCCTAATTCTTCCAAGTTTCACTGTTCCTCTAAGTTTCCTTATAACCCAATTTTGGCCATCTTCAACTCCACTAACATGGTATATTGCATATATAAGTCTTAGACTAGTCATATAGGTTATCATAACCACTCATAGATACCAAATTATAGTTACTCATACATTATCAATGACAGCTATAGTTACATCTATCATAATAATATAAGTGTCCCTTGTGGTAGTAATTTCTCCTAGTGTTGTAACTACCTTAGTGGCTCATATTACTACATGAACCCACACCCACTTTTCTCTATTATTTTATATCACAACATCAATCCTAAAAATAGTCACTCATCTCACACAAGATTCATTTTGGACACTCCTTTTGAGCTTAGCACCATCATAGGCAAGGCTTATGTATAAGGATCCTAGGTGTCTAAGGTTGATTTCTCCATAAATGCCCTTATACCCTTAAATTTCTCCTATATCTCCTTAATATCCCTTATACATCATAACAAGGTCCCATGTATTTGGATTTAACCATCCAATATCCTTTTTCCTATTGAATACTTAACTCTCATGTGTAATTGGCCACCAACTCTTCCTAACCTAGGAGAAATTGTAGTCTCTCATGTTCCCTTGGGCTTCCCATTTGGTATTTCCCCAATTCCCTCCCATGACACATCCAATACTCCTTAATCAATTTAACCCTTCACCTTGATCTCTTAATCCTCTACCCATGCCCCTAAATTATACTTTAGTCATAACCACCCCTATTGATACCACCTTGGGAACCATATTTGGGCAGATTTGGGTGGGCCCTATTAGAGCATTAAGTGTGTATAAACCAAAAATGGTCTACCAATGGGACAAAAATATATAGTTATAATTTGATAGGGACCCAGGTAGAATGAAGAGGGTGATGACCTATAATTTCACACATGACAAGGACCCTATCATCTAGAGGTTAGAATAAGACCTCTTCTCCCTCATAAAGAAGAGGACTGATGAAATAGAGGATAATATCATAGAGTACCTAGTATCTATGATCAAGGCCATCAATGAGCTCATATAAAATTTAATGGAATACCTCATGAACTAGGTCAAGACCATGGAATCTCAAGTGAGGAGCTCATTTTAGGTGGGTTTGATTAGCAAAGTTAAAGAGCCTCTAGCATAATTATTGTATCTATTAGGGGGTGACCAATACTCTTTTAAAGAGTGATGTTCTATTCCAACTATCACAAAATTATCTTGAGAGAATCATCGAGGTGGAAAATAAGTGAATAAATATGGTAGTGGTCATCAATAAGGGGATGTTCGTAGAACTTAGAATAACATCCCTCAATGACCTAAATGTATACCAAACCATTGAGGGAAACATAATGAATTCACTTGAATATTAGCTCAAGGACATAAAATATACCATCATGACCTTAAATAAGAGAAAGGATTATATACTTATATACTTAAAAAAGGTCAACATAATATTCATCTTCCATATAAATGGAACATTGCTCATCATCAACAAGTTTGGAGTCCACCTCAATCATTTTACAAAAATAATCAAGATAAATGTGTAAAAATCCAATATAGATAGAGCATGAAAGTGACATTTTTCCATTGATTTATATCCAACATACCTCTTATCTTTTCCTCTCACTTATCTATGAATTTATCCTCTTTTGGCTTGTAATGTAATCATATATGGATTAAGGAAAATACATGCCCTACAAAAAACTTGTTTCTACCTTTGAAAAATGATTGAATGTTGCTTCTAACCTTATCATATGCTTGTAAATAGTGAATATTGAATAGTGATTATGGTTGATGGGTGTTAGTGGTATCAAGTAGACTCCCTTCATTTGTTCCATTTCCTTAACTAGTTATAGGTTGGTTTATCATCTTGGTAAGTCCTATTAAGTGTGTTCATGTACTTGCATTGGTTGAGTCTAGAGGTTGATTCATCAAGTGTCTCTTAGTAGACCTATTGATCAATCCCTCTTATTCCTTTTTTGTCTCTCACTTCTATATTGAGAGGCTCATACCTAGAGGCCATTATGAGTTAGTGCATGAAATATTTTACTATCATGCGACATTGCACTATCGCATGATATTATGTTATCATGAGATAAAATGGTGTTGTATAACATTACACTATCACATGATATTATGATGTAATATGCTAATTATGATGTCACATGACATTGCACTATCATTTATCATTATGTTATCATGTGATAACATAGTGTTGTATGATAATATGGTGTTTCAATATAACTTAATGTCACATGACAACATGGTATCATTTAATAACACAATTTTGACATGAAAACATGGTGTCACATGATACCATGTTGTCACATGACATTATACTATAATGCAACACCATGTTGTCTCATGACACTATGTTTTCACATAACACCATGTTGTCACATAACACCATGTTGTCACATGATAGTGCAATGTCACATGACATGATTTTACACATGACATTTCACTATCATGTAACAACATCATGTCATGTATAAGATGCTATTTATACCCAATACCTACCTACCACCCAATGCCTTCTACTAATTTCTAGTCATGGGAACCATTTGCCCTAATTACCCTCCTTGCCTACAAATAACTATACAGTGACCTCTTTTCACACTTTTCTTATAATTTTTTCTCATGCCTACCTACTTTAAAACCAACCTACCAACTATTTCTCATCACTACGGTCTACATACTTCTAAATCAACCTATAGGTACCTACTTCTTGGCTCTAGCTCAAAAATTTCAGGTTTCCATAGATTTTGCATCTATAGAAACTTAGAGTCCATCAGAGAGGATGCACAATTCTATTTTCAAAAACCTATTATGTCTATATTTCAAGTACATGTTGGAACAGTTGGAATTATATGTTGGATGGGTTGATTAATGCTAGCTTAGAGGCTTGGCATAGATGTTGTGTATGATTTGGATATCAATAACAATCTACTACAATCTCTACTTGACAGTTATAATCATAGTGAGAGATAATTCTATGTTCAGTTTAAATATAAAACAATATCCTTTGTGATGTCTCTATTAGACATCCAAAATTTAATAGGTCTTTTGCATTACAATGTAAGTCATATTAGGACTAAGGTCATCTTATCTGATGATGATAAAAATTATTTGGATTTGATTTATAAATTGTCTATTGACCCCTATAGTAAGTGTTATTTATTATTCCATTTCATGTTTTACTTTTCTATAACTGAATCATTTATTATAAATAGTTTGGTAACCTCATTTCATTGCATGTTTTACTTTTTTTTTTTCATTATAGATAATCAAGATTGAAGGAGGATCCCCATTAATAAAATAAGCAATCCATTTATCTAATCTATTATCCATTTTTTTCAAGTGAGAATTGTTCTACAAGGAAGACCCTCATGCATTCCCTTATGGGCTATTTACCTATATTCTTCATTCTCTCTCAAGTGTTATATGTGATTGGTGCATAGTTATTTCAAGAAAGATTAGAAAGAGTTAAATTTTGTGTTCTCAAAGGATAGATGCATGATTTATTCTTCCAGCTACATTCTAGCCTTGTACTTCAAGGCCTTATATGAAATATATAAAACCATAATTCCCACTAGCCTATATCAAAAAATGAAGGCCAATGCTTTATCCATCAAGGAACATGAGGTAAGTTTAGTTTTCCCAAGGCTCATTTTTTATTTTATATATATTTTAAATTTTAATATCTTTAGCCTGTTATTTGTTATAGGAAAGAGTGTGTGTTTATCACAAAAAAATAGGCAGCAAGTAATTTTTGGTGTGCTCTAGAGGACTCTAGTGATACCTAGTTGATAGAGTCTTCATTTAATTCATTTAGAATTTCAAAATGCCAAATAACTATTTTTGTTTAATCTCTACTTCCAGGTTTCCCCAAATTTCCTTTAATGTCTTTTTATTATATTATTCAATTGAAAAAATTATCTTCATATTGTTTTTTAATTATTTTTTGTATTTGACTCAAAATTTTGTCATTGAGAAATCTCCCATACAACATGATCAATGTTTGCAATTACAAATTTATATATGATTTGAATTTTGTTAGAATTTGCTAGTTAAATAAGAGAATAAATTACTCATTTTTTAGGTTAAACCATCTATGTCTCTCTGAAAAACACAATAAATCATCAAGAGCCAACTCCCTCAACCATAAAAAGAACTAAAGAGATAACTTTGGCAAATACACTCAAAATATGTGAGGTAGTCACCCCAACACATATAGGTAATAATATTAATAGACTCAATTTGAATTTGCATATATTTTATGTTTTTAAATTTACTATTTTTGAATGAATGTTTTTTTGTAGTCCACCCAACCTCTATTAGTAGACTGATAATTATGACACCACCCTCACCACCAACCTAGATTCATAGAATAAGATAGGACATATCTCCCTACACAATGTAGAGGAACACAAGAAATTTTAGATTTCCCAACTTACTTGATTGGTGGTCTTTTGAGTCCACAAAGACTGACATGTTTGTAGCATGTTGATATGGATGAAGAATTTCTTATAATTGAAAAAAGGCCCTTGGATATTGGTGGATTAAATCCACATGAATTTATTTAATTTTCTAATGTGCCTTCATAATTACCTCATACCTCTTCCCTAGGCCCAACTACCTCTTTCCCCCCACCAATGATAATTTGAATGTCTCTAACGATTCCCTTATTAATTTTTCCTTGGATAATCTAATTTTTAATGATCTTTTTTTTAATTTATAGGAGGGTACTATCGATGAATTTAATTAATTAAAATAATGGGAGGCAAGGGTGAAATATCTTATCAAGGAAATAAATGCCCGTTACCATAACCACTCCGAAATAATGAATTTGTCATTTCTTGTTCAAAATGAACCCTCCAAGATGGATGATTTATTTGATCAATCTCAATTTGGATTGATATCTATGGACAATGATTATAATGATATGATTTTAGACATTATGATCAATAGGTTAGAAAACATAAAAGGTGAAGCCCAAGCATATTTCAATAAATGGGCTAAAGCTATCAACTTGGTTACCATCACTCAAGTAGAGAAGGATAAAGCTATGGTAAGTTTTATTTTTTTATAATGTGTATTTTGATTATTATAATACCTTTGTATGTACTTGACACATATATTATTTATTGATTATAGGTAAAATACTAAAATTTGATGCAATAAACACATGTTCTTAATGTGAATTTTAAAAAAACATGGAAAAGTATCTCTATGACTATTACATTGAAATAAAAGTTGGTTATGCTGAATAAATAGAACAACACATTGAAGAAAATAATTAAGGGGCATGGTATCAATCTGAGCATTCTATTAAAGTAAAAAAATAGATGAGGATCTTACAATTATTTTAATATGGGATGCGTCGAAGGAGGAGAGGGTGATTCTTGAATAAATGAATTCTAATTCAAATGATCTTCAGAAAGAGGGAGTGATAATCGATGAATTAGTTACATGGGCATGCCAAGAAAGTGGGGTTTCCATGGGTGCAGATGGAAAACTTGGTGCTAGAGAATCTAAACTAGAAAAGTGTTGATTTGTTTAAGTTATATTGTCTAAGATGATAGTTTTTATTTCTTAAAAATATTTATATCATGTTTATTTCAAAGACACTTGTTTTATTTAATGACAATTTATAGTTATTCAAAATGACAGTTTCTATTGTTTAAAACAATCTATACATTATTTGTTCTAAATACAAATGTTTTATTAAATTATAGTTTAAAGTTGTTTGAAATACCTTTAGCTATATAATTTTAATATTTATATATAAAATTTATTATTTTCAAGTTTATATATTGTATGGAGAAAATTAGAGTAAATATTCTATGAAATTATATTGTTCTTCTATACTTATATTATTTGAATGCATTGTTATACTCTTATAGTATTTGTAGTATTGAATGCATTGTTATAGTGTTATATTATTCTAGTAGTATATTTTAATGAATTTTTAAACTATTTTACTAGTAGAATTGAATGCTTTACTTGTGGTGGAATTTGGAAATATGCAAACATAACTATAGGAAAAAATATTTCTGGTAGTAGTATTTGAATATTGTAGTAGTTGTACGAAAAATAGACTATTTTAGGGTAAATATTCCATAGAGTGACAGTGTTTTAGTAGTTATATTCTTGAATTCATTATCAATGTTATATTTTTCTAGTAGTTGTAGATTTGAATGCATTGTTACACTGTTCTAGTAGTTATTGCATTAAATGCATTGATTGTGGTGGAATTTGAAAATATTTCCTGTACATTTGTGTAATGGTACTAATGTAAACATGTAATATAATAATTATTTTTACACTACTATGTATGTATTATATCTATGTATCTACTCTCCAAATTACTATTATAGACAATTAAGATAATGAAAAACAAGAAATCTTAATAATGGGAGTTATAATGATAATAGAATTGGCATCCTATGATGCATCATGCATATACGTATAGACATAAGAATTGTATGCTTAAATGAATGTTATAACAAAATTCCATATACAATGTTAATGATAATTATGATTTCTATTTAATGAATGACATGCATTGCAAAAATAAAAGTACTATTTAAAATACATAATTTTAATAGGAAAAAAATATATCAATTCAAATTTATTGAATAAGATTCATGATTGTAATATATAAAAAATAGATTACAAAAATTAATGTATTTTCAAATTAAAGAATTAAAAAATATTTTTAAAAATAGTAATTACTATACTTATCAAATTAAAAGTCAAGTAGCTGAAATAATCCTCGAGAAACTTCCTCATTGTAAGTGTGATTTGCATCTACCAAGATAGTGTCATATTCAGTCTTCGTATTATCATCCTCTATATTGGTAGTTGTATTAGTCACACCTCCTCTTTCCACTAAATAAATCCATGTTTTTGCTGCTCTATCATATGGAAACTTATCCATAGAATAACATAAAACATATGGTCTCAAGAAAGTCTCTATATTTTTATCCAATCTATTTCTTAGTTTTGACTTCATGAAGGATAATGCACTAAAAACTTGCTCATCTTCCACATAACCCAAATTCATTGTTTGAAAAAGTTCATATAATCTAAAATATTCACTAATAATTTCTTGTAATACACTGCTTGGATAATTTTTTTCCATAGATGAGTAATGGCACCATTTTATATTGGGTCACTTAAACACTAAAATTGATCCATCATTGTAATCCCAAACTATGTTGAGTGATATGTCAGTAACTATTTATTTAAAATACCATTAATCTGAACTCTATTCACATCTATAGTTTTATACAAAAGGCATTATAATTTAACCCATGTATTTGTGAAGTAATGTGTTGATCTATTCTTGACTATTAATACTATTCCAAAAAATGGGATTCACAACTCCCATACCCTCCAACAACTCATCCCTTTGAAAACATTCTCTAATCGCATGTGCTAAATTTTGTGATATTTTTCTCAATTTAATTTGTGTTTCAGACAAAATAGTATCATATAGTAAATGTGTCATAGGTACATCTTGAAGCTCAACTCCCACAAATTCATGTCTTCTAAAGCATGTGTGCATTAGGATCTGAATGCCATTTACCATGACACAAATATGATCATGTATATTTAATTTCAAATAACTCTCTGGATTCTAAATATCTATCAAAATTTTCTAGGTTCTAAATATAGGACCGTGAAATCTTTCATTTGATGTGTATGAATTACCATGATAACGTAGAATGGATTCTCCATGAAAACATATATTTTTTAAAAATATATTTTTTTTTGTTAAGGTATTTTGTGTAATAAATAAAAAATACATAACATGTGAACCCTTTTGGATGTTTTTTTAACTAAATATATTTTACAATTGAGGGAAAACATATATTAATATTAATTAATACATATTTGACTTATTTATTTAATATTTTTTATAAATTTTTAATCTAACCAGTCAGAAAGTGAACATTTTTGTATAATTTATGAATTAAATATTACAAGAGTGATATACACATTGATAATATAATGATGCCAAAAAATTAATGGTTATATTATTTTATATAATATAGCATTAATTTTGTATCATATTGGAATTAAACACTAATGTATGTTATAATAGAAAACCAATTTTATATGATCATATAATAAATCACTAATATGTTTATATATGATTATAATATGATATAAAATAAATATTTTATTACATGAAATAGATATGGCCACCAAAATATTGTATATATAGGTGACACATTTAAAAAATTATTATTATGTGGAGCACGATAAAGTAATAATGTTTAAATAACACTATTATAGAGTAGTTGGAGGACATTTTACTGGTCCTTCTATAACAATAAATGTGTTAAAATAAGGATTATGATGGCCCATGATCTTCAATGATGAAAATAATTTTACAAATAATTATGATGTGTGTCAAAGAATTGGAAGAACTACTCAAAAGAAAGAGATATAATTTAATACAATATTAGTAATGAATCCTTTTAAGAAGTGGGGAATATTTATTTTTGGTCAATTAATCCACATACTTGACGGACGAAACAAATATATATATAATTACATCCACATGTTATTTCACCAAATCGGTAGAGGTAAAAACTATGAATAATTTTACAATAAATGATATATTGTTAAATTTATATATGAAAATATCAAATCTAGATTTATATGCTAATTTAAATTGGTGGATGATAGGGGGTACGCTTATAAAATAAAATTATTGGGATTATTACTTTAGAGTTCATAAAAATCCATCATAAAGGTATATTATATCACCATTAGACAAATAGATAAGTTGGATCATTTAAAAATTTATAATAAAACATTATAATTAATATTTTAAATGTTAAAATAGATGATAATGAATAATTTATTCCAAAATTTATTTGGTAATATATTTAAAATTAGTTGATCACCACTTCAAATGGCTTATAATCTAGAAGTAGTTATGCCTATGGAACATCAGGGATTAAGCTTAATGAGATTAATGATTATATTCATAATAATAAAATTTGAAGTGAATTTAGGAGTATTTAATAAAATTTTATGAAGTTATAATGACATAATTGTGAGAGAAAGAGGTATATAAATGAAAACATAAATATTTTCATGATCATAATTTGAAATTGATATAATATCAAGTATGTAAGCATATGCTAATTTATAAAATCCGATATATGGCACATATCAATAATCAATGCATAAGGTGAAATTTGTCTTGTGCTATAAATTTTATTATAGATATATGATCTATTAGGATTCATGAATTTTTATAGAAGTTGTTTGAAGAAAATGTGAATGGTAGTGAGATCAAACCTTATTACATAAATGAAGATGTAAGAGAAAGGTAACTAATAAGTTTATAGAGGTGCATAAAATTAGGAGTATCAAGATAAAAATAGGATTTATTGACTAATTTAAATAATTTTATATTTTTATATTAATCTAGTCAATATTTAAAAATCTATTTTTGGTTTATGCTAATTATTTTGAAAATATTGTGTACATCACCACTTATTTTAGAAGAAGGTGGTTTCTAAATTTTAAGTTTCACAACATGGTGTGAACCTTATTCATAATTATCTTATATGAAATAAATTAGGGACATAATTAAATGGGAAGTGTAAGAATAATTGAGAGAGTTTGGAAAAATAAGAGATAGAAAGCTGAAATTTTCAAAATGGTAACTTTTGGGATAGTAAAAAGATGGATAAATAGAACTTCAAAAGATAAGAAGGATAGAGCCTTAAAAATAAGTATTAAAAATTGTATACACTTTATATTTTCACCTTTATAATTTTACTTATTATTTATCTTGTATGGTATTAATGATGCATCAATCTCCCTAAGTGCATGCCTTAAAGGGTGCACTAGGAATGGGATGGGATTAAATTGTGATACCTTGACAGATATGTTTGGACACTATTTAGTCATACCTTCATTACTTTTTTTGACCTAATATTTTTAGATGTGTATTTTTACATATACCAAAAGGATGAAAGGATAAATCCATCTCATTTTAGGATTAAAAAAGTAATCCAAGGTATGATTTGTAGTATTAGACTATCTTATGTAGTCTTCTTGGAATAGTTACATGAGTGATGTAGTTGCTACTAAAAATAGATACCACTCCTAAATTGATACTCAAATTCTACTTTAAAAATTTAAAATTTAACCCAACATGGATATTCATAGTGGTTATTGGATACTAATTGAAATTGAGATAAATAAACATAAAAATAGATAAGGATGGGGTAGAAAATAAAACTTTCAAACTTCATTGGGATTACTATATCTTGGATGAATTATCTTTAAATGAGAGTGAATTTTTAAATGTATCTACACATATTATCCTAAGCCCAAACTAAAATAAATATATCATATATTCTAAAGGGTTTGATGGACATAGTCCCTAAAGCATTACCTTTATAATTCAAATCACCAAAAAAAATTGTTAGTACAAAACTTTTACCTATAATGATTGGGGTGATAGAAATAAATAAATAAAATAATTATTTTATTAATATATGTATCCTAAATAAATCCATATATAAGTTATACTCTAGACCATAATCATGAAAGCAATAGTGCCCACAATATCAATGTTAAAAAAATGGGGAATAAGAAAGTAGATAAAACTCAAGAACATTCCAAGAATTTCAAAGTTATCACAATTTTTTTACTCAAATCTTCCTCAAAATTATTACACAGGGTGATTTTATAATAAGCATGGTACCAATTACACTATCAACAACTGAGTTTGTTACATCTAATAATTTTCAATAAAAGACAATAAAATATCATGAAAGGGAGGGGGAAACCTACAATACACAAGCTTACAATTCTTGACCACAAACATGTGTCCATAATTTTGTTTAAAATAACCAAGGAATATCATTTCATAACCAATTTTTTTTTAATTTATTTTTCCCACCATACTCTCAGGGACAAATTCAAAGTTTCCTCATCATTGGATGAGTCCCATTTTTCCATATTGATAATACATGAAACATTACAACATCCTTCTAAAATATGAACAAAATTTAGAGTATTAAATAATTATAATGTTTAAAAATAAAGAATAGTTAGAATTAGTATTCTTGACACTTAATTGTGTTCTAGATATATTATGTTAGGTTCTATCTTGAGAAATGATACCCTAAACACATTAAGCTAGAGAAGTACCAACCTGAGGAACATCAGCTTAAGGAGTGATAATTGGAAGAATTCTAACTTTGGAAGTGTTAATTAGAGGAACACACACTTGGATATTTACAAATTGAGAGATAATATCTTCATTAACACTAGTATGTTGATCCTACATATCTTTAGCATGTCTAGTAGTCTTCATCTTTATTGGACAAGTTGGTAATTAGAATCCTAAACAACACCTCTATCTTGGTCAATTGAGTTGCATGACTAGCCAAAGTGGTCCATAATTTTCTTCTCATTTTTTCCCCATTTTATGTTTTTTAGTGTATTTCATAAATTCAATTTCTTGGTGTTTCCTAACCTACTAGCCTCTTGGACACTGTTTAGTTATAAAATTGGCCAATTTGGCTAAAAAATTAAATGAAAAAATCAAGCCAACCATATGGCTTAAATAGTGGAACAAACCCAAATTATTGAAACAATTGTAAATTATATCCAATGTAATGTTGATGTCACAAAATGGTGTTCATATCATCTTCCCACTCTTTCATTTATGTCCTCATGTGTATCATCTAGTTTTTACATGCCCCTATATCATATAGAGTCATAATTTTAAGTTGTGTGCACATGTCCTTTTTTAAAAACATGTCTATATTTGTTAACTTGGCCACAACAATGACAATGTGATCTAGATATATTTTTAATTTATGTTTCCAAGGTATGATTTTTCCCTTAGCTTAGGATATCTCAACCAAGTATTCATATAATGACTCAAGTGCCTCTTTCACTTATGTTATAATGGTTTTAATCACCAATTCTCTTGTTTGAGTCTCCAATCTTTGCATCCTTTATTTCATTCATTGGATGAATATTTTGGCTAGTTATTATGTAGAAGTAACAAAATAATCAAGATCATTTGATAATTCATCCAAATCTATTGGTCTACCATTTATTTTATTTTTTAGAGTAAAAATATCCTCTTCAGTATTGAGGAAAGTTAAATTTTCTCCCCTTTTGTGATATTTATCATAGTTACTCATTTTATTTTATTAGTGGGCCATTCAAATTATAATTTCAACTCATTTCTTCAAAAATAACCATTCTTTTTATCTACAATTTATCCAATTGTATGAATTTGATCCCATCTCATTTTTATTATAATACTAAGGTGTAAGTATAAGGGGGTGGTGTGACCAATGCAATGGGTGATGGATATAATGGGGCAAGATTTGGAATGTGATTTTTAGGGTCTATCATGACAATGGTTTATGCATGTGGATATGGAAACATGTCCCTATGTTAAGGAGGGTGAGAGGTTGTGGATCTGAAGCTATAATTAGAGGAGGGGACACAATTGGAAGAGGAAAATAATTTTTTTTATTTCAATGGTGGGGTGTTGAGATACCAACTAAGCTTGTCTAATGACAGTAGGATTTTTATTCATGTTTTCCTTGGGATCATTATTTCAAAATATAAAGTGTAATAATGATTTAAATCTAGCCATAAAAATGACCCTTTAATGTCATGAAATGGTGATTAGATTGACTAATGTCATAAGGGTTTGTCTACCTAGAGGCACTAGAGTTATTATGGTGTAAAACATTATGGGCACATTTCCTAGGATGGGTGATGCTACTACTTTCAAAAAAGGTTGGAGCTAGGTGGTTTCAGGTAGATTAATAATGGGATGGAATTATGTTATTGTATTTAGTGCTAGTTTTCTTTGGTAGTTTGACCACAAATATTTTATCCAATATGGAAACTAGTGTGGCCATATCCATTTTTATCAGTGTCCATTGGTACATAATCAAGTGGATAAATTGATGGAAGATGGGGAGTCATTTAGGATTTCTCTACTACTTATGTTTGAGTAGGGAAAGGAATTTTAGAAATGACTACTAAAGAATCAAAAATAAAATGAAAGGAAGGGGAAAAATTTATTGGGTTACCTCCTACATATAAATAGTCCCTTGGGAGGGTGCTTTTAGAGGTAGAATCTATATAAATTTCCTTCTCAACATAATATCTATTTTTTGTGAGTATTTGTGGGCTCGAGTGGCTCATTGTATCTTTTACATTTACCTTGGCTACCTTGTTTGGATTGGTGTGAGGACAATGTCTCTAGTGTCTATATTTATTTTAACATTCTTGTTGTCTTTTGTAATTATTAATACCTAATAATGAAGGTAATTTTTATCCCTATACATGACAAACACCTTCCATTTCAAGGATTTTATGTGAGCCTTTACACTCCCCATTGGGTCTTAATGGTTCAAATTATGGTATGTTAAATTAAATGATGAATTGTGTGTTTCATCCATGGGTAAACCTATCCAAATTCAATATAAGATTTTTATGATATTTTAAGGAACCAAAGGCCATGGTGACTACTTATTTTCATTCCATATAGTAGAAACTCCATTGAGAAGTTAGTTAAAAACTTCTTCCTCCATCAAATTGTCACAAACATAGATGAGAAGTTTAATAGGTGACACAATCACTTACTCTATCATAATGATTGCAAAATCAACATGGTATTAATAATTCCCCATGATCCTAAGGGATTTTATATTTTCATCTAATAATCAAGGCATGAGTTCCTCATTCATGGCCCGGTAGATAAGGTGATATAAATAATCACATATTTCTAGCATGTATTGTTATAACCTATGAATATATAGATTTGAAAAGTGGTAATGGACTAGTGTCCCTAGATCAAGGGTCCATCTTGGAATATTTTTAAATAAAATTATGGTAGAGGTGGACTTTAATAAATATGATTTCATGTAAAATTTTTCACCCTTCCTCACCTCTAGAGCGTGTTTCTTAAGCTTAAAGGAAATGATTTTTCCTGAGGATAGAATCTCACCATTTTTTATGATGATAGATAGGAGGAACACCTAAACCATTTTTTCATAATAAATTTTAGGGGACCTATAGAATTAGTTCATCATAGCCATGCTAGTTTGGAATCCTAGTCTAAATTAGAGAATATGGATGTTGTCAAAATATTCCCTATTGACCCACCTTCCCAATTTTTATATCTATTCTTTCAACACTTACCAGAGGCTATTATGGGTGAGTCATTGGGACATAACCTCTCGATTATTTAGAGAATTTTTGTGGGGAATTTGATAATATTCCTCTATGGCCAATCTATCTAACAATGATATTTTTTTCTTCTTTAATGATAATAAAAATCATTCAAATTTTGTGTTTTTTAGAACAGACTAAGGAATATTTTGATAAAAATAAATAGATATATCTTATATAATATCAATAATGTAAATAACATCATTATGAGACTATGTATCATGTTATGATTGCTTTAAAACCTCATATTGTCAAGCCCCTTAGTTTCATGATACATAAAAGTTTTGATTTTACAACATGATTAAACATGGATCCTTTATATAATTTCTCTACTTTTCAAAATTACATCAATGTGTGAAAAGTATTTTATAAATCACATGGATGTGAGATTATGAAGGCATGACAAGTGAAAATTGGTGACTAGCTCCATATTTTCACAACTTTGATTTTTCATTAGTATAAATGCATGCACTAAAAAGATTCAAAAATTTGACACATGGAACTAATAACTAACACATGACATATTTTTAATGGATTATGAAATCCTAGTCAAAGATCTCAATGTGTAGACTCTGTAAAGAGTTCAAGATGTGTGTCAAATAAGGTTAAGACACCTAGCATGATTCAATAGGATTAGATCCTTGAAAGATTTAAAAATAGTACAAAGGATTGTGAAATCCTTGAAATGATGTGAAAATGAATACATAAAAAAAATTAAAGTTAACAATCAAATAACCAAAATTGGGATAAATAAAATACACAATCAAGTGTTGTAATAAAGTGTAAAAATAAAGAATAAGGTTAATTTTAAAAGCTCTTCAATCCCATTATGCAAATTTTACCCAAATTACGTGAAAATGCATGTAGGTGTGGTGTTTTTCATCCAACTTTGCATGGATAAATTACATAAATATCTATTTTTTCTACAAATCCCTAAATCAAATTATTTGATGGATAATCATTTGCTTGATGTCTAAAAAAACTCAGAAAAGGCCATTAATTGAAATAACTAAATTTAGAATCCTTGTTGTTGTGGAAAATTGAAGTTTTATAAAATAATAGAGAGCACGAAGTGGGTTCCTATTCAAATAATAATGGGGTTTTTTTTTACAACAAATGGATACTTTGTGGAGAAGACACTATTTTGGTGTTTAGAACATAGAATTTCTAGTTTTGCTTTTGACAACCCAAGTGGGTCAGAGAAGAAAATTTCATATTAACACAAGAATATGAAACATTTGAGTAAATTTTAACATTTACCATACTAATTATTAATTCTTGCAAGAATTCAACATGTGTGTAGAGTTATTCATGTACTTTACCTTCAATGTTTTTTGATATATCTTATGAGTAATCTTTATTATTCAAAATTCTAAAAGGTACTTCATTTTATTCAGTAGCTAGCTAATAAATGGAAGGATTATGAATTTATCTATTGCTATCTAGATGTCTATATCCCTAACATAAATTATTTTTATCCCAATCTAGGCATTAATGTATTTTTAGGTAGACATTTATATCCCTAATGGAGCTTACCTGAATCACCCATAATAGGAGAAAGATTTTAATTTTATGTAGAGATTCATATTCTTCCTTTTCTTCTAATTTTATATTTATATACTCCAAAAGGGTTAGGAAAAATTTTATCCAAGCAATAAGGGTTATTTTAGAGATTTTATTGTCACTCATGATTTATATTTCATTGTTTTATACACATTGAGGTAATTTTGAATGTGAAAAAGTGTAGTGTTGACTTACCTTCAATAATAAGACTATTCATAATTCATGTGAAATTTATTAAAAAAATTATATCATTTTAATTTGTAATTTTTAAATATTTTTCCATGGTACCTAACATATAAAATATAATCATATTTCATAAATTTACAACTCTTCATAGCAAATTTATTTTTCATTTAGCCAATTTAAGAGTGTCCATGGGCTTTAAGGTTGTATTTATAAGGGGATATGAACCCAATAAATGATAATTTTTTGAGGGATGTGGGAATTATTTTAAATTTTCTCATTTGGTGTTCCCCACACTACTTATTGAAAACCACCAAAATATAAAAACAAAATTAAAAAAATACAACCACTAGAAGTAAAGCAACACAAAGGAAAAGAAAGAACCAATATTGAAAAGAAACTAATATAATTATTTTATGAGATTAGACTACTTATAAACTAAAAATCATAGTAATTCCATGATGTATGTTGATGGGATAACCTACAAATAGTGCTTTAGAAACTTCCCAATCATAGGTAGAGCTGGATATTTTCCTTGTAAGGCTTTTAGCCCAAACACACAAATCTAAGATGAGACAGTATGAAGATGATCTAACTTTGTAATTTTTCCATTTATTTTCATGTGCCTCATCCCATAACAATACCAAGTCTAATATTTTTAAAACCTTGATCTATGACCTCTGATCGAACCATCTATTCACTATATAATTATGTTTGTTGAAATTATGAAATGTTTAATTTCATGCATATTCCATTTGTAAAATGTCACATAGTCTTGACTATATGTTTTAATCATATCCAATGTATTCTTACATTAATTTATATGTAGTAATATTCAAGGTAATTTAAAATATTTGATATTATACATATATGAGAAAGAATGGAGATATTTTAGGGCCTTTTTGTGTGTGTTTCTATTAGTCCATATAACATATTTTACCAACAAAAGCCAATTTATTGGTTTTCTTGTTGTAGACTTCTTGATGGCATCAATGATTTTTTTTTTTGACCTGCAAAAAAATTTCCTTAGTGATATTAGTTTATATAACTTTAATTTGTTATTTTTATCATAACCCCATTCAATAAATTTAGTTGTTTGGAATGCATGTCCATTATCATAGATCAAATAGAAATGAGTAATAAATCTTCTAAAAATATTTTATTTAAGAAACTTCATCACTTCTCTAGATGTGCTACTTTTGGTCACTATTGATTTAGTTCAGCTAGTGCAATAATCAGTATCTATGAGCATGAGCTTGCGTCTTTTAGTGGAATTAGGATTGAGGATACAAATGAAATCAATCCTCCATTTCGAAAATGGTATGCTCTCAATTATATCTTGCAAATGCATGAATGCATATGTTTCCATTTTACATAATAATAGGCATTAGTGGCATGTTTTGGCATGTTTCTTAACATATTTTTAGATTATGGGCCAATAATACCCTACAATGAGTATATTGTATGTATTTGTATTATCATAAAAGTGACGACTTAGTTTGCTATGGAAAATAATAATAATTTCATTATCTTTGTTCCTAGTCATGCATCTAAAGTTTATTCCTTAATATTTTTTATGATACAAGACTCCTTTATTTAGTATGTAATGATATGCCTTCGTTTGGAGAGATCTCGTATGTTCCCTATTAAGCTCAGGAAGACATTTTCCATATATAATATAGTGATCAATATGATCATACCACTAATAAAATGAGATCTGAGTCTAATTTATTTATATTAGAGTAAATTTTGGCTTGACTTTAATGATTAAATAAATGTGATATTTGATTCTTACCATCTTGGTTATTCTAATCACTATGTCATAGTCTTATATCTTAGACATCCACTTACCTCTACATTCACCAAGTTCACTATGACCCAACATGATTTTCATAGTGGGGTCAAGAAAAATAATGTGGACCTTATTCAAAAATATGTAATGCCTAAAAATTTTCATGGACTTTACTAAGGCATAGGCATGTTTCTTTAGGGTGGAATATTTTAGTTATGCATCCTTTAGTTTCATGCTCATGAATGTAAAGGGTAATTGTTAATCACTAATCCTTTGTTTTAATACAACTACTATGGTATGTTTTGAGGTAAAAAAGTAGAGATATTCATATTTATGAAGGGATAACTAGGATTAGTTATTGCATGATGGAATTATTGATGTCTTAGAACATGTTTTTTTTGAGGTACCTATTCCACTTTTGCATCATATTTCATTATAGTATTAATGGGTTTGAAAATCTCATCAAAACCAAAAATAAATGTCTAAGAAATTTATTTTTCCAAAGAAAGAATTTGACACTATTTTAATATTATGAATATTTATTATTGAAATTCCACTTACTCTTTCAAGATCCATAGAAAAAACTTCTTATGTGATAGTTTGGCATATAAGCTTACCTTTCGTGATGCCAAATATTCTTTTTTGGATTCAAAGATATGTCATTATTCCTATACCTCTAAAACACTTTCAATAAGTGAAGTATTTTAAAAAAATTACACTCAGATAAAATGGTTAAGGCATCTATGTAAATAACTATGCACTTACCAATAATACTTTTAAAATTAAAATTCATGGTTAATTTGAAGGTTTCTCCTACATTTATTAAACCAATATGATTAATCTTATTGGAAAATATTCCCCATTTGGTTGTGAATATTATTTTAACCATGTATTATAGGTTGACCTCAACTTGGTTATAGCCTAATAATCTATCTAAAAAATGCATCATCTCAGAGCTACTAACCATCTAAACTACCTTATTAAGAAAAGGAAAAGGATAGTTGTATATATATTATGCATTTTTAAAGTTCATTAATTCATTAAAAAGTATAATTTCCCCATTTTTATTGCATAAAATAACTAAGTTAGCCACCTAAGTAGGATGGTGAACTAGGAAAAAATATTCTAGCTAAGAGTAGCTCTTGAATTTTTTTATGAATGATAGGTTTGAGGATAGGATTAACTAGTTTTTGTCTCTACCTAAAAGATTTATGTTCTTGATTAAGAAGGATGGTGTGAATTATAATGCTTGAGTCAAATATTTTTAGATCATCATATGTCCAAGAAACCACATCTATGTAATGTATGAGTGATTTACTCAAATATTTAATTTTAGACTTAGTGTATTAAAGAATAGTGTTGAAATTACAATTTTTTTTGATTGATTCAAGGTTTGAAGTAGTGCAATGGTGGCTAGAGAGTTATAATTGTCTAGAGATTTTATTCAATCTATCCATATTCAATATCTTATCTTGTGAAACCTTTCCTCTTGGTATTTGATTTTCCTTTAGGTTCATGATTTTATCACTATCATAATTATCATCCATATGGTCATCTCCATCCATTTTTTGTATAATTTGTGCATTTAAAATGCCATAATTATTCATGAATTCTATAATATAACAGTCATCATTATGGATTTGGAAATTCCCTACATTATATGGGACCAAAGGGAAAGGGAATAATTTAGTTAAGAAATGGTGTAGCTCAAAATAATTTATGGGGGAAAGATTTGCTTCTAATGTTTCTAAATAACATGGAATTTGATTATTTTATGTGGTAATGGGAAGAATGTTAAAGTAATTAAATGTTTTAATTAATTCCCATCCTGTATGTTTATATCTTTGTGGGTAATAAAAATTGTATTAAAATTTAATTTTGACTTGATTGATTACCAATTTTGAATACCAAAATACTTGTAACTTTGTGACATTATTTTTTAGGTAAAAATATAGACCTATGATTAATGATTCATACTCTACATGGTTATTAGCAGAAGGGAACTCTATCTTATGTGGAACCATGTTTTATTTACCTTTCAAGATAATCAAGAAGATTATAGCTTATGAACATTTCAAAGAATGAGCCCCATAGAATTACATGGACCATAGGCCTTGTGAATCATATATTATGTCTTGTTCACTCTAGGTGGGTTCATTAGAAAGGGTGTATATGCCTATGTCAGATTCCATGATGTTTACTTTTTTCATTTATAGAATTTTAATCTTTTATCATGTGTCACATTTTAGGATCCATATCTATCTAAATTTGGCTAGAATGTCTTATCAAAGGTAGCAGCATGGGGGATAACTCTTAGTCATTAAGTATTTTGGACCAATTCCAATTCATTATAAATCCACATGTTTTTGTAATATATAGTACCTAGATGTCTATAAATTATTGTAACCTATGTTATAACACTAATTGCATGTGGATACTCAACAACTCCCCAACTACATTAACTTATAACTTATCTAACTACACAATAATCTTTTCTAGTTTGATTGACATCAAGCCCATTTTATATAAACTCTTGATGGCATGACATGTTAGGTTATGGAGCTAAAAGCTTCACTGTATGCAGACATGGAGGAGTTGTTAAGTGTCATAGTCACCAGCATCGGTCAGGCCAACTGACATCGATCAGGGGTGAATATAATGGCAACTGACATCAGTAAGAGTCAGCCAATGTAGGTCATTTCCAAGCAGATAGGGACCGATGTCGGTCGCTTGTGTAGTTCTAGAACTGCTCGTTGCACAAATAGTTAGTTTGTTGAACTGATTGTTTACATGTAAAGGCTATTTTTGGTCTTAAGCTACGTGTCTAATTATTGTAAATTAGAAGTTTAAGTTATTATTTAGTATGGGATCTATTTATAGACTCATTGGCATGTATTGTAATTAAGGATTAAGGTAAGGAGGAAATCCTTCCAATTGTAAGAATAGTTGATCTACAGGTGGCAGCAAGATCAGGGAGAAGTTCTACATGTTAAGTAAGATCATTTGAGTTACAGGTTGTTGTAGGTTCATGGGAGATCTACTTGAAGTAATTTGAGTACTTGTGTACTGGTAGAGTTATTACTAACTAGTTGGAGGTGAACACCAACTCTATGTTTGAGTTATGTGTTGGGACCATTTTTGGTAGGAGAGTGAACTCTTGAGGGAAAGAGATCTATACATCTGAGAGGTGTGGAAGATTGTGGCATCTTCATTGTATTTCCTTGTGGCATGAGTATTAATACAAGATTGTGTATTGTCTCTCATATTCTGTGTCATTTTTGAATTCTAGTTACTTGTTAATTTTGGTTTAATTTCGTGATTAGTTGCTTATACAAGGTAATCATATTGTGCTCTTATTGAGGAGCAAGATCCTGACAAGTTGGAATCAGAGCCAGGTTTGTGTTTCTAGGTTTCAATCCTTAAACAAGTGGTATCAAAGCTTTTGGTTGGGTTATGAAAGGTTGTATCAGATTTGGTTAGTGTTTGTTGATTACAGGTCACTCACAGGGGTTTTTATTTGAGTGGGAGTATAGCAATGGCAGAAGAAAGTAAGCTATGAATGGAGAAGTTTAATGGAAATAACTATCAATTATGGAGGATGTAGCTAGAAGATTATCTGTATCAGAAAGATTTGTACTTACCATTGGGTGGGGTTGCATGCAAGCCCATGGATATGAAGGATGAAGAATGGAAGGTTCTTGATCAAAAGGCTCTGGGATCTATAAGGTTGATTCTTACATCGTCTATGATTTCCAACTTATCTCAGGGTAAGACAATGGTAGAGTTGATGGAATCTTTGGTAAATTTATATGAAAAAACCTCAACTTCAAATAAGATATTTCTTATGAAGCAATTATTTAATTTGCAAATGTTGGAAGGTGGATCTATACACAGTGATCTTAGTGATTTCCATGGTTTGATAAACTAGTTAAATTCAGTCAATATTGTTTTTGATGATGAAATTAAGGCTCTCTTAATCTTATGCTCATTACCTGAAAGTTGGGAGAGTTTGGTAATGAAAGTTAGTAATACTGCGTCTGCTTCTAAAATCTTAAAAGTGGATGATGTTGTGAGTGTAATCTTGAATGAAGAAATTCACAAGAAAAGCACAGGTGAATCATCAGGGAATGCTTTAAGTGTTGAAAGCAGGGGAAGGCAAAGAGATAAGATCAAGCATGGGAGATCAAGGTCAAAGATAGGTAGGAGATCTAAGTCTAGGTATGGTAGAATAACCTGCTAGAAATGTGGAAAGTAAGGGCATGTAAAGAAAGATTGTTGGTTGGTTGAAGATTAGCAAGATGGAACTAAAGAAGCAGATGTTGTAGATGTTGTAGGTATTGTTGTAGGTATCATTACATAGGATGCTCTGGTATGTTCTTTGGATAAAGTAGAATCTTGGGTTTTAGATTCTGGTGCCTCTTTCCATGCATCCCCAAATAGGGAATTTTTTCATGAGTATGTCCAAGGAGACTTTGGGGAAATTTATTTAGGGGATGGTAAGCCTTGTCAAATGGTTGGCAAAGGGAAAGTGAAGTTGAAATTGTAGATGGGTAACACATGGGTGTTGAAGGAGGTCATGCATATCCCAGTCCTAAAGTGGAATTTGATTTCTGTTGGAAAGTTGGGTGATGAGGGTTGCATAGTAACTCTCACAGTAGACTCTTGGAAAGTTTCCAAGGGTGCACTTGTTGTATTAAGAGGTAAGAAAGTAGGTACACTTTATCTATCTACTTGTATTACTGATTCTCCTTTTGGTTTATCTACTTCAGCTATAGATTCAAAGATGTGGCTTAATAGGCTTGGTCACATGAATATTAAGGGGATGCATGTTCTTGAGTCAAAGGGTATGCTTTCAGATTTGAAAAGCATGGATCAAGATTTTTGTAAGCAAAAGAAGAAAGTGATGTTTCTTGAGAAATCTGATGTTCGTGATAAGAATAGGAAAGTCTTGGTTTTTAAGGAGAAGATGACAGATAAAGATCAGTGCAAGGGGCTAAAGAATTTTGAGTAGAGCAAGGTTGATATGGACAAGGGTTTGATCAAAAAGGAGCTCGTGGGTAAAAGTCATCACTCACAAGTAAAACATAAAGACCGACGTTAGTTAGAAAACTAGTGTCGACATCTAGACAAGGACCAACATCGGCTATGTGCAGCCTGACATCGGTGACTCTAGATAAATAAACACCAGCATCGGTCAGGGGGAACTGATGTCAGTGATGAGGCAGTCACATGGAACTGATGTCGGTCAGGTGCAGACTGAGATGTGACTAGCATCAGTCATTGAGACAAATTTTGGGTGGATAGCAAGCTGTCAAAGAGTCTCAAGTGCCTATATGGAGGACTTAAAGCATAAGTAAGCCCCAAATTCATCATATTCCTTCTTTACACTACTTATTTTTCACTGATGGTCAAGAACCAGGAAGTTATTAAAGAAGCAGAGCAGGTAGATCTAGGAAATAGTGGGAGCTTGGCATGGATGAAGGATGTGATTCCTTGGAGAAGAACCAAATGGGAGTTTTTTGGTGGAGTTGCCAGCTGAAAGAAAGAACTGATAGGCAAATGGATGTTCAGGATAAAGAAGAGTGGGAATGGACACATGATAGATAGAAGGCCAGGGTATATGGTCTTGATTTAGCTATAAGACAATGGAGGTTTGACCGTTGTGTTTCTCTTTACCAGGTTGGATAATATTAGCTACATTATCTGGTTACTGTATTGTGTGCTTGTTACAGGGTTACACATATAGGGAGTTTTAAACTAAAGTTAAAGTTAGTTCAGAGGTGTGTCATGAGGAATTTGGGAGCAGGAAGATTCTTTGGCATGAGTGTGTTCTAAAGACATGGAAGGTCACAAGTTGATTTTGTCTCTAGATGATTGTGTGAAACTGATTAGCACGCTGATGGTTGGACAAATCTATGAACAGTGTCTTGATTCACATGATGAGGTTGAGTACATGTGTACTAGACCTAAGATTTCCCAAGCAGTGGGAGTTGTCAACAAGTTTGGAGCCAATTTGGGAAAGAAGCACTACAGGGCAATTTAGTGGATTCTCAGGTATCTGAGAGGGACCAGCAGCAGGTGCACATGTTATGCAGGGTTAAGTTCTTTTCTACATGGGTTTGTAGATGCAGATGTGGTAGGTGATTTGGATGACAGGGGATGCACCAAAGGATTTGTGGTGGTTGGTCTTCAAGAGTGATCTTGAAGAGGGATACAAATCCAGGGAACAAACTAGATAATGTACAAGTACAGGTACAAGTGTAGCTATTTATCTCTAAGTGGGAGATTGTTAGGTTGTGGAGCTAAAAGATTCACTGTATGCAAACATGGAGGAGTTGTTGAGTGTCATAGTCATCAGCATCAGTTAGGCCAACTGACATCAATCAGGGGTGAATAGAATGGCAATCCACATTGGTAGGAGTCAGACAATGTCGGTCATCTCTAGGCAGACAGGGACCGATGTCGGTCACTTGTGTTGTTCTAGAACTACTCATTGCACGAATAGTTAGTTTGTTGAACTGATTGTTTGCATGTAAAGGTTTTTTTTTGGTCTTGAGCTATGTGTCTAATTATTATAAATTAGAAGTCTAAGTTATTGTTTAATATGGGATCTATTTATAGACTCATTTGCATGTACTGTAATTAAGGATTAAGGTAAGGAAGAGATCCTTCCAATTGTAAGAATAGTTGATCTGTAGCTGGCAGTAAGATTAGGGAGAAGTTCTACATGGTAATTAATATCATTTGAGTTGTAGGTTGTTGCAGGTTCATGGGAGATCTACTTGAAGTAATTTGATTACTAACTGGTTGGAGGTGAACACCAACTCTATGTTTGTGTTGTGTGTTGGGACCATTTTTGGTAGGAGAGTGAATTCTTGAGGGAAAGAGATCTGTACCTTTGAGAGGTGTGGAAGATTGTGGCATCTTCATTGTATTTCCTTCTGGCATGAGTATTAATACAAGATTGGTGTATTGTCTCTCATATTCTATGTCATTTGTGAATTCTAGATTACTTGTTAATTCTAGATTAATTATATGATTAGTTGCTTATACAAGGTAATCATATTGTGCTCTTATTGAGGAGCAAGATCCTGACAAGTTGGAATCAGAGCCAGGTTTGTGGTTCTAGGTTTCAGTCCCTAAACAAAAATTATAACTTATCTAGACTACACAATAATCTTGTCTAGTTTGATTGTGACATTAAGCCCATTTTATATAAACTCTTGATGGCATGACATTAATTGAGGCTTCCAAATCAACTAAAAAATTATGAAAGTTCTTTCCAAATATCCTAATAGTTAGTAGGAAAGGAGGACGTGTAACCTTATTCTTATGGATCACTATGTTTATATGATCTACCTTTTGATTTCTATAAAATAGTTTTTTGTGGTCAAATTTTTAAAGATAAATTCATATTTATCTATGATTTGGGCCAATTCATGAAGTCATTATTTTACATCTCAAGTTCTAATTAGGTACCAAGTTTGTATAGTTTTGTAATATGACTATACATCTTTAAAATGTAGCATTGAAGGCTATCATAGGCTCTTTAGGTTCCTTTCCCATGCTGTAAAATTGTTGGTAAATACATTAGGGTCAATAAATTTTCCAAACTAGGATAAAAGGATTTTTACTGAATTGATTCCATCCAATGATAGATTTATCTAGGAGATTGAAAAACTAGTCATATGTAGCATCATGCATGGTAAATGGAAAATGACTACATAATACATCCTTACATTCCATATTTTGGATCCTCAAGGAGGTATTATGTGACATTTTATGTTCTTAAATAATGCATCATTCATTGAATGTGAACTGAAAGAGGCATCTTTCAAGGACTATAGGTAGATAAATTACATCCCTAACATTATTTATGGTTGATCTTAATAACCAATCCACTTGTATGAAGAGATTAGGATTATAATGTGTGGATGAGTCTGACTAAATATTATATATTTTGGGTCTTATTTTGTTTATACTAAGTCTTTTATGTGTCTCTAATGGTGATAAAAATATATAAATTGACTCAGATTGAGACCTATTAATGCATTAAGGTGAATCTACATTGTTTTAGGGCTAAATAACTATGTCATTATTGTGTTTCTTAAGTATACTATAGAGTTCTTATCCCTCTTAGTTCCAATTCATTTATCTATTGATGTGTATTTCAAAAAAACCCTATATAATGAATGGATCAATCCATCTACTTTCATGATTAATAGAGATAATCCAAAGAACACATTACAATATTGTACTCTCCTATATAGCTTTCTTGGAATATTTCTATAGTGATACATATGTTACCATAGTTAGAGACTAATCCTGCATTGATACTCCACTTCTACTTTAAACCTTGGTAATTTAACCCAAAATGGATATTCATAGTGTTTCCTAGCTACTAGGTCAATGTCAGATCAAATTAACACGAGAGAGAGAGAGAGAGAGAGAGAGAGAGAGAGAGAGAGAGAGAGAGAGAGAGAGAGAGAGAGAGAGAGAGAGAGAGAGAGAGAGAGAGAGAGAGAGAGAGAGAGAGAGAGAGAGAGTAAATATTTCATACTTTATTTGGATTACTTTTTCTTAGATCAATTATATCTAAATGAGACTAAATTTTTACTTGTATATACATATCTTAAAATAATCCCAAACTAAAACAAATCTAGTAGATAATCTAAGGGGTTTATGATAGACACAGTTCCTATATCATTTCTTTTATATGTCAAATAACCATAGATTATTTTTTAGTACAACACATTTACCTTGAATAACTAGGTCAATAGAACAAATTAATGAAATGAATTTAGGTTAGTATTATACTTGACCTAACTAAATCAATATATTAGTTAAATACATATCATAATTATGAAATAATTAATAGCACAATATCAATGTTGAAAGTTCAAGAAGCAATAAAATAGATAAAAATAAATACTAGTCAAATATATTTAAACTTTCTTCAATATTTTATTCAAATCTTATTCCTCACAAAGTTTAAATAGGGTTCTTATATAATAATCATGGGACAAGGCCCATTATCAACAAATAATTTTTTTTAAACAAACACCATTGAAAAAAAGACAATAATATCATGAAAGGGAGGGACAAAGCCCAAAATAGATAAACTTATAACTTTAGACCATATGTATGGGTCCTTAATTATATTTTCAATAACCAAGGAATATTCATTCATTATTATTTTTTGTCCCTTTACTTGGTGAATCATCTTGTTAGGGATGAATTCCAAATTATCCTATCATTGGATGAGCCCCACTTTGTCCATATTGATAATATATGAATCTTTGAAATACCTTTTTCAAATATGAATAAAATTTTAAAAAATATAGAATTACAATGTTTTAAAAACAACAATAGTCAAAATTAGTCTTCCCTTCAATTTATTATATTTTAAGAGTAGTATTTTATGCATTTGACTAGAAGAAACAACCCAGGGGATGCTACCTTGAAAATGACCATATGGAGAAGTACCAACTTGAGGAGCACCAATTTAAGGAGTTATAAATGGAGGAATTCCAACTTTCAAAGTATCAACTAGAGGAGAGAAAGCTTGGATAGTGTTATCTTTAGAGATTCTAGCTTAAGCAACACTAGTGTGTTTATCATACATAGATTTAGAATATGCATGGTAGTCTTCATATATTCTAGAGATTTTGTTAATTTGATTCCTAAAAAACACCTATGTATTGATAAAGTGAGTTTCATGGTTAGCCAAAGGGGTCTGTAACTTACTCTCATTGCTATCACCCAATCTACTTTTTCTTTAGCATAGCTCACCAATTCAATGAATTTGGAATTGCATCTCATGTTGGTCACTTGGACACTTTTATATAATTCATTCTTAAATTTAGCCAATTTGGTTGAAAATATAATAAAATAATCAAGCTAACCATCCACCTTAAATAATGAAATAGTCCCAACCTTTTGAAAAAATTACAAATTGTATCCATTACATTTTTAATGGCATGAATAATAGTGTCTATCTCCTATACCCAATATTATAGTGACATCATCATTTGGATCATATAGTTTTGGAATGCACCTATGTCATATAGAGTCAAAATTTTATGTTTTGGTAATATTCGCTTTTTTACAAACTTTTCTAAATTTTTTAACTTGGCCTCGAACTTGGAAATGTGATCTAGATATAGCTTTATTTTATTCTACCAAAGTACATTTTTCCCCTTGGCCTGGAGCCTCTCACAAAAGATTTTTTACAATGAATAAAGTGTATCCTTCACTTTTATTAAAATGGTTTTAGTTACCTATTCTCTTGTTTGAGTTTCCATTATTTGCATTTTTTGGTTCATTCCTTAGATGAATCTTTTGAATATTTATCCTATAGTAGTAATAACAAACTTAGGATATTCTATAAATTCATCCAAATCATCTAGTATATCTTTTCATTTCTTTATCAAATAAAAAATATCATCTTCAATCTCATAAAAGGTATAAGTATCCCCCTTAGTGATATTTATCTTTTTCACTCATTTTTTTAACTAGTGGGTTATTCAAATTCTAATTTCATCTCAAGGTCATTGACAATGACCATTCTACTTGTGATACTAGTGTCTAAGTAGATGGTGGTGGTGTGACCAATGTAGTGGGTAATAGAAAATTTAAGGAAGGATCTTGAATGGTAATTCCTAGTCTATCTTGACAAAGGTTGTGCATGTGGGTATGGAAATAAGTACCTATGTTGAATGGGTGGTGAGATGTGGTGGAGAATAAGTTTTAATTGGATGAGTAGAGGACACAAATGAATGAGGATATATTTCATAAGCCATCTAAATGGTGGGGTATTTATATACCAATTGATATTTTCCTTAATACTCTTAGGTTTTGAAAAAGAATGTGTAATAATTATTTTGAATCTATCCATAATAGTGACCTTGGATGTTTGTGAAATGGTGATTAGATAAAATTTTAAAAATTTATTTTGTCTACCCATATTTACTAAAGTGACTATTCAAATTCATTGTGAATATATTTCCCAAAGTGGGTGATGTTACTACTTTCACAAAATGTAGGAACTAGGTGGTCACAAGAAGAACAATAATGGGATGTAATTATTTTATTGTCTTTGTTTATAATTTTATTCATTATACATTTTCCATAGGGATTTACTTTGATAGGGAACATGGTGTGGCCATATCCACTTTAGGTGTTATTTTAGAAGTGTTTGTTGACTATATATACCCTTAGGTCAAATTAGCTAAACCCCTTACATATTACAAATTTTCATGAGGTTTTATAGGTTTTAACATGGTTAAAATGGTCCTAATATATGTATAATCACATTTTTAAGGTCACACAACATTTTCTAATATTGTCACGTTTGTCTAGTTCTTCTCATGTCTTTTTGTCCACCTTTTGGTCATCAAAATAAATTGTATAGCTTCCTAGGAAATCAAAAAGGTGTCAAAATGTAAATTAACATCCCAAATGTTATAAATTATTATATAAAATATTTTAAAACTTAAAAATACAAGTTTAATGTATAAATAAAGAGATCAATTTTTAAAAAGGTAGTCTTAAGTAGTTGTACAAACTAGGATAACCCATCTAGCATGTTTTAAGATTCAAGGAAGTGTATTTAGATTTGAATAGGTTATTTTTGGTTTAAGAAGCTTTAATAGGTTAAAAATGTCAAATATATATATATATATATATGACATTTTTAATATATATATATATATATATATATATATATATCATTGCTCTCTTGGGTAGGTCAACAAGAGGTCAACATTTTTCCTTTAGTACGAATATGAGGAGGAGAGTTGGAGTGAATGAATCTAAAGGAAGTTAGTAGTCCTTATGGACTTACATTAAATGGTCATAGTTTATATTTTAGTGGTCTTTAATCTATGATAAATATTTATGATTTTTGATGCCTTCAAACTACTTGCACATCCCCAACACCTCAGTTTTATTTCTCTATTTGCATTGATCTGAGTAAACCAGATGGTGTATGCGATCTTTTAGAGTATGACCATACTTATCATGTTTTTTTAGTCTATTTTTAATGTGTGAACATGGAGGAATAATAAATATTACTCTCTTGTATTAGAAGAAGGCACCATTAAAGTCTATAGAATAGTGTTGCTAGTTATAGAGTTTCATTTCCGTATAAAACTATTTTACATTAAAGTAATGCATTTATTATTAACTCTTCAGAACATGGTGAAGGTATAACAAGAATAAAATTAACCAATGAAGGTTTAAAATCACTTGAAGATAAGTTAAATTGAAGTCTAAACTCACATACATAGTCAGACCTCAATATTATAGTCACCTTCAGGACTATGTAGGAGTACTTGAAAATTCATGTTGATGGAGCAAAGAATTTCAAGGTTTTATTAAGATTATCAAGGTAAAAATTATAACACTAAGTTATTCAAAGGATTAGAGATTGGTTATGAGAACAAATTCAACATACAGTCATCTATATCCATAGATAGGAGGAAAGTTACAAGAGACAACTTACCTTAATTTCTCTAAAAAAGGCTTATGACCTATAAAGGGTCATCTATTGGTGGAGGTATATGAGTTCTAAGCAATTCTAATCATTTAATTATTATAGCCTAGATGGATATGTCACTTCTCAACATAAAATTATGTTTCTAAGTCAAAATATGATGGTTTATGGTGATCTCAACTTAGTCAAGATTCTACTAAAGATACTCAATGAACAAAGTGCTTTGAAGTCAAATGAATAGGGAAACTTGTAATGCAATAGTGGCAATATAGTATGTTGGTGATAGAGAGATGATATCATAGCTTGCAGGTAGATATGAATAAATTCAAGTGTATAATGGTCTTAATGACCTCAAGAGAGACTAAGGGAAATAGGTACAATTTTCAAATATCTATTACCACCTACAAGAATCCTTTGTATTCCTTAATGAAACATTCATAGTTTAATTACACACTAATCTAGGGTATATAAAGATATAGCATGGAAGGTTGACATAGGTATAAGGTGGATAAACATGTTTAATACATAATCAAAGTGATGATATCACTTCAATGTGACTTTCAGGGGTAAAGGAGATAGATACTAGGTTTTAAACCTCAAACTCAGTCAACTCAAAACCCTACATTGTCATAGTCCTAAAAGCTATTGTGGAGAGTTTGAAGTCTTTGGGAGTTATAGAGAGGATATCTAACCTTGAGAATTTATAAAGAGTGTCCTCATGAACTAATATAAAATCCTAAAATCTCAATTATTTTGTACCAATAGGGGAAACATCCTCTATTTTATCTCAAATAGTGGGCATTCCATAATAAAGGCAAACCTCTAGACCTAATGCATGAAAGGTGAAAATAAAAAGTGGAGAGTCTTTACTGACCATTATATGATGTATAGAGTTACATTAAATGTGAATATAGATGTAATATTTCATAAAGTCACTAGAAACCCTTAAAAGTGTCAAATACCAAATAATGTAAATTAGGTCTACTCAGCCTAGAACTGAATATAAACCCTCAGGGTGACTAATATCATCCATAACATAATTATATATTTAAAAATAAGTTAAAATCATTCATTAGATAGTATAATGATAGTAAGAACCTTTTATTTTTAGGTAAAAACCCAAATTATCCATATTTGTCCTAAAACTATCTCAGGGGTACCCGAAATGTGAGTAGGAGCTTGAGGATCCAAATTCATTTGATCATATCTATAAGGAAAAAATATATGGAACATAAATCACTTTGGGTTAGTTTTGGAGGGTCATGAACTCAAAATTTATGGAATTGGTTCAAAATTTAGATGTCTAAAAGATATGAATCAATGTTAAGAACCTAAAGGATTTAAAATCCTCATATAAACCCGATAGATAAAATATGAATGGATATGTATAAAAGAGGGGTAAAATACACATGAAATTGTTTTGGATGCATATTTAACTCCCTAAATATCATTTCCACCTAATTTATTTGTATTGTCACTTGTATGGATAGGCCTAATCGGTGTTTCTTGTAGGATTTGAGTTATTATACAGATGTAGAAGGGAATGAACATATGAAAACCATCATGGGAGGTGTGTAAATATGTATTAAAACTATCCATAATTATTTATAATATGTATTATTAATTAAAACTCCTCTAGTTAGTTGGTCATTGTAGGCAGTCCTAAACAAGATAGTGAGAATGAGTGTGACTACCTAGTTAGAAGATGAGAAGTGTTGTTTAGGGATGTTTTTAGATCTACCGAATGAAATACAATACAAATATGTTTTTAATATGTGTATTAAACATATTTAATGATTATATTTGAATATATTCAAGTCACTTGGTGACAAGTGTGAATATTTAAGCCTAAAGGGCTAATGATTGACTACAAAGAGTGAGGGATAATTACCAAAAAGAGGATCACCAGTTGAGGAATAGATAATGATTTTCAAAATATTTTTTACATATCATCATGTTAGGAAATATGTGTCAAATACTTATAATGTGGTTCAAATAATTTAAGTGAACTTCTCATTGAGAATGGAAGTTTCAAGAAAGACATAAAAGGTCTTTATGACAAATTAAGGAAAGATGTCATGTTTGTGATGGACATTTTTACAAGAGGACTTCAGGACCTATTTTACACTTCATTATTTTTCATTGTAACTTGTTTTCACATCTTGACACTTGGCCTTGTGACTATCCAAATTATATTCTTCTCTCTCCTCTCCTATGCTCTATATATGCAACCATTGTAGTATTGTAATGAATCCATAATTAGTATGGTGAAGTCCTACTAATTTGACATCTTGATTTTTCTTTGAATAAAGTTATGAAGTTTATTTTGTCTCTACAACTCTTTTATAAGTATGTCAAGTAATGTATTTGGATGACAAATGATGAAAATTTTCTCCTTATTTCCATTCTAATTTTGTATGCATTATGTGAGTAGTAGCATCTCTTCTAACAGGTCTCATGAAGTGTACATGTCTCTTAAAGTGTGAGAGAGACTAGTAGTGTCTAGTATCAGACCTCTTTTTAAACCACATCTAGATATGCATATAAAGTTGCCTCTATGATAAACACTTATTCTAAAAGGATATTGAGTTGAGGTCCATTTTAGTAGTCTTCTTTCTTAGTGCAGATGCAAGTGTATTTTGTGGATTTATCTTTGGTATATAAATTTCATTATTTTAATTTGATTTATATTTCCTTATTCCATTTTAATTCCCAATAGTTATTATCCTCATATAGTGTGTGATCCTAAAAGATAAATAAAGGGATATATCCCTTTCAAATCTAGAGATATATCTCTTGTAGTAGTTTGTCTATACCTAGAGATAGTTCCATGTTATCCTAAATTTAATATGGCATAACTTACTTCTTGAGGGTGAAAATTTTGGGATATAATAATTTTGGCATGTTTTATGGGACATCAATTCCATGAAGGTTATTCAAGGTGGATGCTAGCCTTGACAATAAGAGGTTATAATGGTCTACATCTTATAATATCTAGATAATCTAACATTTTAATCTTGGTTACAAACTAGTGAATTATTTAATGCTTAAGGTAAGCATAATATATTATAATTAAGGCATTTATTTTGATATTTAAGAGATTTCCTACTATATTCCTCCATAAAAAACTTGTAATTACCCATACTATGCCCCTAAACAAACCTATCAAGCTTGTTATCAACCATATGAGCAATGATAGCCCTATAATCAGTCATTTACTTCTCCATATGAAAATGGTGTTTTTTAAAAATCTTATGAATAAGGATATCAAGAAGATGTGATTAAGGCTCTTCAAAAATAAATCCAAATTCTTAAGAGGTAGGCTCTTGGAGGTAGATTTCCACAAACAATACCTATCCATCCTCAAGAGTCTTCTTATGTTCCATATAAATTTTCTCATGCCCTATCATAATTAAATAACTCACTATACTTAATAATATCTAATCCAATCCTCAAATGAGCCTAATAGTTCCCAAACTCTAACTTGGAGCCAATTAGTCAAGTCTTGGGGAAATAAGGATAAAGAGAGTGATAACTAAGAAGCTAATGTCAAGAGAGAAAGACTTGTGTTTGTTCAAACCTCATTTCCTTGTCCTTAAGAACCTATAGCTTATCCCTTATGGAAAACTATACAAGAAGATTTTTAATGTGGAAAATAGGCCTTAGTTTAGAAGGTGAGAGATGAAGTTGTAGTTGTTGAGGAATATTAAGAGGGATATGAGAAAGGTGAGGTATTTGATGAAGAAAATGGCACACTTATAGTAGAGCTAAACCTTATTTCTCTTCAATAATTATTTTAGGAGTATCCCAATTTCATGATTACTCCTTCCATCCACATGAACATTCATTAAATGTCCACTACACCTCATACTCCCTCTCTAATCCATGAACCTATTCACCACCCTCCCACCTCATCCCTTCTTGAAGGAGAACCCATCCTATGGGAGATTACTGAAGAAGAGAGAGATCAAGTTGTACCTAATTTTTTAAGTGACCATGAAGAATAATTAATCATAGGGACTCCATTTGGTGAAGACAAGCACTAGTCAAATTTCTTGAGTGAATAAGGAGAAGATCTAAAGCATGTTGATGCTATTCATAAGGAGATTGAGAAAGACAAAAGGGAGGATATTATTGAGAAGGATACCACATCAACTGAGTTGATTGATAAACATGTGAATGAAAAAGAGGTTGAATTTAAAAATACAAAATAAGAAGAAGATATTTATAACCCCATGGAATAAGATGACTTTTCAAAAAGATTATATGAGGTATATGGTGAATTTGAGGCCCTTAAAAGGCCTATACATTTTGTTGTCCAAGTTGAATACATTATTGAAAATGCATTACTTATTTAATTAAAACATGAAAATATTTAAAGCACCAAGATATATGTTGATCCAATGATTCAAGAAGTAATCATGATTGAGACAACCACAAATATCAAGAGTGTACATAATAAGGTTGTTGAAGTGCAAGATAAGTTCACCTTCATAGGTGACATGTTTGTGGCTATCATCATTTCACTTGAGATCATGCCAAAGAAAGTGGAAATCATGAAGGAATTGGAGATATAAATTCCAAATCTCAAAATTCAATATGCCTCATCCACTCCTTCATCTCATGAATAAAATAATTGTACATGCTTTCCCTTTGATCTAGGAGGAGAAAGTTGACTCAATTTAGTTTTTGTATACCCTAATTCCTTTGAGTTGTGTGTGTTTTCCCTAAGTTTTCATGAGAACACAAGTGTGTGTTTTGTGTATTGATTTTTTTTTGTTTCTTATTATGTTTGGTGTGGTTTGTGGTCCTTTTAAAGGCTTATCAATGTCAAGTATAATGTATATGTGACTCCATTACACAAGTATAGGAGAAGGCAACTAGTCCTTAGCATAAGAACCATGTTACCCATAAGAGATCAATAAAATGTTAAGTAATTTTACCCATAAGTCAAATTAGGTCAACCCCATGCATATTCAAACTTTTCATGATGTCTTATATATTTAAACATGGTTAACATTGTCTTAAGAGAGGTCTAGTCACATTTTGAAGGTCACACAATGTATTCTAATGTCATCATGTTTATCTAGTTCTTCTCATATCTTTTTGGCCACATTTTGGTCATCAAAATGAATTATATTATTTCATATCAAAGAAAAAATATTTCAATATTTAATCTAATGTCCCACATGTTATAAATTGTCAGATAAGTTGTTTTAAAAATGAAAAATGTATGTTTACTATACAAAGAAAGATATCAACTATAAAATAGGTAGTTTTAGGCAGTTATACAAACTCAGACAACCCATATAGCATGTGTGAGGCTTCATGGAAGTGTCTTAAAATTACCACATGTTAGTTTCAAGTTTAGGAATTTTAAATAGGTATAAAAATGGCAAAAACTAATCTCTCTCTCCCTCTCTCATCGCTCTCTTGGGTAGGTCAATAAGAGGTCAATAGTTTTCCTTTAGTAAAAACAAGAGGAGGAGAGTTAGAGTTAATGAATATAGGGGAAGTTATTAGTATTTATGGAATTCATTTACATGTCCATAGTTTTGATTTTAGTGGTGAATACTCTATGAACAATCTTTAATATTGTTAATGCTTTTAAACTACTACACATCTTCAACACCTCAATTTTCTTTCTTTATTTCCATTGATCTTATTAAACTAGATGGTGTATGTGATATTTCAAAGTATGACCATCCTTCTCATATGGTTTTGAATTTATTTTTCATGTGTGAACATGGAGGGACAATAAATATTACTTTCTTGTGTTATAATAAGGCACCATTGAAGTCTATATAATAGTGTTTCTAGTTACAAAGTTTCATTTCCCCATAAAAATATTTCAAGTAATGCATTTGTTCTTAACCCCTCAAAACATGGTGATGATCTAACAAGAATCTAACTAACTAATAAAGGTTCAAATAACTTAAATCTAATTGGAATTCAATTATAAACTCACATACACAGTCATACCTCAATATGATAGTCACTTATAGGATTGTGTAGGAGTACTTGAACAGTTATGTTGATGAAGAAAAGAATTTAAAGGTTTTGATGAGGTTCTCAAAGTAAAAATAGTAATATTGATCCATTCAAAGGATTAGAGATTGGTTGTGAGAACCAATTCAACATACATAGTCATCTATGTTCATAGATTAGAGGAAATTTGTAAATGAAACAACTTACCTTAATTTCTCTAAAAAATCCTTCTACCCTATAAAGTGTCATTTATTAGTGGAGGTATATGAGATCTAAGCAAATCTAGTCACTTTATTCTTGAAACCTATATGGAGATGTCACTTCTTAACATGAAAGGAATTTTATATGTCAAGAGATGATGGTTGATGGTGATCTAAACTTAGTCAAGATTCTACTAAAGATACTTAGTAAACAATTTTTTTTGAAGTCAAATGAACATGTAATCTTGCAATGCATTAGGGACAGTATAGTATGTTGGTAATAGAGAGATGAGAACATGGACTACAAGCATAGATGAGTAAGTTAAAGTGTGTAATGGTCTTAATGACCTAAATAGAGACAAAGAACATTAGGTGAAATGTTCAAATATCTATCACCACCTATAGGGATCCTTTGTATTCCTTAATGAAACATTCATAGTTTGATTGCAGACTAATCTAGGCTATATAAAGATATAATTTAGAAGGTTGGCATAGGTATAAGGTGGATAACCATGTTGAATACTTCCTCATATTGATTATATCACTTCAATGTGACTTTAAAAAGTAAAAGATATAGATCAAAGACTGGGTTTTGAACCTCAAACTTAGTCAAGTCAAAACCCTACATAGTCATAGTCTTAAAAACTAGTGTGGAGAGTTTGAAGTGTTTGGGAGATATAAAGAAGTGATATAATATTAAAAATATGTAAAAAGGGTACTCATGACCTAATATTAAACTCCATGGTCTTATTTATTATGTACCAATAGGGTAAACATCCTCTATTTTGTCTCAGATAGTGGGCATTCCATAGTCAAGGTCAACCTACAAACCTAATGCATTAATGGTGAAAATACAAAGTGGAGATTCTTGAATGACCATTGGATGATGTGTGTAGTTTCATTAAAGGTGAAAAGATATTTAATAATCCCTATAGTCACTAGAGTCCCTCATAAGTGTCAATTACTTTGAAATGAAGTCCAGGTTCACTAGGCCTAAAATTAAACATAAACCTTTAGGTGCCTAATATCATCCATAAAATCATGAGATATTTCCAAACAAGTTAAGAGCCTTCATGGGAGATTATAAGGTTGGTAAAAACTATTTTTTTTATGAATCAACCCAAATTGGCCATATTTGGCCTAAAACTATCTTAGTAGGATCTCGAAGAGCCAACTTAAATAATTCATATATATACAGACCAACTACATGGAATGTCAAGCACTTGGGGGTAGTTTAGGAGGGTCATGAACTAAATTTTTTTCAAATTGGTTCAAAATTTAAACATCTAAATTTTATGAATCAATGTTAATAATCTAAAGAACCTAAAACCCTCATATGAACTCGATGGAGAAAATATGAATACAAATGCATCTAGGAAGGGTAAATTGGACATGAAAGTGTTTTGGACATGTTTATCACTCCCTCAATCTCATTTCCACATACTTTATCTATACTGTCACTTATATAGATAGGCCTAATTTAGAGTTTTTTAATAGGATTTGAGTATTTCTACATGTGTATAAGGGAATGAATAGATGAAAACCATTATTGGAGGTGTGTATAGATGTGTTTCAACTCTCCATACCTATTTATCAGCTCAATTATTCATGAAAAATCCTCTGCCTAGTTGTTAATTATAGGAAATCATAAATAACATAGTAATAATGAGGGTGATTACCTAGTTAGATGATGAGAAGTGCTGTTTGGAGTTCTTTCAAGATCTACCTAATGGAATATAAGATAGTAATAATGAGGGTGATTACCTAGTTAGATGATGAGAAGTGTTGTTTGGAGTTCATACAAGATCTACCTAATGGAATATAAGATAAATAGGTATTAAATAGGTTTCTTACATCTCTATAATTAATATATTTGAATATTTTCAAGTCATCAAATGATAAGCATGAAGATTTAGGCCTAAAAGGCTAATGATTGACTGTAAAGAGTGAGTGACAATTGCTAAAGAGAGGATCATCATTTGAGGAGGAGATAATGAATATCATAATACTTTTACATCTCCTCATGTTAGTACATATGTGTCAAATACTTTTATGGTGGTTTCAAGTAGTTAAGTGAATTCCTCATTGAGAATGGAAGTTTCAATAAAGACATGAAGAGTCTCTATGCTAAATTGAGGAAATAAGTCATGCTTATGATGGAAATTTGTATAATAAGACTTTATGACCTATTTTACACTTCATTTTCTTGCATTGTAATTTTTTTCACATATTTACACTTGTCCTTATGACTATCCAACTTCTCTTATTCTCTCTCCTCTCTTATGCTCTATATATGGAAGCCATTTTGGTATTGTAATGGATCCATAATTGGTATGGAAAAGCCCTACTATTTTGACATCTTGATTTTTCTTTGAATAAAGTTACAAATTTGATTTTGTCTCTATAGATATTGCATAAGTATGTCAATTTGTTTATTTGGATGAAAAGAGATGATTATTTTCTCCTTTCTTCCATTCTAGTCTTGTATGCATTATGTGAGTAGTAGTGTCTCATATAATAGGTCTCCTAAAATCTTATGTGTTTTTTAAGTGTGTTTTAAAGTGTGAGAGAGACTAGTAGTGTCTAGTATCAGACCTCATTTTCATCCACCTCTAGATATGCATAAAAAGCTTACTTTATGAAAAATACTTATGCTAGAAGGACATTAAGTTAAGGTCAGTTTTAATAGTATTTTCTTAGTGTAGATGCAAGTGTGTTTTGTGTATTTTTTAATAACCTTCATTAGTTTAATTTGAGTTGTGTTTCCTTATTCACTTTTCACCTCCAATAGTGATTATCCTAGTATATTATGTGATCCTAAAAGATATCAAGGGAGATATTCCTTTCAAATCTAAAGATATATCTATTTGAGTAGCTTGTATATGCCTCAAGATAGCTCCATGTTATCCCAAGTTTAAGGTCTAATTAAATTATCTAGGGTTAAAAATTTGTGCTATAACAACGTCCATTAGGGTATCCTCAAGTTGATTCATTGAGAGATAAATAAGAGAATTCATTGAGGCTTGCTCTACTACATGTGTTCTAGCATGGGAATTAATTTACAAATTGACCATAATAGAAGAAGGAAAATTAAAGGGGAAACCAATGGTTGGGTTACCTCCTAGATTTGAATAAATATTTGAGAGGACATTGGTAGAGGTAGGCCCTATAGTACTTTACTTATCAAGCTTTCTTATGTTTTTGGTGAGTCATCTTTTGATTTAGTAGCTCCCATTCTCTATTCCTTTTTACCTTAATTGAAATTGTAATAAAATTACTTATATGTTCACAAAAAATGATTGTATATTGCATAGAATAAGTAAATATGAGATATCACTCAAAAATAATTGATAGTAGAGTAAAATAGTAAATATTTACTTCAAAGTCAATTCGATGGGGAAACCTCCACAAAAATTAAATAAGATAAAAATACTTAATATGATGAGAAAAGACTAACCACTACCTCCCATATATAGTTTAATTATCCATGGTTATTCCATAGGCCAACCTAACTAAGAATATAGATAAATGTAAAAAGAATATAAAAGAGGTATGTAAGCCACAAGTCAAAGAAATGTATCCCTAGACATGTCAGAGGTTAAGGGTGTAGCATGCCTCTCCCCTTTAAAACAATATTGTCCTCAATGTTGAGTCAACTCTAGATATTACTACACAAAGGATTCATCCTCCCGAGTGGCATCTTCATAAGGTAGATTATTCCATTTGATCAAGTATTCCTTAATCATTCTAGACCATAATTACTTAGTGCACATTTGAAGGATCACCTCAGGATCAAGAATAACTCTTCCTTCCTCATCCAATTTTGTAACTGAGTTTGAGTATCAACTCTATGTATAATGACTTTCTTTAGGAGTGATACATGAAATACTCAATGTATGTGAGTGTAAGAAGGAAACTCTAACTTGTAGGCCACACTACTAATTTTCTACAAGATATGATAAGGCCCATAATACTTAGGGGATAACTTGTCCTTTGTTTATTTCTTCAAAGAAATTTGCTTATATAGATATAAGTGAATAAAGACCTAATCACCAATGTCAAAATTCCTCTCATGCATGTGTTGATCTGCAAACTGCTTCATGTGATTCTGGGCCATGGCTAAATTTTCACATAAACTTGAAAGGACCTCTTGTTGATGGTGAATATGTTTTTCAACTATAAAAACCTTAGGATGGACCTTCAAGTTTGAAGTGATGGAGCATGGTATCCATATAGTGCCAAAATGGAGACATTTTGGAAGAACCATGATTAGAAGTACTAAACCACCAATCAACAAGTGGAAATCAATGAACCCATTTATCCTATATATTAGAAACAAAATAGTAGAAATATCCTTCTAGACATTTGTTGACTACCCTAGTTTTTTCATCTGATTAAGGATGATAAGATGAAATATGAGCTAACTAGGTGCCCAAACATGTAAGAAACTAAATCCAAAAATTTCTAGTGAAACTGGGATCTCTATCACTCATAATAATCTTAGGGGTACCATGAAATTTATGAATTGTATTGAGAAAAGTAGAAGTTACTATAATAGAAAAATGGTTATGATAAAGAACAAAAATGAGCATACTTACTAAGATCATCTACCACAACCATGATAAACTTTTGACCATCAGATCTCAATAACCCTATAATGAAATCCATAGACACCTCTTCCCAATGTTGGCTAGGGATGGATAAAGGCCGAAAAAGACCTAGGTTTTTGATGGTTTTTCCTCTATTTTGTTGATAAGTCATGCATTTGCCACTTATTTCTAGACATCTCCCTTGAGTCCTTCCTAATAAAATCCTAATTGATTTTGTGTTAGGTTTTCAAAAATATTAAATTACCCCCAATTGGATTTGAATGAAGTTCTTGAAGGATTTTTTGTTTAAGAAAATAATTAATTACATAGGTATAATCTATCTTTATACCATAATGCATCACCTTTCCATGTGAATTTTTCAAATCCACACAAACCTTGTTGAAGATTTAGAATAAAATCAAGGGTATAAATATCATTTTCCTATTTTGATCCTGCTTCCTCTAGCCAATCTACCTATAGAATGGTCATAGCACATAGCAATGACTTAACAGATTCATCTTATCTAGATAGTGCATTTACAACTACATTGTCCTTGCCTTTCTTGTAAACTATTTCAAAATCATAGCCTAAAATATTAGTTACCCATTTATATTGTTCTTGAGATGACAACTAGTGTTCCAAAAAATATTTGAGACTATCATGATCAATCTTTACTTGAAAGTGATGACCCATCAAATAAGGCCTTTATTGTTTGACTACATGCAAAATGGCCATTATTTCCTTCTCACAAATGGGCTTGTGTTGATTTTTACCCTTCAATTAAAGACTTTCAAATGAAAGTGATATTACTTATTTCATGATTATATAACCCATACCATACCCAAATGCATCACATTCAACCACAAAAGTTTTGGACAAATTAGGAGTGGCCAAAATTGGAGTGGTGCACATAGCCAATTTAAATTGTTCAAATGCCCTAGTATTTATATCATTCTACTGAAAGGAGTATTTATTCAAAAAAGAGGTGAGATGGGCTATAATTCTACCATAATTTTTGACAAAACTATGATAGTAACCAGTTATCCCCAGAAATCCCCTTAGTTGTTTGAGTGTCTTAGGAATCGACTAGTCCACTATTGCTTGTATTTTTGTAGGATCCACTTTCACTCTTTCATGTGGAACTAGATGACTAAAATACTCAACCTCACAAGATAAAAAAGTACATTTGGAAGGTTTTGCATACAAATAATGCTATTCTATAATTGAGAGTACCTATTTCACATGATGCAAATGGTGTTTCCAATTTTTACTATAAATGATGATATCTTCAAAAAATACCAAAACAAATTTCCTCAAAAATGGCCTAAACATAGCATTCATCAAACTCTAAAAGGTGGATCATGCATTTTTTAGACAAAAAGGCATAACCAAAAACTCATAATGGCCCTCATAAGTCCTAAATTTTTTTTGGGTATGTTTTTATAGTCATATAAAATGCAAAATTAGATGACTTAGGCATGGATAATGAAACCCAATCTATAAGACCTCTTTATTGCTCACACAACCCTTATAGGCTATTCTTTAACTAATTTATAGTCATCCATAGCATTTTAGACTTAGCTCTTTCAAATCTAGGCAACCCTTTTGGGCCCAAATCTATCCCTCAAGTCTCATCCCCTTAGGACAATAGTGCCCAACATGGACAGGAGTGTTGAAGCCTAAGGTGTCCTAATTTTGGTGTTATTATCTAAGTTCAAAATTGCTCCTAATGATCAAATTATTTTAGATCCTTATCTTTTTCCCTATCAGCAAAATATAAGTTCATTTAACCCAAGATCATTAATTACCCTATAAAATGGCATTCAAAGTCCATTTAGAATGGTTGGCACTCATTTATAGGAAAGAATCAAGAATACAAGAAATCACACTCAATCACTCTTCCCTATTCTCTGCATACAACCTTCCAAGAGAATTTCAAGCTTATTAAAACACTTAAACCAGTCCTTAGTCATTTAAAGTACGTCTAGTTTTTCATCTATTTGCATATATCACACATAATTGTACCAAGAAATTTAGTGGGAGAACTACACTAGCTTGGTCCCTTTTTGGAGTAATTGTATGTAGGTAGTGTGCCCACATATGGGGTGTGAAGTGCATCCAATGTATCTTTTATGCACTAACCCATTCTCTCTCTTTCCCAAGTTTCCATTAAAATTCAATTACAAAGAGTTCCCAAGTGTTTTGAAGACTAAATTAGACACATAGCAAGCTCCATAGGCTTCTAGGCCTCAAAAATTCATAGATAGGGTAACACAGGCCTACCAAATAGAACCTAGAAATATTTTAGCCTTACGACAATATTGTTATAATAAGACTACAACACCAAACAATAGGGTCTCCACTTTTATCACTCTTATATAACCTAGAAATGAAGTTTAGGCACCTGTTCTAGCCTATTTTCCAATCTTGCTCCTCTGGGATCAGACCTTGTCTCAATATGAATCAACTAGAATAAGCCAAGTTTTATTTTCTCTCACTTATTACTATATTTAGAAAATGAAAAAATAATATATATTTACACAAATTAATAGGTTAATTAAAGAATATTATTCATTGATTTACATTGTTGAGACATATTTATTATTTAGGAATTAAACACCTAATTTCCTAAAATAATAAAACATTTGGTGAACTCAACTTACTTTAATTTTTTACACAAAACCCTAGAAACCCCAGGGATAATTATTTTTGATTTTTTTCCATGATTTCCTAAATTTAAAAATAAAAAATCTACCAATTAATTACAAAAATATCACATATTTTGTTCAAACCCTATTTTGCACATACTAGGTCCTTTTTGCATACAAACACTAGGAAAAATATATTTCTAATTTTATAAATATTTTATGATTTTTCCTATATTTTTCAAGAATTTTTCTTAAAATTTTGTCTAAATTTATCAAATTATTTCACTATTTTTGAAAAAAAAATTAAAACCCTAGTTGCATCAACTAAACTCTTAGTTATTTTCTAGTACTTTTCACATCAATTTCTAAAATTTTAGTTGCATATCAAACTCAAAAAATCAATTTCAACACTAAAAATTCATAGTGTCTTGCATAATTACTTTTAAAAAATCTTTAGTTGCATATACTAGCACCTTTTTTCTTCTTACAGTATCACCTTACATGTTTTGAAGCTCTGTATCCTTTCTATGAATATTCTAGTTCCTTGTTTAGATTATATTATCTTAATCTTTATATTATTATCATATTTTTTTCCTTATACCACCTAAGTTCCTTACATCTCTTCCCTCAAGATGAAGTGCAAAACTTAGTGGCAATCCTCTTGAATTCACTTAGATTCATTCAAATCAACCATATACCATGGATAAACAACCAAATCAGATTCCTATTATAGATTATACATATCTAGATTATACAAAATTTTATGAGGATAATTCTAATCATGAGCAGTATGAAGATACTAATGATGTTGTACACACCAATGCTCTTGCTCCACCACATGGGACTATTGATCCACTTCTACCTATTTTTGATAATGAAGTAGTCCTCAATAATGATCTAGTTTTATAATATTTTAGAGAAATAATTAAAGAACAACCTAAAGATCATACACTAATTTTAAAATCTATAATGGAAATCAAAAAATCTAAGCAAGTTGAGTCTTCCAATAATATGGAGCAACTAGTTGTAAATGACACTACATGGGCAATTATGTCTCAACCACCCCCTATAGTAGCCCAACCTTCCTCTATACCACTAGTTATAGCTAGTACATCTATATCTTTTGATGTGGCATCCATTATGCAAGAGATCCAATCTCTTTAATCTAAGGTGAAACATCTTGAGAAAGGTACCATGAGACCCACACAAGAATTATATTTTTTTCTTTACTACATACACCATTAGAATCTCACATTGCTTCTACACCTTTTCCACAAGGTTTTGTTCAACCCAAGCTTACTCTATATGATGGTAAGGGTGATCTAGAGACACATTTGAGATCTTTTCATGTAACATGTTTGGATTATATACCCAATGACTAGCTACTTACCAGAATATTTCCATGAAGCCTGAAGGATTATGCTTTACAATGGTTTTATAGTCTACCTAATTAGTCATTCATAGCCTTCAATCCTTTAGCAGACATGTTCCTAACACATTTCATTATCAACATTGGTGAAAAGGTTTCATATGCATATATTTCAAAACATAAATAAAGGTCAAATGAGCTCCTCATGGATTATGTTCTTAGATACAAGACTATTTTAGATAAACTAACTAGCCTCGTTGAATTGTGTCATACACTCAAGGGAAGAGAAATCTAGCTAATTTTAATGAGCAAACTTAAGTATTCAAGTATCTTAGACAAAACCAACAAGAGTAATAGAAAAGTCCCATACAAGGTCACAATTAGTGATAACAAGAATCAATATCAGCCAATAATCAATGCAACTTTAGAGCCCCCTCAATATGTGGTTTTATCCACACCTCCTCATCATGTATTTATCAATCTATGAGTTTTTCCTACTAGGGTTTTATATTAGTTATTAGAGTGTAACATCATCACTCTCCCTCCTATCCAAGAAGTAGATCCAAAAATTCCTCTTCTATGGGGATATGATCAGCATGCATGGTGAAATTTTCATAGGGTACCAAGCCATACCACAAAAAGATGCATCAGTTTGTGACATAAGATACATGACTTGATAGACAATAATATTCTTGATATGGGCACTTTAGTTGATCCTCTATAAATAAAACCAACACAAGATAAAGCTTTGAAAATATTTTTATATATATTTCCATATCATTCAAAACAAGATAAAGAGGATACCTTAGGTTTTCATCATACATACCATACACATCCTCTACTAACTACATACTAGGCATCTTTAGTTGAGGCACATCCTTTAAGAGGTATGATAGGTGTGTATGAGTCTAGAGTTCCAACCAAGCCTTTGATATATTTTTTAGATCAAGAGATTATGGAAGATAATATAGTCTATAATTCACTTTTCATCAAAGCACATATTCATCATCAACCTTTTCACAATATACTCATTGACAATTGTTCCAGTGTTAACATGTGTACCTTCACACTAATTCAACATTTGGGTTATTCAAAGAGGTTGTCACTTTGATAGACATAGTTATCAATGGTTTTAGTGGGAATATTTAGAGTTCATTGGGTGAGATAGTACTTTCACTATATTTTGGTCACATATATGTGGCCACCCCATTTACTAGTTCCCATTGCAAGAGTTTTTGACATACTACTTGGTAGACTATGGATTCAAAAAATCAGGGTAGTACCTTCTATAGTTCACAAATACATGAAGGTCATTCATGATAATAAAGTTATCATAATTGATGGAGTTCCTTATGATTCACCACTCCTCACTTTAGATCCATCTACCAAGTTACAATCACTAGCTCTAATTCTTCCACTATTTTTAATTTCTCCTCCAATTATAGTATAACTTTAGCCATGGTTTTGACATCCATCACTAGTATAGAGGGTTCATACACTCCCATATTTTTAGGATTATAGAAAACCTCCAATGATAGTATTCACATCTATATTAGTTATATTGAGGTCTCATATAGCTACATAGAGAGTGCTTATGCAAATAAACCCTTCTACTTCCATATGGGTCCCTAAGAGCTCTACAGTTGTATCCACTTCTTAGAGTTAAAGGGGGACCCCAAATTTTTTCCACTTCAAATATTTTAGATTAGTTACAATGTCCAAAAATTTTAACTTCTCAATCTTAGACATACACCCGTTCCTAATGATCACACACAAACTAGTTGTTTGATACAAGACACCATGATAGGGAGTCTTATTTGAGACTCATCAGTTAGTATTGTTTATTCCTAATTTTTCATGTATATAGATTATATAAAAATTAAAAAACATTTCAATTATATGCATCATCCATGCTTTACATTATTACTATCATGTTAAGACTTACACTTATTGTTTCATGCTATTGTACATGAATTTTCTACGTTGCCATGCTTCACTTGATATTTTGCATGTGTACAGTGGAATCTAAATTTTTAAATACTTCATTTTATCCATTGAGGGGTCACCCATAATTCTATATTCAAGATACACATCTATATACATACCCACTAGGAGCATCTTCTACATGATGACATTGTCCAGGTTATGCCATTCCTACACCACACACTCTGAGTTATCATGTTGATGTACATTAATTTATAGCTTATATAGAATATTATATCAACATTTTACTAGTGTATATAACTTCTGTATCTCTTAGCATATACCTAGTCTTTTACTACACAAGTTTTTCATACTTTCACATTTGCTTTGATTAGTTAGATGTGTTTATGTCTTTCTAGCTATTACATGCTATCTCTACTTATCATAGCTTGTGTGATTGCATTTATAATTTTATCTTGTCTCTTACTTGTGCCTTAGGAAATATGATAATGTCCTTTGGTTCTATTCATGTGTGTAACTAAGGACATTTTCCATTGTTCTTTGCTTGTACTCTGCTATGTGACTATCACCCTTGTGCCAACTTTACTTGTTTCACTTATATGTATATGTGACATTTGAACATGCATTATACGTTTTTGTGGCCCCTTGGCCATCCTTGTATGAATTTGTATGAATTTTACTTCTTATTTGTTTCTTTATTATTTTTTTGTTTTTCAATGTGTGAAATTTCATTGTCTATATCATGCATTTCACACATTGAAAAATAAACAAACAATAAAGACATTGTAGTTATGGACATTCATTTTTATCTCTCTCTCTCTCTCTCTCTCTCTCTCTCTCTCTCTCTCTCTCTCTCTCTCTCTCTCTCTCTCTCTCTCTCTCTCACACACACACACACACACACACACACACACACACACACACACACACACACGAGATGTCCATTTATTATTTTTTTAAGATGTGTGTATTGTGATAGATGATAATGATATGGATGATGATTATTTAGATGCTAATTTTATGATATGTTAATTTTGATGTTAATGTTGATCATGTTAGTTGAGTTAGACTAGCCTTTCCCATATATGTGATGGTATATGATTAAAATAAATAAATTGGTTGTGTTAGTTTATTTAATAATTTTTCCATATTTATGATGGTGTATGCATAAAATAAAATGAGTGGGCTTTGATAGTGCTAGTTTGGCATTGTTTCTTCATCTCAAATAGAGAGATTGACATGTGATGTGGATGTGAAAGTAAAGAGGAAGAATGCTCGTGCATCGATAAAGATCATAATTAGAACATAAATAAGTTCATAAAAATGAGCCTCTTTCATGCCTTATATCTTTGAAGCATTTTGTTTTTTAGAGAAGGGTCATGTTTACCTTATATTAAGTGAGATTCATAGTCCCTTGAAAGAGTAGAGGGGAAAAAGGGTAAAATGAGGGAAAGTTTTTGGGTATCACAAACTATAAAGTAAAAATGATATTCCCCTATTTTGGGTGACCCAAGAGCTACTATAGGCAAGTCCATGACTTAAAGTTTTTTTCTTTCTATAATTTGATCAATGCGGGAAGCCTACAATGGGATTTTATATGGGTTAAGGCCATATAAAACTGATCAAATGTGAGAAGCCTTTTTTTATTTGTATTTCCTTTTGAAAATAAATCTTGTCTTAGCCATCCTTCAAGGGAGTGGTCTAAGCATTTTGTGTTTAATTTTTAAATAATTGTCCTTCAAGGGAGTAGTCTATTGATAGTAGCAAAGGGAAGTTACATAGATATTATTCAAGAGATTAGTCTAAATTTAGAAGCATGACCTAAGACTTTATAACTTTGTCACACATCCCATTTTTTTCTTTTGGTAATGAACAAGACTATAAAGTCTTAATAGTTTTCCACTTTGAGGGAAAAACCATACCACTGCATAAGTTAACTAAGTAAATAGGAATAAGGGTGAAGAGGAAGGGAAGTGAATGTAATAGGGATGCTCAAGGGATGAGCTCAAGTTAAACATGAGGTAAAGAGATGATTTTTTTAACAAAAGAATTATCGTAGGTGCAAGGCATTTAAAGGCTTGAGTTCTAGCCTTCCTTTAAGAGAGGATAACTGATAAGTTCTTGAGCCATACTTATGAGTTATGATATAAGGTCCAAGCTAATTTGGAACAAACTTAACCCATTTTCTTTTCTCCATGTTCATCACGTGTTGATTATATTTTAAGATGAGTTCTCCTATATTGAAACCTCACTCTTTGATATTTTTGTTATAAGTGTATTTGATACGCTCTTGATAGATTTGGATGTGGTTGAGGGGTATGAGATGGTGCTCATCAAGCAATTCAAGTTAAGCCAAATGTTTTTGGTGAAAGTCATAATTAGTAAGTATGTCTTGTAGATAAATGCACAAAGAAGGAATCTAGACTTCAAGAGGTAAAATAACCTCTATCCCATATACCAAGGAAAAAGGTGTAGCACCCATAGGGGTTCAAATGCTAGTGCGGTAAGCCCATAAAGTAAAATAAATGTGTGTCTAACAATCCTTGCCTATATCATTGACTACCTTCATGAGAACTTTGGTCAATGTTTTGTTAGAAGCTTCTACCTATCCATTAGCTTTTGGATAGTATGGTGACGAGAAGCTTAATTTAATTCCAAATGTATCACAAAGGCTTTGAATAGTCTTGTTTATGATATTATTTCCATTATATGTTATAATATTATGAAGGACACCAAAATGATAGATGATGTGATGGTTGATGAAGTGAAAAATTTTATTAGCTTTATTGGAGATGAGAGGGATGGCCTCAACCCACTTGGTGAACTATTCAGTGGTAGTAATGATAGAATGATGATGGAGGGATGAATGAGGGTTAATCTCTATGATTAGATCTAATCCCCATTGGGAGAAGGGCCAGAAGTATTTGATGACTTGTAATGCATGACTAGGAATGTGAAGGAGGTTAGAGTGTTGTTGAGACTTGATGCAATACCAAACATAATCAACATAGTCTTGATGGAGCATAGGCCAATAATAGCCAAGTCAAAGGATACACTAATAAACTACATGGCCATTGAAATGCCCACCACAAATCCCATCATAGACTTACTTAATATCAAAGGGAGTCTTAGTACTAGTGAGGCATCTAAGGAGAAGACCATAAAAACCTCACTTGTAGAGAAGTCCCACTAATATAATCTAATGATCAGTACATTTTATGAAGGCTCATTTCCCAATATTGGAAAGATTAGAATGGGTAATAGAGAAGGAAAAATAATCTATGAGTTGTTTGTACCATAAGTCATGTGGGTTAGTTATATTTTTGACAAAGAGGATGTTAGCTAAGACATAGGAGGGTAATTTTAAGTGATGCATGGTGATATAGATTCTCTAAGAGGAGGATGAAGAGGGTATGTGTGAAGCAAATGAAGCCATCATGCCAGAAAACTTGTTTATAGATTGAGGAATAGTTTGTAAGAGATAAGAGTCAAATGATCCCAATAGCATATCTACATGATGTTTATATCACTTTAGAATTTTATTTTTGCATAAGTAGGAACCATTAGCCTAGTTAACTACTAGTTGAGAATCACTAAATATGGTTATGGATTTGATACCCAAAAAGAGAGTTGTTTGAAGTCCTAGAATCAAAGCTTCATATTCAACCATATTGTTAGTGCATTCAAAATCTAGTTTAAATGACAAAGGAATAAGCTCACCATCTAGAGGAATAATAATGACCCACACACCCCCACCATGTTGGCATTTAGATCCATTAAATAACATCATCATTTGATAGGATATGTCATCATTGGAGAGCATTGCAATGGATTCATCAGGGAATTTAAGGTTTGAAGGTTGATTGTCAAGTAAAGGGATAGTAGCTAACTAGTCAATGATTTTTTTCCCCTAAATAGACTTTTTCTAAATGAATTATAAGTCAAATTCAGCAAGAAATATGAGCCACTGAACTACACATTGGTTGTGATATCATTTGGAATGAATGTATTGGAGGGGATCACTATGGGTGACCACATAGGTTTTATGATTTATGAGATAATGGCAAAGCTTGAAGATAGAAAAGACCAATGCAAGGAGAAGTTTTTTAGTATGGGTATATCAATTCACATAATCAATAAGTATGTATTTTATGTAGTAAACTACTTGTTCTTGATGTTGGTCATCTTGAAGTGTAATCATAGCACCTAGAGAATGGTTTGTTATAGACATGTATAGGTAGAAAGGTTGATTTTCCTTAGGTGAAATAAGAATTGGTGAGGAAAGGAGATATTATTTAAGTGCATCAAAATCCTCCTATAAATCTATATTCCAATGGAAGGAGACTTATTTTTTTAGGAGATGGTGAAAGGGTTGGCAATGATCTAACAATTGGGAAATGAAATGGTGAATTGACTAAAGTTTGCCCTATAGGCTATGGAGTTGTTTGATATTAGTTGGTGGAGGCATCTCTAGGATTGCTCTAACCTTAGTATGATCAATCTTGATACCATGGAGAGAAATGATAAAACTGAAGAGCTTACTAGAAAGAACACCAAAGACACATTTATTTGGGTTTAGTCAAACGTTATATTGGAGGAGATGAGAAAATATAATTTCAAGAATTGTAAAGTGATCTTGGTGAAGTTTAGACTTGTTAAGTAAGTCATCCATGTACTCTTCCATAATTTTATGTAGGAGATCATGGAAAATGTAGGTTATGGTGTGTTGGTAGGTTACACCAACATTATTCAGGCCAAAAGGCATGACCCAATAATAGAAAGTCCCCTATGGGGAAATAAAGGTTATCTTGTGCTGATCTTCAAGAGCAACTAGGATATGATTATATCTATAGAATCCATCTATAAGTGATAGTATCTCATGTCCTATCATTAGATCAATAATTTGGTTGATGCTTGGTAATGGGAAGTCATCTTTTAGACAAGTGAGGTTTAAATCATGATAGTCAATGCAAATGCAGATTCCCTCAGTCATTTTTGTGATAAGATCAATATTGGAAATCCATTGTAAGTAGTTTATGGGTTAGATAAAGTTAATATAAAGGAGGCATTAGAGCTCTTCTTTGACAAGAATAGTAATACAAGGATGCATCTTGCAAAGCTTCTACTTAACAAGTTTATCATCTCAATTGGTGACAATGTTATGGGTGATGATAGAGGGGTCAATAATAAGAATGTCATTATAAGACCAAGAAAAGGCTTTGCTATGGTCATTAAGAAATGTGGCATAATAAGCTTGCTTAGAGGTATCTAAAGATTGGCTGATCTTAATGATGAGAGGGTTATTATGAGAGGGTAGGTTGATGTTAATGGTTGATTTATTTACCATAGCTTGTGTTTCAAATGGGAGAGATGTTGGATATAGGAATCATCCACACATATGTAGGTGAGAATTGTTTCATCATCTTGACATTAGATAGTATTAATAGTGGGAGAGTCTTGATCAATTATTTTAAGATGAATGAGAGGAAGGGACCTTGTTTCCTTATCGTAATGATAGGTGAGAAGCCCCAAATGGATGGCATTTATTGAAAAAAATTAGGAGGTATAGATACATCTGATTCATTAGATGATGGTGGAGAAGGAGAGACTAGTTCTTTGATAATTGGTACATGAGAAGTTTTAATGAGTTTAGTTGGTTCATCATATCCCATTCTATGCCTCTTTTTGGAATTTTCATTGGTGTTGCTAGTAGGATATTCAATAGGCATATGGATACCTTATTCATAATGACCCAAACCAAATCCTTTCCAAGGACACCTATAGAGATAAGTGTGAGTGAATCTAGGGATATTCAGGAAAGAGAAGTCATAGGTAAATGGTTGTGGAAAAGAAGATGGATTGCTGACAGTAGGAGCTTGAGCAATTACCCCATATGTAAAACTGGTTTGAAGGTTAGGGAGACCATAAGGGATGACCATCCCAATACGGGGATCATAATTTGGGTGCATATGAAGCCCTCCATAATCTTGTGGAGTATAGAGCATGTCGAGCATCAACAAATGATATTCACCAAGTGATAAATGTTAAAAGGTCTCTTCCATGGGATCCTTCTCAGGAATTTGTGTTGTCAGCATATGAGTAACCACAGGAGTGGAGCTTGTAGAAGTTTTAAAAGTATCCTACAAAGAAGAAGATGTTTTCAATGGGATGAGAAAATCATTGGGACTATAGCTCATGTTGCATGGTTTAAATGGAGGTGGGTTATTAGGTATAAAATGTACTTGTCCATCATGTTCAAACTTGACATGATAGTTCAAAGTTGAGGGTACACATGACATAGCACATATCCAAGGTCATCCAAGTAGTATGTTATATTGGAACTCTCCTTCCACAAAATGAAAGAGCATAAGAATATTATGTGGACATACATGGATATGTAAGATAATAGTGCCCACCATAGGATCTATAGTATCATTAAAGGAGTGGAGTATTACATCGGTTTGAGACATGGAATTGTTAGGAAAGGCTAGTTGTTTGTAGGCATGGGTGGAAATAATATGAATACTAGTTTCCCCATCAATCATGACTCTTTTGAAATGATTTTGATCAATATATGTTGTAATAAAAAGGTCATAATCTTGATCTTCAAGGTGTTGAAGTGGAATTTTTAAATCACTAAAAGAAATTAGGGAGATAGAATTAAGGGAGCTGACTAAAGATAAAAGAGGTTGGGGATCATCCAATTATACCTAAATCACTTTCAAATCACTAATAAAATCTTGATGATGTTGGGATGAGTTTTTGATTAACTCATACAAAGACATTTTCAAAGTAATTTGGTGAAGCTATTTCACCATTGAGCTTTGAATAACGTCTGAAGATGTTTTTTAAGGAACACCCAAGATAGAAATCTTAGGATTAGGAGGAGTGTCTTTGGTGAAGGGATAGGCCCAAGAAGAAGTGAAATTTTCCTTATATTTATCTTTTTGGTTTTATGACCATGTGGCCATATTAACTATGTTGATTTGAAATGTTGGTGAAGGAGGTGGTAAAGGGGTTACAATGACATCTTTAGGTTTGAATTTAGGTAGAATGGTAAGAGGCACTATGGATGCCAAAGGTGGAATAATAGGGAGGTTAATGATAGTATCATCAAAGAGAGTGTCAATATCAAAGTGTTGTTGAATGACTATTGTGAGGGCTTTACAACTCTTAGTATCATGTCTAGGTGAACAATGATATAAACACACTTGTGTATCATCAAAATAAGATGGATTCATTCCAAGAGGACTATAAGGATTAATGGGAGGAAGAGTTATTATGGAAGATTGAAATAAATGATGTAGGAAAAAGCTTTGAGAGCCTATAAGTGGGCTCACATTTGTTGTGCTAATAAGGGTGGACACCTTCTTATGTTTTAGTGCTAAAAAGGTAATTTTATGTGGTGGTTTGTTTGGTGATGGTGGAGTTACGTGGTTTTTTGTCAATTTATTAGTGTCAAATGTGAGAGGCCTACCAAATGGCAAAGGTAGGAGTGGAGGTAACTTAACCTTTTTTTTGCTTGGTTAGGTAATATTCCAACTAAGGTAGAAGAGCGTGGTCCCAAAATGAAAGGTAAAGTTGAGGGTTGAATAAGGGATCAATGAGATCTAGGGATCTTAATTTTTTTTTGTAATTTAGGCTGTGAAACTCTAGCTTGTGGTTGAGGACTTAAATCTAATTTCACCTATGGATGAATTAAATTAGAGATGGGTTATATACCTAAGGGCATGATCTACTTGAATGTAGTAGATTCTTGTGAGGGTGAGGGTTTGAACATAGATGGCTAAACTTTAAGTGCTTTGGGTGAAGAAGCTCTAGATTTGTAAAAGACCTTAGGATAAAGGGTAGTGAGGGGTTTGGTGGTAAAGGTTGACATTAGTTGTGTTGGATAAAATATTTTTAGATGGTCCTAAAATGTCACATGATCTAGCTTAATGGAGTCAATAAATTCTAGACTTTTCACCAAACATGAGAAGGGTTTAGATGAAGTTTCCATGGGCCTTAAAGTTGTGTTTTTATAAGGTTGTGGTGTTTGAGAAAGAGGTAAATTATTTTTTTCTACTACTTTGATCTAAAAAAAAGAAAGAACCAGAATGGTGTCCTCTTCGATAGAGATAAGAGAAGAGACATGGTCTGCTATAGGTGGAGGGGAGGTAGGTGAAGAAGGTTCCTCAAGAAGGTAAAGCATAGTTATTATGGCTCCCTCGACATGTGGGTGAGGTATGGGTAAAGTATGATCTTCCATAGGTAAAATAAGAGGTAAGAGTGGTACAATTAGAGTAGGCACAATAGGACTCTTGTCTATTATGGGAGTAGCTAATATTGACTCCTCTAAGTGTAAAGGTGGAGTGGGTGGTGTACTACTCTCTATAGGTGGATGAGAGGTAGGAAAAGAAGGTTCCCTAAGTAGGTATAATATCGGAATGATGTTCCCTTCAACATGTGGTTGAGTAATAGGTAGGGTGTTATCTTTAAGTGGTAAGAGAATAGGTAATATTGGTGCAAAATGAATTGGCATTACAGTCTCATCAGGAGGTAAAAGAAGTGGTAAAGGAGGCTCTTCCTCTCAAGGGAGTGGAATATTTGAAATAGGTTTCATTGAATGTGGGGGAGAAGTCAATGAAATAGATGTTTCCTATTGAGGGGAAGGTTAAATTAGAGGTAAAAGAAAGACCATATCAACCATATGTATATTATGATCGCCTGAGTTAGTTTTGGTCTGAATAATATTTTGACTCAGTGAATGGTTAGGAAAAGGGTATTTGAACACATCCATAATTTTATTAGAGGGTGCATTAGGATTATCCAAGATGAGACCACATCTATCAACCATATCTTAAACAATGTTCTTAAGTGTGTTAAATCTATTAGAATTGTGGCCTTTAACTCAATGGTAACCACAAAACTCATCTTCTTTATACTAGGTTGGGATAGGATGGGAAGGGTCAAACTGTATAGGAGGTTTGATCTAAGGAAAGGTTATGACACCTTGTTGCAATAGTTTCTCCAAGATGGATGTATATGACTCCTCAATAGGAATGTATTGTCTTTTTTCATACCATTTTTGGAATTGCTTGGTCAGATTTTGGGAAGTTAAGGAATTTGATTGGTTTGTGGTTGTGGAAGAGGCTAACTTAATGACCATTGTGTTGGTGAAACCTTTAGGTTTTTGGTTAGAGGGATAAGTTTTAGAGGAGGAGGAGTCATTTGTTTTAGAATTGGGATTCTTACTATGTAACTTAACTTTGCCTTCATCTATAACATGAAACTCAAGTTTCCATGCCATTGTAAAGGCCTCATCAAATGTGTAAAAAGTTTATACCTAGAGTGTGGATGAGATATGTTTAACACATGCCCTTGAGAAGAAATAAATAAGCTCAGGTTGGGGTAAGGAGAAGGAGTGTTGATTGATCAAGATTTTTCAACAAGTGACAAAATCTACAATAGACTCATCATCAAATTGTCTGATAGAATAAAGGTTTGTTATAGAAACCTTCTTAGAAATGTTAATAGATAAATGGTCTAGGAATATTTTTTCAAGTTGGGTAAATGAGAAAATGGAATATTGAGGGATAAACCTATACCAATCCAAGGCAACACCTAAAAGAGATAGGGAAAGTGTGAAGTAATAACACGTCATCATGCCCTATTAAGTAACAAACATGTCTAAATGCTCACAAGTGCTATTGTGGGTCCTTTTTTCTCTAGAAATGAGTAAATTTAGGGAGTTCCCATTGGATTGGATAAGGGTTAATAGGCATATAAGGATGGTTTAGTTCATTTCATATTTGATCATAAGATAACACATTCTTTGAACATAAAATGGATGTCTCTAAATTAGACATCTTATCCATCAGCAACTTAATGAGGTCTAGAGAGGGATTAGTTTGGGGGATACCTCCTAAGTTATAGGGAACTTAATACGAAGTAGAGGGAGCATATGATATAGCTTGTTGAGGTTGTGTTGGACCAATATAAGGATAATGTGTCATAGGCTAGGGTGTGAATAGAAAAGGGTATTATCCCATTGGATTGGAGACTATGCCTTAGTTGGTTGTTATTATTGTAGGTTGAATTATTGGCATGGTTATAATAGATAAAGGGTGATTCATAAATTAGGTAATTATAGTCATGAGGGTAGATGAAATAGGTACCACTAAATTTTGTAATGGGGTGTGACTTGATTGAACTGGTTGTGGTTGTGAATGTAGGGAAGTCACACTAAGGTTTAGGTGGGATTGGGTAGTTGGAGATGTTACACTTTGGACATTATTTATAGCTGGGTTACTCATCAAAGTGGTGGTTTGGGTAACCATGGGGAAAATAGTGGAGGTAACTAAAACTAAGCTTGTCCCCATTAGAGAGGTTGTCATACCATAGATTGGGTCACATGAAGAATTATAGGTTTGGCTCATAACAAGGTAATGTTGAAGGGTAGCCACAATATGGTCAATAAATTTAGTAAAATATAGATCTCCTTAAGGAATAATGGGAATTTGGTTGGGGCTAGGAGTATGCTCTGTATCTAAAGTATGCTCCATGATAGAATCAAAAGTGAGAGGGGAAGGTGGAAGTGGTTGTAAGCTTGCATAATTGGCAATAATTTTGGCTTGAGCTCATGTCAATACCATGCAAGAGGAAGTATAAATAGTCTAACTACCATGTATTAGAAATAGAATAAGGGAAAACTAAGTTTGAGTGTAAGTAAGTGGGTTATTTTAGCTTGTTATTTTGAGCAGATAAAATTACACAGTCACCAACGTTAGACTCTTGATGGATGTTAGTAGAAAATTTTTGCTAACATTGGTGGATTAATTGATGTTGGTAGGTAAAATTTACCAATGCCTGTAAGGTTAATCGATGTTGGTCACTATGATATCTTGGGAGAGGAAAATTTGATGTTTTAAGCATCCAAAAGTTGAAACTAGGTAATATAGTGGATGTAAGAGGTCTATGTAAGAAGGAAGAACACTCAAAAAACATGAGATAACAGGTTATATAAATTGAGTATTACTAATAGTATTGATTTCTTGAATCAATAGGAAAACATCCTTATCAACTCCAAAATACAAAAGGCAATAGAAAAGTAGAAAAAGAACATACAACCAACAACTATTAAGTCCTAGACATTAATATTTAGTCTCGTGTTGGATTATGTCTTAATCAAATAGTGAGAAGATAATTTGGTTATCGAAGGTACTAGAAAGCAATTTAGAGCTGGTTTTAGGTTAGTTTTAGTGCTTAAGAGGAAATTTGTGTTAGACTAGGTACATGGATTATTATGGGAGCTTGCTCTCTACACTTCATGGACCTAGAGCTGAGCTAGGCTGCTTAGCCAAAATATACCTTCTGTCTAGAGTTTATACATTGCCAGAGAATGGAGTGGGTTCTCCCCTTAGTGGTTAAATCCAAGTAGGATAGCTAGGTAGGATAAGGTGATCCACTAGGTGATGAAATCCTGATGGGCCTTTTCTTAGGTGACTTTAGATGTTTTTTTATGTGAATGTGATTTGGTTGTGTAACATAGGTACACTATTATTTATTCAAAATGCTTGCAATTAACCAGGTGAGTTAATATGAAACAAACAAATAATGAAATACAGTAAGTTTTTAACCCAAATCTAAAATGTTTAGATTTGAATGAAAAAAGAGATGAAATAGGAATAATGTATGAATTTCACTATCCTAATGTGCATGAAATAAGAAGTAAAGAAGATATTATCCTTTTTTTAAAAAAATAAAATGATAAATTGCTTTTAGAGGCAAAGATAAAAGAAAGAAAATTTTAGTTTAATGCTTTTTAAATAGAAAATAAAATATTGATTTTTTTTCATTTTAAGGGAAAAGAGGAGGAAGTGAAAGAAATGAAAATTTAATTATAATGCACCTATATGAATGCTTAAAATAAGAAATTAACTCAAGGAAAACTCTAGGGTTCCACCAGGTGTACCATAAATGCTTCACTAAATTTTGTCTATTTCAATTCTAAAGGAAAATAGAAAAGAATGATGGGGATAAGTGATTAGAAAAAACCTAGATTGGTTTGCATGTTATATCCAGATGTTTTGAGCACTCCTCTTTGGCTGGGGAGGACTACCTACAAGTAAGAAATCACTACCACAAGATGTTTGTTAGCAAATAAATGAGTGGTTTGCCAAGCTATGTGCTTGTTTTGGGAAGTGTGAAACTTCCTTAGAGATGCCAATCCAATTTTGAGAGACAATAGAACAATGAATAAGTAAAAGGGAGATAAAAAGAGAGTGAAAGAGTGATAATACTACCATTATTAACAACTTGTATGCTTCAGAGAGTGATAGGGTGTAGGTGGTGTATTTTATTTGTGTTTTAGACATTATTTGGGTAGGTTTTGAAAAGGTTAACGAATCCATAGTCATTGATGTCGATAGGGGAGTGAGCAATATAGATTATAATCTCAAGTTTGGTGGTGAAGGTGATTAATGTTAGTTAGGCTACTGAGGTGGATAGGGGTAATAATTTCTTAGAGGCTTGCTGAAGACTTTATCAGGTATGAGAAATGGTTTTAATTAGGTCTAAGAGGTTGGGAAGAGTTATGAGAGAGAGTATGGTTTGAGTAGATCTAATTAGAGGTTTGGTGTGTCATGTAAAGGGGAAACAAGTGAAGAAGCTCTGTAACTCCCTCACGGGGGTCCATTTAGAAGTGCATAAATTAATGCATAGTAGATATAAAGAAATGGTAGAATAAATGTTTAACTATAAAGAAATGGTAGAATAAATGTTTAAAATAATTATAAGATAGAATAAATGTTTAACTATAAAGAAATGGTAGAATTAATGCATAGTAGATATAAAGAAATGGTAGGATAAATGTTTAGCTACAGTGGTCATGGAATCATAGGTGTTATATTGATGATCCCTATCAAGGAGTCTAAACCTGAATGCCCAAATAGAGAGAACAAGTGGATGTTGTTGGTCCTCAAGATCTTAGTTCCTAATCATGATTGACTTATGTAATATGATGGTAAACTAGGATGTCAAAAATAGAATGCTAAGAACTTAAAATGCAAGTAAGAATGTAATTTCTTGATTTCTACTAACCTAAACTTCAAGTTGGAGTTTGGATTATATTGTTGATGTCGGTGATCCCATTGATGTTGGTCATGGGTTGACCAACAAGAGTGACCCTAGAATAGGTAAACCTTACTATTTTTGGCCTATTTTCTATTATTCTTCATGCCAAGTGTGACACCCATTATAAAATGGTAAAAATAAGAAGTTAGGAAGGAGGTATTTTATTATGAATTTAGTTTGGAAGTGGGAATAAGTCTTGGGTAGTTAGGATGAGGGGACCAAGTCTTGAGGTGACTCATCAGGTGAGAATTAGTCATAGGGTGAGGTGGCTAGGTAAGGTGGCAATAGGGGTTTTTTAATTAACATAATTAATTATTTTAAATTAATTAAATGTGTTAGGAGTAAAAGTATGGGTTAGGGAGGCTAATTTTTATTATGTAAAAATGGGTTAAAAGGGGTTTTAGCATAGGGAGTTATGCACATGTTTGTGACATAATTTTGGTGTCTACATAATCCTCAATTTCATTTGGTAAATTACCTTTATAAATAAGTCTACCATGTTCCTTTCACTATATCAATACAACAAATAGGTTTCCTAAAGTGCTTCAAACTCTCTACATGGCTTCTATACTCTCTGTTTAGGCCACCTATATGGGGATTTTTAGTATACATGTAGATTTAGCTTGGACAGTGGTCATGGAATGAATCATATGCATTATCATAATATTATATAAGTCTAAGGTCTATATCAAAACCTTTAAATGATATTTTCAGTTCAAAAAACACTTGAAACCCACACTAAAGCTCTATTGATGTTATCATGCATGTTGTAGGTCCATTGGTTGTATGAAGGCAATGTATGGAATGGAACACTAGTGTATTGATGAATGAACTCAACAACTAAACCCCATTAGTAATGCTCAAAATGAATTAATTTTATCAATAAGGTATGAATTCAAGGTGAATAACATCCTTTTTAGTGTGAACATTTCTTTTGAGCTCTTGAAACAAGGTAGGCAACATGTTGAATGACTATTCTTGCATGATGGAGACATGGTTTTCTTATCAAACTATGGGGTTGTGAGACTAAAACCTATAAATAGGTGATTTTTATGGAATTTAAACATATAATACACCATTTTTCATTCAAATGAATCTTATGTAGAGAATACAACCCTTTAAAAGTAGTGAAAATGGTTGAAACTGCACATAGTGACCTCGTCTTGCAAAGTGAGTTACTTGGACTATAAAATAAAATCCAAATGTGAAAAAAATAATGGATAACATGATAAAATTGATTTTATATCCTCTATAAGTAGTATCAGTAGCTATATTGTATAGAAATCTTCAAAGTAAAGCAAAACCTAATGGGTGCATAGATTGATAGGTAGATTTACACATTCAAGTTCAAATGAATGGTTCATAAAAAATTGATCATTATCAAACTTATTTATATGAAAATTAATGTCTTTAAGTTTAAAATAAACTCCCATAATAATTATTCTTAAAACCCCTTGTGCTGACTGTACCAAGTATAAACTACAAGTCACTTTTGTGTGTCTAAAAAGGTGAAAAGGAAGAAAAATGGTTTTCAGAAATAAATGACATAAATATTAAAAAAAATTGTGATTGAGATTTCAGAATTTTAATAGTCACATTTAAAACTTTTCCAAGTGGCACACTTGGCAAAAAGACTATAAGTGCCATTTTTTTCCTTTTCTTTAAGAAAACTAACTTTTATTCTGCATAACCTATCATATTTTTATTTTTTCAATTATTTAATATTTTTATGGACACATGGGGCATGAAATAATATTTTTTAACCTTCACATTTCCAAAAAAACCTATACAAACCATTAAATGTACCTTTTTGACCCCTCAAATGACACAAAAATTATATAAGGACATAAAAACTAATTGACCAAAGCTAATATAACATTAGTTGACATAAATTAATCTATAAGACACCTCATAAAAATATATTATACCCCATTATAGACCTAAAAATCAATTTTTTTTACTAGGGGTGCCCTAATTTGACTTAAAAGTCAAATTTGGTCAACAAATTAGTGACTCATAGGGGTATTATGCTTGATATACTAACTAGACCAATAGCCTTATTAGTCCATTTGGATTATGATTCATCTAAGGACTAAGACAAATACGAAAATTTTGACCATCACCCACAAACATTTTATCAAAACAAGACACTAATGACTAACTCAACCACACAAAGTAAAGGACACACACAACAAAGAAAGCAAACACAAAAGACACACACAAATGTGTTCAAAGAACTTAGGGTAAATAAGAAAAAACTTATTATATACAACTATAAATAAATCATACCTCCCTTTCCAAGATCAAAGGGAAAGTTTCTTGAATCTCCTTTTTCATGAGAATGGATGAGGATGCCAAACATGTTGCTTTTTAGATTGAACACTTAATGGACAAAACCTATTTCTTGGAACTTCATTTGAATTGTTCTCAAGTAGACCATATTCAAATAGGTCTTCAATGTAGGCATATTCCTCTTGACCTTGTACACACATTTCATGTTTATTCCCACTCTCTTTCTTATGATCAACTTGTATCTTCTTTGTAGGCATGGTCTCAAAAGGAATGATGTCTTGCTCTTTGAAAGATTGAGGCCAATAGAGGTTTGCCTTGACCTCCAAAGGTTGATGTGGATTTTATCCTTGCTTACTTATGACATGTTTTATAATTTCATCTTTCTCATCTATGAAATCTTGGATAATATCATCTTTCTTACCATCACTTGTAACCAGTCATAAAGGAGGTGTAGATTCCTTGAGAGATTTAAAATCTTTGCAAGTGTCCTAAAATCTCTGCCATAATTCATCATCTTCACTTTAACCAACATCATGAATTAGTTTAATAATAGAAACTCATTTAACTTCTTTAGATTAAAAAAGGACCTTTTCCAAGATTTTTTCTTCAACACAAAGAATATATGCTTCATCATCAACCAAACAAGGAGATTTAACACAAGCAATCACCTCTTCTTCATCACTTAGGACCTCTTGAGAGTTTTAAAATTGTACCTCATATTTCACAATCTGATTTTATTTTTCAAGGGTTACAACATCTTCAAAATCCTTCCTAGTGATGCCAAGACTAGGCATTTTGAAATCTGATGACCTAACCCAATAAGGTTGTCAAGAGTTGTACTTTCTTCAAGTAAAAGTTCTAAATTTTCCTCACCCACTTTCCCTTCTTGAGGTTCCCACACCATAGTTCCATAAGAGAAAATGGTTATGGGATGAGTAAATGATGAAATATTTAGTGGAGGTAGAATTTGCGGCTCAAAATTAGATTAAGAATGCAAAGTAAGAGGTTTTTTTAAGAGCTCTTGAGGAAAGGGAGGCACACCTTGGGTTAAAATCACTTGATTTTCTTCCTTTCACTTAAACAAAACCTCATTCACATCTTATTTGGATTTAGGAATCTATTGAGAAAGGTTATATGGGGTTTGTTTAGGCATATGATCTTCTTTTGGGTCTAAACCTTCCATCTCACCTTGACTTAGCAACCTCATATTTGAATCTAAGTCTTTAATCTTTTTGGCTAGTTTCTCTTGGAGTTCATAGAAATAATCCTGAGGATAAGGAATAAATGAGGGCTTCCATGAAACACAAGAATATTCTTGAGGAAGGGTGGGAAATACTTACAAAGGATCGGTTCCATTCTCCACTTCACACTCTTGGACAATGCTTATATCTTATTTCTTTCCCCATGACTCCATTATATTACTCAATATTAGGATGTTAAGATTAAAAAACCTTTTTTGAGGAATGTTAGGAAGATTTTTTATAGGATAAAGAGTCTTCTCAACATCACATTCTTTGTCAAGACTTTTCTCCTTGTTCTTTCCCCATGAATCCACTATCTTGTTTCAACTTAGGACATTAGGATTATGAGTCTCCTTTTGAGGTGGTGGGGATGTAATGTAAGAGGAAAATTAGGTTTTGAAATCTAATTCCTTTTATTCCAACATGGATTTTTTCATATGCATATTTTCCAACTCAATTTTCCCATCAATATTAGCTTCAAACATAATATTTGTTCTTTGAACTCTCTCCTCCAATTGATTTGGAAAAGGATGACTTTGATGGGATTAATTTGTCTCATGAGTAGGGGTCATGTATGGCTGGTATGAAACTTGGGTAATTAGATATTAATGTTGATAGGTATGGTGAAGTTTTATTTCATGAACTTATAGCCTATCCTCTAAGAAAGAGAATAAACCACTCACATCAGGCATCTCACTTGTGAGCCTTTGCCAATTAGCTCTCTCAATAGGTACTCACTCTCTTTTGATCCACTCTAATGCTTATCTCACCTCATGAGTAACATGAATAACAACCTTAAAAATATATTTCTCATAGCCCAAAAGTGTGTTCATGAAAGTGGAAATGGGTTTGCTTGAGGAGTAGCTAGGTTGACTAGGAGGAGAAAAACATTAAGAAGGTTGGTTATAGGATTGATATACTTCATACATGGGATAAAAAGGATCATATTGGAGATGATGAAATTCATATTAAGGCTGATAAGGATCATGACATGAGGCTGATAAGGATCATAACAAGATTAACCAAGTACTTGTTCATATTGATAGGGAATGGTACAAGCTTGAAATGTCTTACCAACTTATAGATAACAAAACTCAACACCAAATTTAGCCATGAAACCTCATTGAAAGTAGGAAAACAAAGGGAAAATGTTACCATAAATATAAAAAGGATAACTTTGGATTTTTACCATCTCATATATCTTTAGAGTGACTATTTATGTTTTGATAGATGCCTCCAAAGGCTAATTATTGAGAGACAACACCAAAAATCTCTCAATCTCTTGGAACAAGAGTCCCACTGGGCATGCCAAAAATGGTTATAACTTGTATTTTCAACCTTTGATGAGATTAAAATATCTCCTCATCAAAGTGGCATAATGTAATCACCTCTAGGATTTTTGGAAACCTAAATAATGAGGTGAGTTTCTAAATAGGGATAATTCCCTTGATGTATCACATAGGATTATAACTAATACTAACTATGGGGGGTTAAAAGAGAGAGATATATATAACTGAAAGAAAAATAACCTAAGGCAAGTGATACACCAAATATGCTAATGACTTCCAACCATATGTATGATACACTTGAAATAAAACTAACTAAACATACACTCTCCAATCTTTATCATCTTGCATCAATGTTACATTGTGGGGTTATGGACGAATGTGAAAAGATAGGAGGAATAGAGAAGATTCCTTGGGTGGAACAATTAATAACTAACTCACTTAAAATTTTAAATTTCCTATAACACATCACATGCCCTAAAATAAGAGGTTGTAAATAGGTGAGAGAATGCAACAACTTGCTAAGGAATCCATAGTCTTCACTAAGCAAATTCAACATTCAAGTAAATAAAACTATGAAAAATCATGGAAGAGGTAAAAATTGGTCATTTTATTGATCAAAAGGTATAAAAATGAGTAGGGATTCTCCATACTCAGGTGGATCATTTTTACAATGGCCAAAATGGCTAGTTCTTATAAAACTTGTGAGAGAAAGAGAAGAAGAGAATTCCAAGGCTCACAAGGACATTTTTCAAGATGATAAAATTAGTTATCCATGCATGAGAATATGATATGGATCTAACCATGTAATATTAGGAGATAAAAGTGTCAATTCAAGGTATAAACTTCATGGAAAGTGGCATAAAACTCCACATTTTGTACATAAAAAGTACCTTCATGATTGCCTCTATTTGAACATTCCATAACTAATTAAGACAAACTCTGATGATTTAAATCTAGGGTAGAGACATCATACATGATTCTCCATGCATTGGTTTCATTCCTAGTCTTTTGGAATCACTTAAGAAGGATCAATCATCATTTGTAGTCCAAAAAGAACTCCTTTCATACACCCTACACACTTGGCATCCAAAAAGGAATTATTTATTCATTAAAATCCATGGGAGGTAATTATTTAAATGTGTTAATACCCTCCACATACATATAAGTATTATACAAACCTTAAAATGATCTCACTTAAAGTTTTCCATTTTCTTCACTAGCTTGTCTAATATGCCAGGTTTGACTGGCTAAGTTGAAACACCTAGTTTGGGTATTTAAAAATTTATTAATTGTATTAAATTAATATTTGGAGTTATCCTAAGTCTTAATATTTCATCCAAAGTTGGTTTCATCTCTTGAATCATTTTAGAACCTAAAAAACACAAAAAATGGTAAAAAGAGCCTATTTTGCACCCCATCCATACAATTTCGTACATCTCATCTTGGTGTGGAGTATATTGAGGGATTTATTTATAATTTACAATAATCACTCTAAACAAAATATTATATTTTAGTATCTATCCAACTCCATTTCCTAAAACTAGTCCTTGGCAAGGGTTTTAGACCTATTTTTGGTCTTATGGATTCTTCATACAATTTGGACATCCAAGTTGCCAAAAAATTCCACAAAAGTGGTGTTAAAGGACACTTATAACATATCTAAATGCCTTGGACTCCCATTGAAATCCTCAATGGATATATGAGTATTCAAAGTTGCTCATCTGAACTCTTTCTTCTATTTCTTGTAGGCTTAAGTTCATTTTGAGCTCAAAAAAGTTCCCTTCGTACTTCCCCTAAATTATAAAATTAATAAATCTCTATAATGACCTCATAAACATGTTTTATTAGGGTAAAAATATCACTTTATGCTAAATTGGATTTGACTTTACATTTGGACCTCTAGGCCTAGTTATGTCTGGTAGGCATGTTTTGAGTTTGAAGCTAAAAATGGCATTTCATGGTTTTATTTGCCTTTTTATGGTTCAAAAACATATTTATACATCCCATACACATGTTTATATGTATTTAAAATCTCACCTAAGTCTATAATTGATGGTGACTTCGCATTTGGGTGTTAGGCTTGCAACTTGCTTAACTACCCTATCTGCAATTTTGTAGGTTTAAGTTATTTTATTTTGGTCTTATCCCATCATTTTTTTATTTAAAATATTTTCATAGGTTTCAATCAACCTAATACACATCTTATAAATATCCCTCATCCCCTGAAGAGACTCTTCCATCTCCATTTGCCTAAAACCTACCAATTTTACATAGAGATGAAGTACCCCATATCTAAGATAAAATAGGCGTAATTCCCATATTTTATCCAAAATATTATTATATCATGGGATTAGTCAAGTATTTATGACTGTTATCAGAAAATTTGAGGAATTGGTCATCTCATATGACTTTCCAACCCCTCAAATTTTAAAACTGGTCTCTTGACAAAATAGATTGTGCAGGGTTTCTTAGTACCTAGACTGAGTTTACCTACTTAGGGATCCTTATTTGATTATTTTATGATATGTGGTTATGTATCTACCGAAAAAAATAACTAAACCAAGGTATTCCAAAACCATTCATCACTTTACTCCCTTCACATATTTCTCATGTTCTCTGTCTGCTCACTCACAGTTGACTATGATTATGTTTTGCTTGAAAATGGACCCTTGTTTTGTCATGAAAAAAGGTTTAAATAATGTTCAAAAAATTATATAGAGTATATTGGAGTTAATTTTCCACATTTTATATTCCAAACCTCACCAAACATAGTCTCTTTAGCACTAAGAATACCTTATTCCTAACTCACTACCTATATCTTCATATACAAGGTTGTAGATGATGTTAGGTCCTTTTGAGAGGTCTATGTGAGTTAGATTTATATTTATTATAGATAATGAAGTTAAAAGCATCTCCATTGAGATGGTTAGACATCACCTCATCAAGTCTGAGTTTCTCATTTCTCACTTGTAATTTGAAATTACCAAACTAAGTTTTTCTTGTAGGATTGAGAAACAACTATCCTTTAGGCCTATAGGTGTCATTTTTCTACATTAAGACTTTTTTTTATATAGAGAGACTTATATTTAAGATTTTTTGTCACTTATCTCTTTCCCTCACTTTGGATTCACTTTTATTGGCTATAAAACCATCAAACACTTTGACTGAGACACCAACTTTCTTCTCAGTTATAGGTGGTTATAGGGCTAAAAAGGGACACTTGATCATGGTATTAAAGACCTCTATTTTATTATTTTGAACATAAAACAATTTCCGATTATTTTAATCCATTTTTATGTCTTCAAACAAACATCAAACCATCATGCCTAGGTCTTTGTCAATTGATTGAGACATCTACCTATTGACCTGCCTGTAGGTGTTTAGTTTCCCAATGTACAAACTAAGGGTGAGTATGGGAGTCTAAACATGGCCTATGAAATTATTTTATCACTATTAGTTCATAAATAACCACTTAAACTATTTTAAACCTTTTAACCATGGAGATAAAGGTATTTTACAACTTTTGGAGCTAAAATCCATGTTTTTAGTGACTTCAAGGGCAACTTTAAGGTCTTCAAACACCATGTTCTATCAGTCCATTTTACATAAAACTTGGCATGCCTCTTGTACACACTAGAGGATAAAATAATCACCTATTTTTTAATTTTTAAAACATGTTATGTAAGGTCAAAAAAATCTCTAAGGCCTTTGTTTTGGTCTTTTTGAGACTTCATGCCTAAACACAATCATCACCTCCTTAGAGTGATCCTTAACTTCATTTGGAAAATTACATTTAAAAACAAGTTTTAAATTATAATTTCACCATATAAAGATATAAACTATGGTTCCTCAAGTTATTCAAACTCTCTACATAACTTCTATACTCTCTACTCAGGCCACTTGTATGGTGATGTTTAGTATACAAGCATATTTGGCTTGGATAGTGGTCATGAAATGAATCATATGCATTGTCATAAGCTTATATAGGTCCAAGGTCTCTCTAAAAAACATAAAATGATATTTTCACCTCTAAAAACACTTGAAATGCACACTAAGGCTCTAGTGATGTTATCATGTAGGTTGTAGGTTCATTAGCTATGTGAACGCAGGGTAAGGAATGGAACAACAGTGTGTTGATGAATGACCTCAACAACTCAAACCCATTATTAAACCTCAAATTTCATGATTTTTATAAATAATGTATGAATTCAAGGTGAATAACATCCTTTTAAATGCGAATATCTCTTCCAATCTTGTGAAATAAGGTAGGCAACATGTTGAATGACTGTTCTAGCATGATGGAGACATGGTTTTCTTATAAAACTATGGGGTTGTGAGACCAAAACCTATAAGGTAGTGAAATTAATGTAATTTAAAAATATAATACACCATTTATCTTTAAAATTAATATTATATAGGTAATACAACCCTCTAAAAGTAGTGAAAATGGTTGAAACTACACATAGTAACCTCATCTTACAAAATGAGTTACTTAGACTATAAAATCAACTCAAAAGGTGAAAAAAATCATGGATAACATGATGAAAGGTATTAAATATACTCTATAATAATTATCAATATCTATATTATATGGACCTCTTTAATGTTAAGCATGAAATATACTGAGAGGTGGGGTGAATCTGTATATTATATATCTTATAAATCTTTCCTTTAACCAAATTGCACTTAATCATTCAAGATATGCAATAAAAATCAAACAAAAAACATCCACAAAAGATAGAGAGAGACACCAGATATAACATGGAAACCCAATGTGGGAAAAACCACATAGAACCAATCTCAAATATATTCATGAGAACAACCCCACAGGAGCACCTTACCCCTTTTCCAAGTACAAACCTTAGGTTTAATTCATGAGCACCACCCCACATGAGCTTCAAACCCCTTTGCCAAGCACCAACCCAGTTGTCATTCATGAGCACCAACCCACAGGAGCACCAACCCCTTTGTGTATACCACACACCTATCTCTCAATGTTGCCATCTCAACAAATGATAGATCAATACAACATCACCTTCTTCTCTCTCACTTTTGCTCTTCTAAGCTAGATATAAAAAATACAAATCATCTCTTATAATTGCTCTTCTAAGCTAGATTTTACAATATCAAATCAACCTCTCACTTCCACATTTACAAATGGCTACTCAAACCTTTATTTATAGCTTTCCAAATGACCTTTGGCCTTCCCCCTTTGTGACCTTTCATTCCTCATGGAAAATGGTGCCAATCTTGGATGACCTTCATATCCAAACATTTGAAAAGTCATGTGGTGACCCTTCATGACCAAAAACGTCCTTCCCACTTTTGTCCTTATCTTTGGTGACTTTTCGTATTCCTTTAAGTGTCCTTTCATGAGAAATTTTCCCTTTACTCTTTTGTCTTCACTTGGTGACTCTTGGTATTCCCCAAGATGACTCTTCATGGGAAAATGTGTCCCATCCTTCTTTTGTCTTTATCTTGTGACTCTTCATCTTCTCCATGGGCCCTTATTTTGTCTCATATGAAACCAAAAATATAATCGTTAATATTAAATAAATATTAACTCATATTATCCAAGATAAATAAAATTAAATGCAATGGGGCCTTTATCACCAATAATACTAAACCTTTGACATCAATGACAATATTTCCAACAATCTCCCCCTTTGTCATTAATGGCAACCTCAATCCTAAAACTACCACATCTTGTCACCTACACATCATATCATCTGAAAACATACAGTAACTCCCCCTTACTGTAGTAACCTGTACCTATTCATTGTACTTATACCTGTACCTTTTATTCTCACCCTTTGACATCAATGGAAAAGGGCCTACCTGGAGCTAACACTTAGCTCCCCCTCACTTGATGCTAAACATCAATGGCCAGAAGTAATAGAAATTACTTCTAACTCTTGTTGCTGATCTTTGAATGTATCCTTTGATCGTGCCTTTGAAAAGATATCTGACAATACATACACATTTTTCCCTATCCTTTGAGCATCTACAATCAACTCATTTGAATCTTTTCTTCTAATCTCACAACCCTCTTTATGAAACTTTAATGTATATCCTTGATTGCGTATTTCACTAAAACTCAATAGATTATGCTTAAGACCTTTTACATATAAAACATTCTTAGTCTTAGTTATACCATAATCCAAACTCAAAGTACCTTTTCTAGCTATCCTGGTAGTGGTTTTATCTTGAAACCTTATTGTACCACCATTAATCTTCTTTAGACAAATGAACTTACTTTTATCACCTGTCATATGCCTCAAACATCTGCTATCAATTAACCATGGCTGATCTTTACCTCCGACAAGCAGAGCTATCTTCACCATCATAGAATCTTCATGTTGTTTCTTCTACCATGAACATGTCTGAACCTTCTGCTTGATGAATGGAACTTTCAAACTCTGATCCTTTTTGACTAACTCAAACACACTTTTTCTATACCAAGCTATGTGTCTAAAGTTATTGCACTTGTAGCACACTATGGTCTCTTCATTAAAGCTTCATAGAGGAGCAAAAGAGTTGTGGCTTTTGCTTGACTCTACTTGACATTTCTTCTCCTTATTTCTAAAATTGTTACCTCTTTTTCTACATTCTACTTTCTTGTGACCATATCCATTACTTTAAAAATAATAGCCATAAAAATAAGACCTATCTGTATATCTCTGACCTAATTTCCTTTTGTAGCTTTGTTCTCTCCATCCTTCTCTATTTGGAATGTCCTTTATATTCTTCACTTCTCCCCTTTTTGTTTCCTCTTGTGTAAGAGCTTCAGCATAGCTCTTTTCTTTTCAAATCTGATCCCTATATTATCTAAATTTTCTTTTTGACTTTCCAATATCTTATTCAGCATGTTAGTGCTATCCTCAAATCTTGAATCACTCACTACTTTATCATTGACTGCTTTCTAAATATCTTCTTAAAGGAGGCAATTTCAATAACATACCTTTGACATTCTTGTCTTGTTATTTCCAACTATGTTGTGAGATCTTCTTCATTCTTCTTGGCTTCTTCAAAGTGTGCTTGTAGATCTCCAATCATTTCCTTTGACTCTTGTTCATTTTTCTTGATTTGGCGCTTTAACCTTCGATTCTTCTTCTGAACAGCTTCTAACTCTTCTAGGGTACAATTGAGTTCTCCTTCCATATCTACTTCAGCTTCTTCCTCTTCTTCTTAATCATCATCATGTATGGCCATGAATAGAATCTCTTCATCTTTTGAATCGCTAACTCCACTATCTTCAACTGAGCTAGGGTCCTTAGAATACAGGATCTTCTCAAATCCCTTCTTGGATTTGCCTTTGAAATTCTTCTTGTATGTAGGCTTTTCTTCTTCATCATCTTTAACCTTATCTGGGCATCTAGCTAAAAAATGTCCAATCTTTCCACAATTAAAACATTTAAAAGGTAATTTTCCTTGATATTTACCTATTCCTCTTTTTGGCCTATGAATGAAAAGTGCTTCGTTGTCATCTTCATCATCACTGGAACTATCACTTAATTCTTGAATCTTAGCTTTCTCCTTCTTTGATGTCTTGAAAGCTACTTCTCTCTTTGAGGGTTTATCTTGTTCTGTCTGCATCCCATATGCCGTGAGAATACCATGAAGCTCATCCATCTTTAGCTTGGCTAAATTCTTCATCTCCTCGATTGCTGAAACCTTTGAATCATATCTCATTGGTAGAGATCTCAAAACCTTTTGCACCACTGTTGACTCTTCTAATGTTTCTCCAAGACCTTGAATCTGATTTACTATCTGATCAACTCGCTAAAGATAACTTGCTATATCTTCTTCTTCTTCCATCTTCAAACTTTCAAATTGCCTTCTAAAAGTCTACAATTTAGCTTACTGTACCTTTCCATCACCTTTGTAAATATTCTCAAGTTTTACCCAAGTTTCATGACCAGATTTAAATTGCATAACATTAACAAATTTAGATTCACATAAACCACATAAAATAACATTTAAAGCTTTAGCATTACATTCACTTGCCTTATTTTCTGCTAGAGTAATTGTAGATATATGTGGCTCTTCATATTCCTCCACCACTGATTTCCATATGTCAAATCCAAGGGCCATAAAATAAACCTTCATTCTCATGCTCCAAAAATCATAATTCATCCCATCAAATAAAGGTGCCTTATTTGTAGAAAATCCTTCCTGTGACCTAGCCATCATGCTTTCCTGACCTACCTTCAAGCTGTAAAACTTTTCAAAAAGGAACCTGCTCTGATACCAATTGTTAAGCATGAAATATATTGAGAGGGGGGTGAATTAGTATATTATATATCTTATAAATCTTTCCTTTAACCAAATTACACTTAATCAAACATTCAAGATATGCAATAAAACTCAAATAATAAACATCCACACAAGATAGAGAGAGACACTAGATATAACGTGGAAACCCAATGTGGGAGAAACCACAGAGAATCAATCTCAAATATATTCATGAGAATAACCCCATAAGAGCACCATACCCCTTTTCCAAGTATAAACCTCAGCTTCAATTCATGAGCCCCACCCCACAGGAGCTTCAAACCCCTTTGCCGAGCACCAACCCAGCTATCATTCATGAGCACCAACCCCTTTGACGAGCACCAACCCAATAACAATTTGTGAGAACTAACCCACAGGAGCACCAACCCCTTTGTGTATACCACACACCTATCTCTCAATGTTTCTATCTCAACAAATGATAGATTAATACAACATCACCTTCCTCTCTGTCACTTTTGCTCTTCTAAGCTAGATATAACAAATACAAATCATCTCTCATAATTGCTCTTCTAATCTAGATATTACAATATCAAATCAACCTCTCACTTCCACATTTACGAATGGCTACTCAAACCTTTATTTATAGCTTTCCAAATGACCTTTGGCCTTCCCCCTTTGTGACTTTTCATTCCTCATGGAAAATGGCACCAATCTTGGATGACCCTTCATATCCAAGCATTTGAAAAGTCATGTGGTGACCCTTCATGACCAAAAATGTCCTTCCCACTTTTGTCCTTATCTTTGGTGGATTTTCATATTCCTCTAAGTCTCCCTTCATGAGAAATTTTCCCTTTACTCTTTTGTCTTCACTTGGTGACTCTTGGTATTCCCCAAGATGACTCTTCATGGGAAAATGTGTCCCATCCTTCTTTTGTCTTTATCCCATGACTCTTCATCTTCTCCATGGGCCCTTATTTTGTCTCATATGCAACCAAAAATATATTCATTAATATTAAATAAATATTCACTCATATTAGCCAAGATAAATAACATTAAATGCAATGGGGCCTTTGACATCAATGACAATATTTCCAACATTTAAATGAAGGCAAACCCTGAAGGGTGCATAGATTGATAGGTAGATTTGCACAGTCAACTTTAAATGAATGGTTCATAAAGAATATTTTATAATTATCAAACTTATTTATATAAAAATTAATGCCTATAAGTTTAAAATAACCTCTCATAATCATTATAATTAAAACCCCCTATACTGACCATACCAAGTATAAACTTGCAAGTCACTTTTACGTGTCTTAAAAAGTGAAAAGGAATAAAAATGGTTTTGAGAAATAAATTAGATATCAAAATCAAACCAAACATGTTATTGAGATTTTGGAATATGAATATTCACATTTAAACCTTTTCTAAGTGGCACACTTCCCAAAGAGTTCATACAAGTGCCATTTTCTTCAATAAAATTGACTTTTCTTTTTCATAATGTATCATCTTTAAATTTTTTTAGTTAATTAAGAATTATAATGACACATGGGAAATTAAATAATATTTTTAACCTTTGAATTTCCAAAAAAACATACAAAGCATTAAATGCACCTTTTTAACCCCTCAAATGACCTAAAAATGATATAAGGACATAAAAATTAATTGACCAAAGATAATTTAAAATTACTTGACATCAATTAACCTATAAAAAACCTCATGAAAATATTTTATACCACTTTATAGACCTAAAAATCCATGCTTTTTTACTACGGGTGCCCTAATTTGACCTAAATGTCAAATTTGGGCAACACTACCTACAAGACACACTTCTTGCATGATACCAGGCCTAGAAGTAGTAGAGTAAAAAATATTTAAAATCATGGATCGATATAAAATTTGATCAAATTCTAGTGAGTCATATATTTGACTTAACTTGCATCATGTGGTCATTGGAGTACCCATTGGCTTACAATCCATCATGTCAAACTTCTTTAGTATATCCTTGATGTATTTAGCTTGTGAAATTAATATACTAATAATAAATAAACTTATCCAAACATTGATATTTAAATCATCTTCATATCATCTTCAAAATCTCTACTCATATTGTCATTATCAAAACCAAATACTATGTCATCAACATAAAATACTACTAGTAATTGATGAGTGTCATCTATCTTAATGTATAAATTATTGTCAACTATCCCTCTTTTGAATCCTTATCTCGATATATACTTATATAATATATCATACCAAGCTCTAGGATCTTACTTAAGACCATATAAAGCCTTCTTTAGTTTGTAAACACAATTCTGATTACTTGTTATGGAAAAATATTTAGGTAGTTTAATGTAAACTTATTCATCTAATTATCATTGAAAAATATAGATTTCACATCCATTTTATAAAATTTGAAACCTTTGAACCTTTCATATGATAGAAAGAGTCTAATTTCTTCCATTCTTACAACAGGAGAAAATGTCTGATCAAAATATATCCCTTCAACTTGGGAATATCCTTTACATACTAGTCTATCCTTTTTTATTGTGACCTCTCCTTTCTCATTCATCTTGTTTTTAAAAACCCACATAGATCCTTTCATAGTTTTATCTTTTTGCCTAGGAACTAACTCCCATGTTTCATTCTTTACTATTTGATCAAGTTCCTCATCCATTGCACATCTCTAATTTTCATCTTTTTCTAGCTTTTGAGAATGTTTTAGGCTCAATATTGGATAAAAAAATTGTATCTTATTGATTTTGATTGATCAACATTCTCCTTGTAGTATTTAAACTAGCATTCACATTTCCAATAACTTGATGATCTTTCTATATTCTCCTAGAAGGGGCTTTAGTGTCATGTCTTACTTCATCTTCATCATCTGATTGATCAGGCATGCCTTCATTATTTGAAGTAGGAATCTTAGTAGTGTCATTTATCTGTAATCTAGGCTTATTAATGTCACCTACGTCTTCAAATCTTACATTATAGCTTTCAAAAACTTTGTGGAGTCTCTTATTGAAATATTTGTAAGCAAAACTTACGGAGGAATAACCCAATAAGATGCCCTCATCAGACATTAAGTCAAATTTTCCAAGATTTTGTTCATCCCTCTTGATAAAACACTTGCTCCCAAAAACTCTAGGGTGTTTGAAATTAGTTTCCCTATTCTTCCACAGCTCATATAGAGTCTTATCACCATTTACTCTAATGTGTAATCTATTTAAGATATAAATTGATGTATTAGCAGCCTCTTCCAAAAAACCATCTGATAGTGTAGAATATTGAAGCATGGTTCTAGTCATCTCTTGGAGAGTTATGTTTTTCCTCTCAAAAACCCTATTATATTAGGGTATCCTAGTAGTAGAATATTGTATTCTAATTCCTTGTTTCTCACAAAAATTATAAAACTCATAAGACTAAAATTAACCTCCTCTATCTGATATCACACACTTGATTTTTGAACCTTTTTAATTTTTAACAAGAGCTTTGAATCCTTTAAATCTTTAAAAATCTTCTAATTTTTCTTTTAGAGAGAATATCCAAGTCATCCTAGTAGAATTATCAATGAGAAGCATGAAGTATATTTTACTTTTAACACTTTGAGTTATCATAGGTCGACACAGATTAGTGTGGATCAACTCTAATGGATCTATAATGGAGAACTACTTGGATTTGTATCTTCTTTTGGTTCACTTCCCATGAAGACATGCCTTGAAAAGAGAATGAAGAATCTTAGAAATCTTGGGCATATACCTTACCAACCCCTTTAAATTAATCTTTACCATATTATCAAAATTTATACGTCCAAGACTTTTATTCCAAATCCATCTTTCCTCTAATTGACTCATGAATCACTCCTCCTTCTTGGATTCATGGAATACATATATATTGTTATATATTTTATGAATGTTTGAAACTAATATTCTAGACTTTTCCTTTCTCACTTCACATACATTATCATGAAAAGTTACAACATTTCCTTGATCACATATTTGACGCACACTTGAAATATTATGTTTGAAACCTTCTACATATAAGACATTCTCAATCCTAGTATAGTCATTTTCTAAACTCATAATACCTTTGTGAACTATGTTAGTGGATTTGTTATCACCAAATCTCACTGAACCTAGGTTGGTCTTCTTGAAAGAGATAAACTTACTCTTGTCTCCTATTATATGACTTGAGCATCCACTATATATGTACCATTTCTTGTTCACTTCTTCTTAAGTATGTAAGGCTACTTGAACAAACACTAACTCTTCCTTTAGTGGATTTCTTAAATTCTACTTCTTTTCTTCTTCATTCTTAGACTTAGTCTCCTTGAAACATTGATGTTGTCAATGACTTATATATCCTCTTTACAAAAGGATATTTTATTTTTCTTGGAAATATTACATTATTCATTATAATTGTAGCATATAAAATCCCTCTTGATCTATGAAGAGGGAGCACAACCCCTATATCTATGACCAAATTGATTATAGGAGAAGTAATACCCATTAAAAACACTATTCATGTTTGACCTCATTTTCTCTTTACCATTAGAGATCCCTAAATTTTCATTTTTGACCATCCATGCTTGCACTTATGTCTTCACACCATCCATGCTTGTATTTAAATTTGATAAATCACATACTAGTTTGTCTTGAAGACAAGCCACAACCTCTTTGTCAACCATTATAACTTTAATCACCTTCAAGTGGTTAAACTTTCAAAAAGGACCTGCTCTAATACCAATTGTTATAGATATAACTAAGAATGGGGTTTAATCATTGATTCAATATACTCACTCTTATTTCAAACTCTTCAAACCCTTAATTGATCAACACATACAATCATGAAGCATACACATTATTCATAACAATGAAGAAGATACATAATGCAAGTTTAAGAACACAACACAAATATTATATGGGAAAAATATATGGGGCATGAAACCCACTCTCAAGCCTACAAAACATATATACTACTTGTCCAATAAGTTGATTACAAACATGATACTTAAGTGAAGCACCCACTTCATAAAGAGCACCAACCCCTAAGGATGGACAAGTACCTCTTACCATAAATGTTGAGCACCCACAATAACACCTATAAAATGAACATTTTCTAATCTTTGATTGACTACCAATATGATTGAGATATAATTAAATATCATCTCTTTTCAATCCTACACACTCTTTCTAGCCTTCACATCCTCTCAATGAATCCAAAACCACCTTTTGGATCACTCTACACTTATTCAAACATACTCAATAAAAAAACCTACAAAAACTTTATTATGACATAATAATTATGACCTATAGGGCATTCACACAATCCTCAACCTACTCTATTCTTCAATCCATCTAGTAGGCACACTCACTCAATCAACCCTTTAAGATTTCTCACTCAAATAGCCTCTTTTAGACTCATTAGGTCTATTGACCTATGTATTCACCTATAGAACCTTATCACAAAAACATACTCAAATATCCTTATACCTCATATGGTAATCAATTACATATTATATCTCCTCAAATGATCTCTTTCTTTCACTTAAACCCCAGTCATCTAACAAGCAAAACAAACCAATTTGACCTTCTCTTTATACTACACACTCACTCAATAAACTCTTCCTATTAGCCAAATCACATTACATACTTGGAAAAACATGTAAATATCAATTATGACACATTAAATACCCCAAATAACCCCTCATAGGTTGACCATAACGTCCATGGGTCACCCTTTGGTAGTAACACCTTTCAATTAGGCCTTAGTAGCCCTTATAAGTCTCATAAAGACCTATTCACCCCTTCAACACTTCAAAAAGAAAAATAGAAACACAAGACCACTTCCAAATGCATAGGTCCATTAAAATTGACCCCCAAGACACCTTAAAGTGATTACATTCATCACTACACTCCTATGCATATGCATAATCTACTCAAACATTAGTCTTGTACACATGAATACTATGAATGAGTAAATAGTCAACTTTTAGGCATTTTTTCATACTAAATATGGATTGGTAAAACCTCTAAAACCCACATATATGGACACCATAGAGTATAAAACACTTTCCAATAGTTAATTAACCATGAAACATCCAAACACCATCAATAAAATCTCAAACATCCTTCTCGGGTCACTTACAGAAGACAGTCAAACCCTCAATCAAATTTGGAGATTAATAATTATAAATTTATGGATAGTCAAAAATTTTAAACAAATTATCTATATATCCATTTGATCTCTTTAAAAAAATTATTTCTATACCACCTTCATATTCATCTCCCATCAAAATATATAAATAAAAGAATGATCACTAGTTTTCCTTTGTAAATTTGAAAATTCAAATTCTATCATTTTTCATGCAAAAGATTTGAACACATATATTCATCTCATGCCCCGTAGAAACTTGATAAAATTCACTCTATCGATCTCCTCTAGAGTCTTCTTACAATTACATTCAATGCTGGTCATTGATTTTTAATCCGAGCTCTTAAAATTTTAACACTTGGCAGTCTCCCATGCCTTCTATGTACCTTATTATTAGTTTCCATTTAGTTAATGCTCTTACTCCACTTAGCATCTTTACATGTCTTTTACATACCCTAATTTTAGTATCCATTTAGTTAAATATTTTATTCTACTTGGAGTTCCCATGTGCAATATGAACTTATTAACTTATTGACTTGATTCATATCATCAATCTTCATCTACATGATTGAATACATGCCATCGATCTTTGATCTGCATGATCAAACACACACTATTGATCTACTAAACATATGGTCAAATGGGGGTTGCTGATATACTAATATTTCATAATGTTTATGATACATGTCACCATCAAATTCAATCTTAGGATCCTTTGACTTATTGACCTCATGCTTATCATTAAATCTTTGATCTAATCAAGTGATTTTTTGACACTTGGTAGCCCTATGTAATGGTTAATTACTATTGAAAATTTGGCTAAGTATGGAAACTAGTGAAATATACATGGGAGACTAAATTTTTACCCTTATATCTTTTGATACACATAACCTCATGACCTAAAAATTGGATCATCTGATCTTTACACAAAATTGATCAGACTCATATGACCTACTCCTTCTAACACTTCCACACATGTGAATGTTGATGCCATCAATCTACTCACCTAGGCCTATATGACCACAAGGAAGAACCTAATAAACACCATTCACTCACACAATCACTCTAATCACTCTTGACACCCAATAGGTCCTCTCCATTATGATCATATCACCAACCACATCCATGAGCCTACCTATCCAAGCTCATACTGAAGAACCATCTAATAACAATAAAGCACATTAAAAAACACTTTGTCATTATTAGTATAACACACATGACACATCATCAACATCCTTGGACACCTTGGAAACATAATTTATAACTCTCAAACATTACATTATATATCATAGTGGGGATATATGGATGAAATATGTTCATAAATTGTAGATTTGTGATATATTGGCACAAGTTATATGACTTAGGTTACTCAAATTACCATATGAAATGAAAATTTATATAAATATTTATCCAATATTACTTATATTTAAAAATTATACTCAATCATTACTTATATTGAATCATATAATATTTAAATAGAAAATGAATCAAAAAATTTATGCAAACTCTCAAACATTACTCACACATTTTATAGATTTATTTGAACCCATAATGAACTCCATTTACTCATATTTATTGAATTTGTGTGGGGATAAAATTATTCATAAGATAATTTATAAATACTTGTTAGTTTCAAATGAGGGTTGGGACATATTAATCTCAAATGATGTTTTTACTTAATAATTTCCAATGGGGCATGATATCCTATTATCCATTTTATCTAGAAGAAAATATTGGTTCACAAACATACATGTGTATTCGTTCCTTACTATTTTTTTACATATTTAATGTTTTTACTTTTTAGTTTTATATCATAAGAGAAAACTAATTTCTAAATGTTTTATTACAATTTTGTATGGAGAAAAGTTTAGCACATAATACTTACTTAAGGACACCCATTTTTTTTATCCTTAGGTATCACTTTTTATCCTTTTATTATATCAATTCCATTACTATAAAAAAGTGGAAACAATGTAGCCACTCATTTATGGTATTAGATACTTGACAATGTGTAATTTGATAAAATGTTAATCTAATTGACTTATGGTCACATAAATGATTTTTATTTTTCATTACTCATAATCATTATCTCTCTAAATTATCATTATTGTTATATAAGATGCTCATAGTATATACCTAAACAACTTAATATCTTTCTCAAACTATATATTGGCCTCAAATCACTATTCCTATTTCCTTGATAAGTCTGAGCTTCTGAGATAGGTTTGTTATTGTGGACTTGTTTACTTAGGAAATACTTATCCTTGCTCCTTTTAATAGCTAGTTTATAAAACTTAAATTTATCATATGGGTTAGCCCACACATTTCACATGACAATTTAGAGAAAATTATACAAAGAGTTAGCCATATAAACATATCAATCCTAAGCATTTATGTAACTACAAATATGTAATTCTATGACATGTCATATAATCTCTTAAAGTAACTATTTGAATAATTAGTTCAATATATAATCACTTAGAATAATATAATTTCATATAATCTACACATAAAGTCCAACTATTATTACTAAAAGTGACTTTAAAAGCACAAATCTTGACTATAAATGATGGATTTTTGGATTTTAAAGTGAACCATTACATGGTTGAGGAAATATTGCATAGTATGAGCTTCACCAATGTATTTTTTTAAAATTAAATCATGATATCCATATTTGAATGCCTATCTACTATAATTAACATGACGTAATGTTGGTGTTTCATCTTAGGCTACCCAGTCATGAAATCCATGCTAATATATTACCATAGCAGATGGAATAGGTAAAGGTGTGTAAAGTCCTATACTTTTTTCATGTGATTTTTAATGTAACAAGGAATGAAAAATTTGATGTGTTACTTCACATCTATGCACATGTGTGGCTATTATAAATGAGACTAAAATAAGGCTAGATGAGACCACAATAATACTAGTCTTTGTAACTTTGAAGTATCCGAATTTATTACCATAACACACCTCTAAAATGATTCTTTAATGAAGTGAACCACTAGGAACACAAATATTCCAAATATTTTAGATAATATAATTATAAAAATATATCTATTGAACCTATTTACCTTGCACTAGGTTAGTGTAGCCATTTTTTAATTCCTTGTCAATTGAATAAAAGGATACTATAGATTTATAGCCATGCATGTCATCTCTAAACTAGTGATATACTAAGGTAATATGTGGCCTTGTTATCCTTTCACTTATTGTGCCTGATCATGAGATGAAATTTATATATGTAAGTTATCCACTTCATGTAGAACACATTATACTAGTTTATTAGTGTTTGTATAAAATAAAGTGGATTATGATAAAAATGAATGATTGTATCTTTACCTAAGATGTAATGGTGTCATTTATTAACTACTTAAATAATAACATAAAAATCTTTGTCATAGGTCGAGTGATTTTAACCATTTTGCTAAATTACTAAGTGGTATGTGAGTATATTTAAACTATTCATGAGTATTATACAAAGTATATAGTTAGATGAATCTATTTGAAGATTGAATGAGTGTCAAATTTAATGTATTATGAGTATATAAAATTTGTAGTGGCATTGATTAAGAGGATCAAAATCATTTTTTTTGTGTGTGAGTCTAATAAATATTGGATTTGGCATGCATTATCTTGATGAGAAGACATGATATGTGAGAGAAACAAAGGAAAAACCTACAATATAAGTTTGAGATTAAAAAAAACATCAATAATTATGTGAGATTGCATGGAGTTGTCTAATTGTATATTATTTTGATCTTATCTAGATCTACATGACTTATTGTGTGGTTAATGATATAGCCCATGTATTGGATTTTTGTGGTGCCAAAAGTAAACTTTATAAATCTAGTGTGAAAATAATGTTGATGTAAGGTGTTTAAGACACAAAATATGTGACCCACATGTTCCTCTAAAGCCTTAAAAAGATGATAATGAAATCTTGGTAGATGATGAAAAAGGATTTGAAGAATAACCTGAGTAGATTATCCATTGAGCATATGAATTTAGTTGGTACATTTGTTAAGATGAAAGGAATGACCAACCATTCACATAATCCATCCCATGTATTCAAGGTTTTTTTCCAAATTTATTTAAGGGAAACCTAAACATGGTGGTAAATTGACTTTAGTTGATCTTGGTAAAGTATTACGTACCTCAGAGTTGGTTAAGGGGGTTATTAATGCACAATAATGGGTATCAATTAATCACTTTGATTTTCTTGAGTGTGTAATAGTCCATGTAGAGTTGTTAGGCCTCATATTTATTAGGTAAGAGGACTATTATACTCTTACATGGAGAAGATCTAGGCCTAATTTTTCCTTAATCTATGAGATCTTATATTTAATATCAAACATCATCATTTTTCCAAACTGATATATAATAAAAATTTCTACTTGAAATAGGCAATCAAGCAAATTTATTTTATGTTTTATTACATATTACATTAGAATACCTTTAGGTTATATGAATAATATATTATGTTGCTTCAACTTGTCAAGAAGTTACAATAGTGAAATTGATTACATTGAGTGTATCAACAATAATTGTATTATCTCTTGCACATGTGTCTCATGACAAACCATGAGAAAAAAAACCTTTTATGTGTGATAGATGAGGTTAAGACATTGCCTGCCATAGTGTAATCACCTTAAAGTGGTCAAAAAAACACACATATTATGTCTTTTCATGGTCTTTTCATAAGAGATTCTGACTGGAGAATATGAGATTTATTAACATTTAGCTAGGTCCTTTTATATGTCTTATCTTGGTCTTACTACATTCCCTAGACATCTCTTTACCTATTCCCAGTCATTCATATCTTACCAAGTTTGACCCTTTCAGGACCAAAGACTTCTTTTAGACCCTAACCCATCCCCCAAGGTCCCAAACCCCCTAGACAATAGTCTCCAATTATGGACTACAATGCTGAAATCCAAGGTGTCCAATTTTTGGTGCTATTGTCTAAGCCCAGTTTTGGTTCTACCAGTCAGTTCCTTTTGTAGGATAAGTTATACCCCTTTTCTTTGCTTCATTCTTATGTTTCCCAATATCAAAAAAATACAAAAAAATATCTCAAATTTGAAATAAAAAGTCTCATATATAAATGACCTCAAAAGACATTTTATATTTAGAACTTACTACTTTGCTACATTAGACATAATAAAAATTAGTCAATAGTATAGCTTAGTTTCTCTACATCACACTTAGATTTGCATGCTTGATCAAAGAAGGGCCTAAGTGAAATTCATTCTTGCATCAATCATGCACATTGACTATGCATGTTCCCTAAGGGAGAACTACATCAGATATGAAACCCTAACTTGAGGGTTGAAACCCTAACTTGAGGGTTAATGTAGGTAGAAATTAGAACATAGGTTCTTGATTATGTGATCATTCTTCCCCTGACCTAGAATTTCCCCCTTTTACTTTTGATCTATTTCTTGGTTCCATGTATGCAAAAAAGTATAGGTACTGAAGATGCAAATAGAGCTAAAATTTGATAGGTAGGGTCTCCCAAAATAGATGAACAAAACCTAGAAAGCTTAGAAATCTCAAACCCGTATGACTACAACACCAAAACTAGGACTACAGCATTGGACCTCTAGGTGTCCCATTTTTGTTTCTCCTATCCAAGTAGAAAATAGACTTTCGAATCCTATTTTTGAATGTTTGCCCAACTAGATTAGAAAATATCAACCTCTGAATCTTCAATATCAATCCAGAACTAGCTAAGTTTTATTCTCTTCCCTCTTGTTTGTTATTTTTAAAAATCAATTAAGCATTTCCAGATTCAACAAATTAGTATGTTAACTAAGGCACATTAATTTACTAAATTTCCCTTTAATCTAAACCCCTTTACTATTTAGGAAATTAAACATATAGCTTCCCAAATTTATTAAAACATTTTGTGAACTTGACTTACTTCAAATTTCCACACAAAAACCCTAGAAACCCTAGGTCTAATTATTTTTGATTCTTAGCAATATTTTCCTAATTTTCCTAAATTTAAAAATAAAAAAACTACAAATTAATTGAGATATTTTCAATAAATTCATTAAAACCCTAGATTTCAAAACTTGGTCATCCAATAATAAGCCTACCTCTTTGCCAATTTTAGATAATTATTTTGGAATCTCTGTAAAATAATTACCTTGTCAAAATTTATTTCAAAATTAGTAGTTTCTTATGCAAAAAATTAATTTCTAAAATTCTAATGTTTTTATAAATTATAGTGCAATTATTCCATTTTAAAATAATTTTTAGAATTTAAAATTATTGAATAATTTTCAAAAATTCTAAAACCCTAGATTCCCAAACTAGGTCCTCAAACCTCAAATTACCCTCCCTTACAATTTTTTTTAATATAATTTGAATTTATTGCAAATTTTTTGGGTTAGTAAAAGTTATTTTTTAAATTAAATGTTAGTAGTTCTTTGTGCATTTATTTTCTTCATAGTATTTTTCAAACATCTCTTTAGTGATAAAACAAGCACAAAAGCACTTCATCCTTCTCATCCTATAGATAAATTTCTTAATTTTTCTCATAATTATGATAATGAATGGACCAATTTACAAAATTTCACACTAGATAAAAATGTGGAAAATGATTTTATATCTAATGAGGATAATTATTATTAGTGCAATGAATAATATTACCATGCGTATGAAAGTGATAGTGAAGAATATATAAGTACATCTTCTCCTCTAAAAGCTATCTCTTTTGTTCCTTCTCAAAATAATACTTTTACTAAATGGTAAAAATACTTCTCACCTCATTATCCTAGGGACAATGCACAAATTAATCATGTACTTTCAAATGAACATCTCATTGGTGATGATTTACTTCCATGTGAATGTAATCTCTCTATACCTTTTGTTACTGCTATGTTTAAAATACAACAATATAAATGTAATAAAATCAAATTCCTAAATCATAGTTCAAATGATGCATTATGTGTTCCTAACTCTAATATTTCAAAATAATGTTCAAATGCTAACTCTTCTACTGTTACTTCTCATGCTAAAAATGAATAAAATTTATATATTCCATCCATGGATAACCTAGATACACATGATATTGCAAATTCTAATGATAACTTATTGCATAATAGAAAGGAATCAAATCTTTCTCTTTCACCTCTCCCTAGAAATTATGGAAGTGATTATGAATACAATAGTGAACATGTAAATGATTATGAAAATGAAAGTGAATATGAAAATGATACTTCAAGTTCTTCTATTTTAAATGAACAAAATAAAGATTTTGATAATGCATGGAATAATGATGACTATCATGCATATAGTGAATAATATAATGCATCTCATACTTCTAACTATTCTCTCCCTCCTCTAAAGTCTCATACATACCAAAATGTTGATTCTAAATATATGAATGATTCTACTTCCAATCATGCACATGTTAATTTAAATAGCACATCTACTACTAATTTAGAATGTGATTCAATAAAACATAAAGACACCAATGAATCCCCCAAGCCACCCATCACTACATTAGAACCCAATTATCACCCATAACCTAAAGAGAATTGTATCCCACAGCCCTCTCACAAGGTCTAAGCTACCATTACTCCAAAGGTTCAAGTGAGCACACCACCTTTTTATGATCTAATTACTAAATGTAACATTCCTATGGCTAAAACTAACAATCAAATTCAATGATTAAATGAACCACTTCAAGATAGTAATGTACCATCTTAGGATATCATCTCTTTGACACATGTAGTTGGTGAATTACAACACCAAGTACATGTCCTTACATTGGAAAAAAACTTATAAATCTTGGATGGATGCCAATGATCTACATAGTAACCCTATTCCAAAAACATTCCTAAGAGTTACATTGGCTAAGAACCTCCAAACATCATCATTACCTCACTTTGATGTAAATGGAGATCCATTCACACACCTTTAGGCCTTTTAGAAAGCTTTACCATGTTAGAAAAGTCCTTTGATTTTACTCAAGTTATTTCAACAAACATTAGTGGGGTAAGCACAAAATTGGTTATTTCATTTAGTCCTCATCGATTCATTACACACATGATACCTAGAGGGCACTTTTCTTAGGAACTACAATATAAATGTGGGCCGTCATGTTACATATGAGAAACTTGCCACACGACATCAAAATTCTTTAGAGCTATTAATCGAGTATATATTAAGATTTAAGGCTCATTTTTAGGATTAATATACAAACCAACAAATCTAGAGGTTTAACATATCTTCATCAAAGGCCTTCACCAACCTCTCCTTGAGTATTTAATATATTAGATAAAGCATTATTTTATACATTTGTGATACACAATTTTAGCTTTGCAAAATAAATTAGGATTAATTGAGGTAGACTCAGTTGATTAGATTACTCTACATTTCATAGAAACATATTTAGATATAACTCTTACTGCTAAACATCCACCATGCCTTAGACAAGATCAAAGACCACAACTAAAAAATAAAAGATTCAAGAACAAAGAACAAGTTTATAGAACACCACCCATAGCATGTAATATATAGAACTACCAACCAACACCACTATAATTTAATTCAGAGTGGGATAGCCCATCTATCATATTGTCAACACTACTAGCTAGGAGGTTAATCACATTACCTTTTATTCATCAACAAGATCCACATATTTTACATAGACAACCATATTGGCCCTTTTTTAATTATCATTATATCCATGGACACCATGTAGATACCTATTTTGGACTTCAAGATTGCATTTCTAGATGTTTTGATTATTTTATTATAGTATTCACATAGGGGTCACAAAGATATCCTCCATCATGGAACCCTAGACCTTATTCATCCATGACTAAGTCATCCTAGGACATTCCTTTATAAGAATCATCGACCACTCATTATGTGAGTCATGTGGTTCCTTGGATAGAATCTCATAGAAGATCTCCTATTCCAACTATTTAAAAAGTTTGGAAGCTAGTTCGAAGAACACAACCTACATATATCACTATTGTCCAAGGGATACATAGTTCAATTCTATATACTTATCCAACACCATCATAGGCATGACTATAAAGTATAGTTTTAGAGATATATTCACTTTGGGTAGACTTTCTATGTCCTATTTCATGCATCAATCCATTATGTTTAAGATCAAATGAGCATTTTGTACAACATAAAGTCTCAATAGCACAACTAGTTAAATTAAATTTTCCAATGTCATCTCAACCTACTACAGTTAGAGCATCACATACAACATTAGCTTCAGGACAAGGTCTTACACAACATGAGCAATATGGGCACTTGTTCACTTGGTTGATAGGGTTTAGATAGTGTTATAACATAGTGTGATACAACATACATTCTTTTTAGCATTAATTTATAAATTCACTTAGCAGGGCAATGATGGAACCAAAGGTCTATCTAACCTTTGTATTCTTGATCCACTCATGGGAAGGTAATACACACACATTGCTATCTTACTTTTCCCTCCTACTAACAACTAACATTCCTAATTCTAGATAACCGTCCTTAGCTGGAACTAGCCTATCATAGTCCAAATCTTACAAAATCAACTAATACAAACATTTTTTTCCAATCTCTAATTAATTTAACTTGTCTAAAAAGGTACCAATCCCAAAATCTAGACCTTACTTATATCTTACTTACAAACCAATTCACTTTACCAAATCAATTTTACCAATTATAAAAAAACTAACAAAATTTTTAGTTACATATGATTACAAATTAAAAAATTACATCCAAACATATCCTAAATATCATCTTACCAAATATATCAAAATAATAAAATCACTATCCTACATACCATTCACCAAGTATATACAACTCTAACATCAAACATCAAATTAATTATTCCAAACCACAACATTGCAATACCAGTATAATCTAGAATCCATAATGTGCATACACATGAATTTTAAAATCAAACCAGTATCTATATAACACTTAAGTTTTTGAAACATATACATCATGTCAAGGTTAATCAGTCATGGATAGGGGTCATTCCCTCACTTTCTATCTCACTCTCTCCTCTAGTACTCATCCCATAATCATGTCTAGTATTTAATGACTCTCTACCTCCTCAAGCTCCTAAATGACTTTTGCATTGATTATCTCACTCCAACAAATGACCATATACCTCATATAATTTTTCATCTATTTGCTAAAGATCCATATAATCATCTAAAATATTAGAGCTCACTGCTCTATAATCTGAAAGAGACATCCTATGCCTATGTCACTCAGCCCTAAGCTCATATCTCTCTCTTGTTGCCTTAACATAGGTAGCTATAAATATAGTAGATTAGTCAAACAAGTGAGCATAAAAACCAACTATAACCATATCTCTCTCTACCAAACCCTCCTCCATAGAATCATCAGGAACATGTCGTGTTATCTCACATAGTGTAGACTCAATAATAGTCTCTCAGAACACATCATCCCCACCATTAACACTAGCACGTGTCTCACCCTACATATCCACCACTTCACTTGAGTGAAATAACATTACACTTTATTACTCATATATAATCTACAAATAAAAACAAAAACATACATATGTATATAAGCCACATTACAACCACTCACCTCCCACCCTCTGAATCAATTCAGGTTGATCATACACAATAACATCCAACACACCAGCTGGATATAGTTGAGCCTATAAATGCCTCAACCACCACACAATATATTCCTTTTTGCACCCCACATCATATACATCAATAATAACTATAATCTTATCTTGCACATCTAATGGAAATGGTGCTAACTCCACCTCAGTCAGTCTAAGATGAGCTCCCACTCTCATTGGTACCTATGCACTCCTCAACCATATCCATGATGTAAGAGGAACATCATATAAAACTCTAAACTACCTATTCATGTGCTCATACTTAAAGTGCTCATAAACTCTAGACCAACAATCATGTAACCAAAAACTCACTCTCATGTACTACATCTATTCTCCATTATCTAGCCATCTAGGAAATCCTCTATATGGCATCCATCTGATGTCATCAGCCACCAATGTGTCTATAAACTACCTGTAATATCTATCTTGAGGGATAAAATAGCTAACTTACTAGTATAATCCTCACAAAATGGATTTAGATATGCCAAACCCACCCTCAACAGTCTAATTAGCTGCACAACTGTTATATGCTCATACACCCAACAATGCAACAAAGTCACTACACCCACACCACCACTAAAATATTCCTATGTAAATTTATATAAATCTCTATAAAAATGAGTGAGCATAGTCCTCCCCCATGAAAACATGGTACCATACATCTCAATAATCCAAACCACTCTATGCATCCTATAAGTAATAGACACTCTACTACCATCCATAGTAATAAAAGAAGCCAATAAAACAACCAATAACTTTTTCAAGTGTGAAACACATGATTGCAATATATCACTGACACCACCGATATGGTGTACTCCTATGGTTTTCCTTGAAAAAGTATCTAGATTCATGATCAATGTCATCCACACCCATGTCATCTTGAAATGACACTCATTACCCACTGATTAGTAGATGTAAAATTTGATACACATCCTCTAGAGTCATAGTAATCTCTCATATAAAAATATAGAATGTACATGTATCAACATTTCACCTCTCACATAAGGTGGTGATCAAATATCTATCCCACCATACTATACCAAGATCACATACATGACCCAACACAACCCTATCCATAACATCATGCTCATTAGTATATAAAGATAATAATATTAGAGTTTCCATAACCTAGCCTCTATAAAACTCTCTCATTCGTACCTCACCTAAAAACACCAGTAAGTAGACTATATGTTAGACAACCATGTCAAAGATAAATAACTAAGAAATACAAAAGCAAGAAAAATTCAAAAGCTAAAAAAGCCATCCACATTAGACAATAATGCTACAAAAGGACACTAGCACTAGACAACAGTGCTGAAACCTAGATAACAATGTTACATCCTAGATAATATCACTAACTCTAGGACAATAGTGTCAAAACTAGTCAAAGAATTTTTAAGCTACTTTAAAATGACTCAAAATAGCTAAAATTTTCTAAAATCAGGCCTTAGATATGAACAAAATTTAAAAATTATGTTACTCACTAGGGAAACCTCCTCACCAACCTAAATCTTTGCTACCAACTGCTCATAATGAGTCATAGTGGGTGTTCATCTCCTCAACATCTTCTCACTCCACAGCTCTAATAAAAAAACTAGTCAATACATAAATGAATCATGATTTAGTCAAATCTTCCCTATGTCAAACCACTTTCTCAATAAAATCAAAATTCTACTTGCCCATAACTTGAGCTCTGTAGCTCCATTTTATAAGCCATTTTATTCCTCAAAATCATGATAATGACACCTTTGACATATAATAGGACTTGCTTTCTTAATATGTTATTTTCCTACTATGGCATATATGTCTTTACACCTATCTAGTACCCAAATTGGTCCTCACCAAGTAAAAATCCATTCAAAACATTCAAACAACCAACCTATTTGATCAAATCACTCTTTCATCTCATTCAATATATTTTTACCTTATTTTCCTACCATGGCATGATAAATTCTATATATCTACTAAACCTAGATACAAAATTTGATCGTAATCAATAAAAGATACCTTTCACTCTCAATAATTTAATTTCACCAATTCAACAATGGCCTTTCAATCTATTTGATACATGCCAACCACATTTCTATATGTTCTACCACTAGTCCTTACTTTTGGCTCAACCTCCTTTATCATGGATCTCATCCTTTTCCCTAAAAGGAGCCATCATTAATACTATTCCTATTCCCATAATTTATCCAACATACCTATCCAATACACCATGGTTCTCACACCTTTAGCAGTCAAATTATCATATTTTGATCAGATCAATCAAGATTTCACAAGTGTTTCAAAATCTAGGGGTCACTTAACATTACTCAGCTCAGATTGGTTAAGATTTCATAAGTGGTTTAGACTCAAGGGGTCACTTAGCATTACTCAGAATAGATTGGCCAGGATTACACAAGTGGTTCATACTCTAGGGGTCACTTATCATTACTCAACTTAGATTGGTCAAGATTTCACAAGTGGTTCATACTTGAGGGATCACTTAGCATTACTCAATTCAGATTATTCAAGATTACATAAGTGGTTCAAACTCCAGGGGTCACTTATCATTACTCAACTTAGATTGGTCAAGATTTCACAAGTGGTTTAGACTCCAGGGGTAACTTAGCATTACGTAGCTCATATTAGTTAAGATTTCACAAGTGGCTTAGACTCTAGTGGTCACTTAGCATTACTCATCTCAAATTGGTCAAGATTACACAAGTGGTTTAGACTCCAGGGGTCACTTAGCATTACTCAACTTAGATTAGTTAGGATTTCACAAGTAGTTTAGATTTTAGGGGTCACTTGGCATTACTCATCTCAGATTAGTGAGATTATATAGTGATTTAGATTAAATTAGGGCCACTTAGCATTACTCAAGACATTCAAAGGGATACACCTTTAGTCTAAAAATATATAGATTATCCAGATACAAAATTTAGGGGGATGTATAATATTACACATCTCACACATATAGCTTCATATAGCATGACACAATTATAAACCATATAGTAGATTATAGGCATAGTGTAGAGCACATTATTTTGATCTCTAGTTTTGCGCATGAGACATAACATGATAGATCATATCACATGTGGTTATACAGAGTTCTAGATTATTTAGATACATCACTCACATACCAAATTTGGGGGCATGTCATAGAAGTTCATGTCCTTCATCTTTTAGGATGATACAAATTGAGATGGTAGGACATGTCATTTTCTTCTTACACATTTACTAGCATTTTTAGCTTATACCTAGGCATTACTTAGGTTTTCACTAGGATGGATCATATAGTCATCTACAGTGATTGGTTTATTGTATTAATCATACCTATAATTTTATGTGGGATAGATGATAGACATTGATTTTGGACCTCTGAGCACTTGACAAATCTAGTTAGATTATTTAGATTTAGTATAGGGCCATCCATTATAGGGATTACTTCTCTTTCCATACACTATTTAGGTTTAATATAAGGGGCATCTATTATATGGATCCCTTCTTTCTCTGAGCAATATTTTAGTTCTTCAATCCACTTCCCTAGCCAAGAAGTTAGACTCTTTTCAACATACTTATCTTCACATAGGTAAGCCTAGGTACACATTTTATTTTCTTTCTTTTACTCTAGTAATTTATTTCATTACATTAATAGAATAAAAGTGGGGAAAATTTAATCACCCTATTTGGTCAAGAAAACACACATATTATGTCTTTTCATGGTATTTCCATAAGAGACTATGACTAGAGAATATGAGCTTTATTCACATTTAGCCAAGTCCTCTTGTCTATCTTATATTGGTCTTACTACATTTCTTAGACATCTCTTTGACTATTCCCAATCATCTTTAGCTTACCAAGTTTTAACCTTTCAATCCTAGAGACCTATTTTAGACCTTGACCCATCCCCATAGGTCCCAAACCCCTTAGACAACAATTCCCAACTATGGACTACAATGCTGATATCTAGGGTGTCTAATTTTTGGCCTTGTTGTCCAAGCCTAGTTTTTGTTCTAATAGTCAGTTTCTTCTATAGGATAAGTCTTACCCCTTTTCTTTGCTTCATTTCTAAGTTTCCCAATGTTGGAAAAATATGAATAAAGTTATCAAATTAAAAATAATAATTCTCCTATATAAAGGACTACGCAAGGCATTTTATATCTAGCACTTACTACTTTGGCACATTAGACATAATAAAAATTAGTCAATAGTATAGCTCAATTTATCTACATCACATTTAGATTTAAATTATTAATCAAATAAGGACCTAATAAAAATTAATTCTTTCATCAATAATGTGCATTGAATATGCGCATTCCCTAAGGAAGAACTACATCATATCTAAGACCCTAACTGGATGGTTAATATAGGTAGCAATCAAAATAGTAAGGGTTCTTGATTGTGTGATCATTCTTCCTCTAACCTAATTTTTCCCGCTTTTTATTTTTATCTAATTTTTTTTCCATGTGTGTAGATAAGTATAGGTACTAAATATGGAAATAAACCTAAAATGAGTTTTGATGACTCTAAAGAGCTAAAATTTGGTATGTAGGGTCTCCCAGAATAGATAAATAAAACTTAGAAATCTAAGAAAGCTCAGATTCATAGGAATACAACACCAAAACTAGGACTATAGTGCTAGAAATCTATGTGTCCCATTTATGACACTCCTATCCAAGTAGAAAATAGACTTTTGGATCCTATTTTCGATAGTTTTCTCAGCTAGATTAGAAAATATCAACCCCTGAAGCTTCAATATTAGTCCATAACTAGCTAGGTTTTATTCTCTTCCCTCTTGTTTTTTATTTTTAGAAATCAATTAAGCACTTCTAGATTCAACAAATTAGTAGGTTAATTAAGGTACATTTATTTATTGATTTTCCCCTTAATCTAGACCCCTTTATTATTTAGGAAATTAAACATATAGTTTCCCAAATTTAGTAAAACACATAGACTAATGCCACTTTGGGCGTTAGATCTTACTCCAAGAGGTTTAATAAGTGTTATTTTATGGGTACAATCCACCACTATATTTTGGATTGATATGTAACATATTGGTCAAATAATTATGGCCTCCCCAAAAATATATCATAAAATTATAGAGGCATAATATGACAAGTGATGGTATCCTGCATAGGCTTTATTTTTTTTTAATAAAAGGTGCATTGTTAATGTATTTGTATATCCTTCTCTTAATTTATCCATCCCAAAGAGTATATATTGAATTGTGAAGCAGTGAAAAGGCCATATAATTACATTATTGCTTACATGATGATATTATTTTGGATTTAATTGTCAATGACAAAATGAAAATGATAATGCTTTACCCAAATCTTTGTGTGAAAGAGGTGTTATCATTCTTTGGAGATTTCTATGGAAATGGTGATAGTGCTAAGATAATTGGAATTTAGATCAATGTCAATAATATATTGAGGGCCTAATGTATATTTCACTAGAAAATAATGTGTACACTGATAGGCTATGATTATAACTCTCATTTAACCAATAAATGGATTGGTGTCATTTTCAATAAGGGTAGTGTCTAACAACTATTTTTAATGAGACCTTTTGATATTAAAATTGTATAGTTTACTATTTGGGGGATTTTACTTCTACTGTAATTTTTAAATCCTAAAAATAGTAAATAAAACTCCAACTTTAGTTTATAGAAAATTAAATCTAATTTTTTTATTAATTGAAAATATCTTATGGCATTCACACCATCAACATCTATAACTTAAACATATGTCATAACATGTATGATTTCCTCACTCGACTTGTCTAGTTGGGTAGGATAGTATGAAGTTCACAATTTGAAAATGTTTTTTATTGTCACTTAAATAACATCTAATAAATTATAAATATGAGATGAATTAAGAAACTTACCTTAATTAAAAGACACACTCTTAATTAAAATAAATCTTATTGTATTGAATTAAAATAACTCTTGCATGTAAATGAAACACACTTGAATTAAAGGAAATTCACACTTGATTTTGGAAAAGGAAATTCACATTTGTTTTTGAAAATTAAATTTACACTTGTGTTTATAAAAAATCCATCTTTTCTTTGAAAGTAAATCACTCTTCTTTTAAAATAAATCACTATTGTGCTTAAAAGGAAATTAAAATCTATAGTAAATAAAATGTATCTAAATTAAATAAATGTTTCTAAACTATTAAACTAAATTTACCAATCTATCCTGATTCTTGAAGAGAAGTGGGCCTTTATCCTTTCTAAGAACATGAACTTTACTCATTAATAAATGGAAATTTTGAACTCTATTTCATTTAAAAAACATAAACAAGTATGAAATACTTATGATTTCAAATTCATAAACTGCTAACTTTTCCAACTTCTTACTTTCTCTAACTATCTATAATGATAAGGAGATGTGTATTTATGCACATTTAAAAATAAATTCAAAGAGTAAAAAATCTTGGTGATCTCAATTCCAAAATATGTTTGTTCAAAATATAGATAATATAGGAGTTAGATCTCATGCTTCTAGGAAGGCATTGGAACTGACTCAACAAACATATACTAAAGATACTTATCTAATTTTACAAAATAGAGATACAAATATATCTGAATTATTTTAGGAAATTACCATGAATGGTAATGTCTAAAATAAAAATATAAATATAAAAAGTCTATTTATATATATTTTTATAATTACTATCTCGATCGATAGGATCTAAATGGCTTTCAGAGTATATTTGGGTAGCTTTGAAACATCTTGTAAAAGTCTTTGGAGAAATCTATAAAGGTCTTTTCAACATGCCTAGACTTCTTCAGATTATCCTTTATATGTATTTATAACACCCTCATAACATCTTCAAGGCACTTCTCAAGTGTTATATCTTTAGAGCTCACCCACCAAATCCTCAAAATTATAGCCAAAAAGAGTTGCCAAAATTGTGTGTTGACTTCTCAAAATTACCCCACCATTGGGATGCGTTGTTGTAATCAAAACTATGATTTTCATCTAAGTTAGACACAAGAACAATGCAATGAATCAAAAATAAATTACATACAAATAAATGATAAATTGCATTTATTTATTTCTTAGATAAGAATTTAACTATTAAATGTAATGTAATATATAATCAAAGGCAACACTTTATGGACAATTTATATAGCTATGATGAGTTATATAAAATGCTCATCATTTCTCCCCCACACTTTACCTTTTGAAATTCCTATTGCAAAGAAGTGGGATGATTGGTCTTTAATCCAAAATTCCTAATTCAAGCCTTTGATTGAGATCATAAACCTAAAAATGATGGCCCTAATCATGAGGGCCCCTTGGCAAGAATCTAAAATATTACATATCTATATGTAACCAATATTGAAACTCAAATTCTACCTGAGTAATCCAATCCTACCATTGAGATAGAGGACACACTATTACTACAATCCTGAACCACATCCCAATCCATACATCTGAACCTCTTTATTATAAAAGTTGAATGATAATATGGGAAATTAATTTGGTTCTTCTTAAACTCCATATGATAGTGGTAGGGCTTAGGACTTTCCTATGCTTCAATGAAATAGGTAAGGTCTCCCACTTGGTAATACTAGCATTGATGACAGTGGTAGAATGGTGGTTTATAAAAGCTCTAAAATATGAAATATTGAATCTTGATAACTCATGATAATTATTATTCATATACATGTAATATATTTTTTGAAAAGCAATAATAAATTTCCTTGCTTCTAGGAAACAGGGTCTCTTACAAAGCCTAGTGGCTCTTTATAATTCAAAAAATCTATTATTGGCTTGTTGACATGTTGTTTGGTTCCTTAGAGTAGAGAGAAAGGCATGTAATTATGTCTTTCCAAAAAATAGATTTCTGGGAAAGCCAAATTGATAATGTAACAACAAATTAAAAGTATAAAACTCACAAATTTCATCTTTCCTTTTTTTAGTGTTCTTGAGAAAAATGTCCATAAACATATGCTCATCTTTAATAATGTGTGAAAAACTAAGGGAAATTAAATGAATCTACCATTTATAAAATTGTTCATAGAGAAAATTAACATAAATAGATGAAGGTTTCCTACACCTTAATAAATTTTTAGAAATAACACAAATGGGTTGGATGGAGGCCTATGATTTTTGCAAGTGATATTGAGATTCTACCAATTTATTCTGAGATTCCTCTTTAAGCTTAGCATTTTCATCTTTCAACTTCTAAATTTTCTAATAGTATTTGTTTGATACTGAGATCATTTCATGTAATAGAATGGGGAAAGAGGGAATAGCTCTTATTGGTCCCTTAGTTTGAAATGTTATTTCTCTTGTTTCTCTCTAGATTGTTATTATAAAGGGTTGTAACTTAGAATTCTAAGTTTTTATATTTCTTATTATATCAATATGTTGGACAATTAATGAATTTATATTAGAAATAATTTTTCTCAAATTATTAATTTTATTATTCTTATCAACATTGGCCTTTTAAAAATCAGTAACTTGGGTGTCCTTGATAGCAAGAAAATTTTGCAAATTACTCAAATCTTGAGTTTTTGAAAACATCAAATTAGGGACCCTAGTATGTTCAACTTGTATTCCTTGAAGAGTAATCTCTTTTTATCTAGCTCTAATGATATATTCTTCATAGTTTTATTCAAAATTAGAAATAATCAGGTCCTTATATTTCAAGGTTGAATGAAGACAATATAATTATGTCTGTTTCTTCTTGATTGTTTATTTATGGCAAGATAGTGACATGACATGTTATAATTCTTCTTCTTATTCATTAACAAAAAGAGGGGAAGATGGACCTTATTTTATCAATGGTATCATACCCTTATCATTAGTAAAGGGTATATGTCACTTTGATTCTTGAGGCATAACTTTTGTTGTAATGGTTTCTTTTGTAAATATAATTTCTTATTCTTAGGGTTCTTATACAACAATTAATTCAACATTTTTAATTTCAATGGGTGAGATTAGGCTTCTAAAAGCCTTTATGACCTACACATCTTCTTCTTCTTATTTCTATAAAATAAGCTAATGATTGCATCAGATCTTAGCTAGAGGAAGATTAGGGGTATCTAAAGAAATTTCCATTTGTCTCTTTGATATTTGATGCAATATCTTTGGATCCAAAGGTGATGAACATGGTCATGCTTCAATATATACTATGGTAGAAGGAAGAGAGGTAAGGTGTGATGTTTTCTTGATAGAAACTAGAGATAAATTTTGTAGGAAGAAGGACCAAGCATTTTCACCCCTTGGTTTATTAAGAAAATAATTCCAATAGAAAAGAGTAACCAACCCATGATGTCAGATAGAACCAATACCTCTTTTAAATTTTTGAGCAACATGGATTAATAAATTATGAAGGAAAGAGGGCATATTTACCTTGTATTATTCTCTGGTAGCTCCTTCCTTAGGTAAAGGAGTCTCATGGCATCTTTACCAATTACTACAGACTGATTATCACAAGTAAGATATTTCATAATCTAGAATATGACATTTTTCCAAGGCTAAGGAATGCTTTCTCTCATGGTTTTCCTGGCCACTCCTTGTAGGCATTTGGGTAGTCTAGGGTAGGGTTCATTTCCTTCAATAAACATGTGAATCAATTCAAAAAAAACTTATCTTATTAATAAAAACTACCCCCTCCTCAAGAATCTTGAAAATCACATTGATTATAAAGGGATTCACTAGAATGTTTTTATCTTTAATAACAACATGGTCTTCATAAAAGTTCTCATAGAATTCCTACACAATATCTTCATGAAAACCCTAAAACATTTTAAATAAATTTAATCATCCTAGTAATTTAAAGATGTCTCTGGCTACTTCATCCTGCAACAATACATATGAGGATTCTAGTTCACTCTTATTATTTCTTCCACCCATCTTCAAAACTAACACTGTTTGATTTAAAATCTGATTATATTGTAAAAACACAAATCTTATATTTCTATAGGAAACATGGGAAGGCAAGAGGTTAGGGATGTGATATAATAATTAAGAACAATAATAATATAAAAATGAATAACAAATCAATGTATATTATGAGATTATGACAAGAATTATGGTAGTAGTTACGTAGACCTCTTAAAATCATGTGAGATATAATAAGAATGTGGTTTATCTTGTCATTATTAGTGATGTGGCATAAAATTAATAATTGGTAGAAATTGAATAATATTCATAATGAATTGTGCATCACATCAAATTATTTTTTGAAAAGGTTTATTAAAATATTGTCTTCATAAAATTTATTTGAATATGTATTTTTTCACATCAAATCTATTCAAAAATATCTTTTGAAAACACCATAACATCAAATCATGGAATGCGAAGATGATGTTGTTGACTCCAAAACTTGTCTATGTGGAAAGTGTTGATTACCTAATGATTACACATGCATGACATAGAAAAAAATGCCTAATCAATTTAGGAAAATAAATACAATTATACCTTTACATACAAATCCATGCCTATCTTTTAGATATGCCATGTGTCCTGTAGGTATAAACAAATTTGATAAGATAGGTTAGTTGACAATAATTTTTATTTTATTGCAAAAAATTTTCTTCTAAGAATTACTCTTTACTAGTTTTAAACTTTTAGTATTTTTTATTTTTTCTATTTTTTATTTGTAATACTATTATTTTATTTTCATTTTTTTATATATATTTTTTATTTTTTGAATTTTGAAGGGAGGAGAACCACCATTTGTTGGTTTTCATCACTCCTCCTTTATTAGATGTCTACTCAAAGATCATTTAGACTTAGTGGAAGAACTAGGTTCTTTCACATTTTTAGATTGGTCTTGATTTTTTTCAATAAACTCTTCCTTGATGAGAGGTCTTCTGTACACCTTAAGCCTATGATCATTGACCAGAAGTGTCCTTTGGTCACCATCAATGGGTTAAAGCTAGACAAAGCCATTTTTTAAAATGGGTTTTATTAGGTATGGTCCCAACCATCTTATCATTAGATTACCCTTGAAAGTTTGTAATTTATAATCAAATAGGAGTGCCCAATCACCCTCTTCAAAATGTTTTCCTCTGATGTGAGTGTCATGCCACTATTTTCTATACTTTGAGATGATGCTATTTTGAGTGAGTTCATCCATTCTCAATTCATCCAATGCATTTAGTTGCATTATTATATCTTTTTATGCTTCACCAAGATCAATTCCCATATCAGTTGCTATCTTCAATGTCTATAATTCGAAGTCTATAGGTAACAAAGTTTATTTCCATACACAAGATAATATGGATATAATCATATCATTATCTTCCATGTTGTATTGTATTCCCATAGTACTTTAGGTACTTTTTATATGTAATCTTTTCAATTACTATTCATAATTTTTATTAGTATATTTTCTAGCTCTTGATTGGTCACTTGTACTTGCGCATTAGCTTGGAGATGATATGGTGAATATTTATTATGATTGATTTGGTACAATTATGAATGTTTTGATCATGTTGGACATGAATTAGGATCCTTGATATGAAAAAATAGATCTAGGAACTCCAAATCTTAGCATGATCTTAAGGTATAGAAAATCAACAACCATTTCTTCATTAGTAAATGTGAGTGCCTGCACTTTAGCCCACATAGTAACATAATCAGTGCACACTAATAAATATTACTTTACTTGAGATGGTGGATTGATTATTCTAATAAAGTCCAAACCCCTTTTTTAAAAAGTTTCTAAACTTATTTGATGATGAAGAACTATTATAGAATATAATGTAGGCTTACCCATCCTTTGGTAAGGATCACATTACCATACATACTTTTGATAGTCTTGTGAATAGATGGCTAGTAGCAACCTGAACTAAGAATCATTTGAATGGTCCTTTTTGATGAATAATTTATTCCTCCTGGTTCACTATGGCATGATCTGATGATGTCATAAACCTCATCTTCTCTGACACACCTATGAAGATATGATCAGGTTTAGTTTTAAATAACATGCCTTTAAATCATTTGAAATGAAAACTATCTCTAGCCAAATGTTTTCTTTTTTAGAGGCAAAATAATGAGGAAAAATTCCTATTTCTAAGTAATTTTCCATGCTTGAAAATCATGGGGAGTATTTATAAATGGAAAACAACTATTCATATGGAAAAGAGTTCTCCATAGGTTCATCTTCACCTATATTGATCAATCTAGATAAAAAGTTAGCAATAACATTATACTTTCCTAGTTTGTCTATGATAGTAATGTTATATTCTTATAATAGTAGGATCCATCTAATCATTCTTCCATCTATTACTAGTTTATTCATTAAGTAATTAATTATTGAATGATCTGTATAGATGAATACCTGATAACCAGTAATGTAATGCCTAAATTTGTTTATAGCATAGACAATAACAAGAAACTCTTTTTTTTATGGTAGTGTAGTTCTTCTCTATGGGAGTAAGATTATTTTTGATATAATAAATGACATACATCTTTCCATAATCATCTCTTTTGACCTAATATTTCTCCTAATTTAGTATTAGAAGTATCAATATAGACATGAAAAGATTTTTCCCGATTAGGTCCTTTCAAGTTTGGAGCATTCATGAGTTTATTCTTTAATTTTTCAAAGGGTTCTTGACATTTATTATTTCATACAAATTCATGATCTTTTCCTAACAAAGAAAACATAGGGGAAGCTATCTTAATAAAGTCTTATATGAATCTTCTATAATATCCTACATAAACAAGAAAAAATTTAACATCATTTATGTTTATAGAATGGAGAGGTTAGAAATTATCTCAATCCTTTTAGGAACTACTTTTATTCTTTGAGAAAAGATATGAAGTCCTAACACTATATATTCATTAACCATTTTTATGCTTTTTTCATGAGTCAAAGATACCTGGTGATCTTCACATCTAGTAAGAACTTCATCCAATTTATTCAAAGCTTGATCAAATGTAGTATGATGGATAATGAAATCATCCATGTACACTTCTAAATAGTTATTTATAAGATCAAAAAAGATTTCTAACACTACCATATGAAAGGTAGAAGGTGCATTACACAATCTAAAATGAAGGACTATATAAGTATACATTCCCTAGGGGTAGGTAAATTATATTTTGTCTTGATCTTTAGGTGCTATTCTGATTTAGTTATATCCACTGAATCGATATAAGAAATAAAAATAATGTTTTCCTATCAAATTATCCAAAACTTGATCAATGAAAGGCAAAGGAAAATAGTCTCTTATGGTATCTTTATTTAGTTATCTATAGTCCACATAAAATATCCATTTTCCATTCTTTTTAGGCATAATAACTATAGGTAAAACCCATTGTCTATTAGATATAGGATAGATAAAGCTAACATCTAATAGCTTTTCTATTTATTTCTTAATAGTTTAATTCAAATCTAGGTTAATCTTTCATTGTGGTTGTTTGAATGGTCTAACATTTTTGGTATAGATGTGATGTTTACAAACACCAAGATGTATTCCTTTCATGTCACTATAATTTCAAGAAAAAAAATTATGTGTTGTATTAGGATATCAAAGGCTTTTCTTTCATGCTAGTTAGTTAACCAACTGTTGATAGTTATTAGTTTACTTGGTTGAATTTCAATTTGTTTACTGCTTGAAACATGTGAATTATGGATAAATATTTGTAAAAATGTTCACTTGTGGAAAGAATATTGGTCAATGGACAATGAAAAACATGTAAAAATGATTTATGCCCATTTTGATCCCAATCAACTATGGCTTGTTAAATGTCTTATGTACCAGATAACATGTTTGGTTATCTTATGGAATTGCCTTGATTTTTAGTGATGGAGGTGGATTCTTGATATTAATGATTTTTATTCTTCAGACCATAGCTATCAGTCTTTGAAGCTAAGCCTATTATCTTCAAAAATAAGCTACTAGTCTTTAGATCTAAGCTACTAGTCTTCAGAGCTAAATGTTCAGACTTTAGAGCAAAATTATCAATCTTAGGAGTAAAACTATTAAACATTAGATTACAAATACCAAAATTCAAAGCAAAACTATCAAACTTCAGAGTAAAATCATTGAAATTTAGAGAAAAATCCCTAGACTTCAGAGCTAGGATTTCTTGTTATACATATTATATTATTTTTTCCTCGAACTCTTGGACATATTCTTTGATGGTAACCATGGATAAGGAAGACACACTAGTCTAGTTTTGTTCAGGTTGTTCAACATAGATTTTTTCATAAATAGCCATTGAAGGTATAGTAGGTGGATAAAGAGATATCTATTTAGCATGAATTCCATTATAAATGGTCATGTTTTCATAACTACAATCACTTTTTACTATAACTGTAGATAACTAAGGTCTACCCAAAATGATTAGATACCCTTCCCTCTTTGGTTTAGGCTGAAGGGTCATAAAATAAATAAGGTATTCCCATGATTCAATTGTGATTGGTACATTCTTTATAGTCTCTTCATGGGTAGTAGTGGATTGATCTACCATTTATAAGATTGTTATGGTAGGTTGAATACCTATAAGAGATAAAGACTCTGCTATGTTGACAGTCATTATATTTATGGTATCACCTAGATCTACAATCATATTTGGAATGGACTTACTCTAAATTTTAATAATCATCATAGGATTGCTAGGATCTTCATATTAGGGAACATGTACATTTCCTACTAGTAAATCAATCATTTTTTAGTTACTTGAATTGTTTTAGGATATTGATTCATCTTTTTTGGTGTTTTGATGTATAATCATTTAATGATTTGATTTAGCTCAAGAATATATTTAATGTATATTAATAATGGAATATATATCTTCATTTTTTTTTAATTCATGCATTAATTCAAAATCTTTACTAGGTTTCTCTTTCTTAAGTCTCAGGAAATAGAACTATAGGTGGATATTGAATTGGGGTTGGTATGATTGGAACTTCTACCTTTTCCTTAGTTGGTTCATGGACTATATTTGGCTCAAGAGTGTTTTCATCATAATTAATTTTAGTTATGGTAATGGGTGTATCTCCTAATACCTTCCTTGATCTAAGATGAATATTATTATATTCAACTGAACCACTTATAATATTACCTTCTTGATCAAATTCAAAAACAAGTACATTTTAACTATTCTTTGGATTTACCACTAGTTGGGTAGATAATTATGGTTGGTTAACCTATTTATCAATTACTGGTGACTTAGTTTCTGGAGGAATCAATGCCTACTATGGAGAAAATTTTATTTATGGTTATTATTATTGATTTGACCATTGAGGTGGTGGTTGTTATACCCAATGTGGTTATTGATTCTATTGATGTATCCAAGGTTAAATTTGAGGCTTTACACATATATATGGCATCCATTCTTGGGTACCTTATGTTTTTGGTTGTGGTGGTCCCCATATGTATGTTGTAACTTGTCTAGCCCATGGTGCCATCCATAGATTTGGAGGAAATCTTGGACCAAACTAATTTTAAGGCTAGGAGTACTAGTTTGCTTATATTTGAATAAAGTTTACTTCCTAAATGGTATGTGATACTTTTTTCACTTGATTTATTATATTAGTAAGGTGTTTTTAATTCTTGGTGTCATTATTTAGATCACAAATATCATACACCTCTATTTTGTCTAAGGGGCAATCTTTTACCACGTGTTTGAGTCTGCATCTAAGATAATATATTGATAATTATTTAGGATTGGTAATAATGGACTTTTATTTGAGGCCATCTTAAGTAGATGTCAATTGCACTATAATGTCTATCTTGAAATTGGAAAATTCTTCCATTAATTGACCAACTTTAGGTGATTTTCCTAACCTTGATTTCCTTAAACTAAGTCTTGTCTTAGAGTAATTAGTACACAATGCTGAAATTTGATGAAAGGTTAACTTGTCAATGCCACCCTTTCACATTAGATTAAAATCATCTCATGAATCATCATATATCCCTTTAACAAAGGCTATTTTTACAACTTCTTTAGTGAGTTGGTAACCACTCCTTTATGAGTAAATAAAAATCTATCAAGGTAATCTTTTAAGGTTTCATCTTCATTCTTTTTGATATTGAAAAAGTCTTCCTTCCCTTATCTAACTCTATAATAATCCTAATATTTTTCCATAAATTTATTTTCCATTTCATCCTAAGTGGTAATGGAATAAACCTCAAGGCCCATGAACCATCTCATGGTTTTATCCTTGAGTGTGGATGTGAATAATTTTAATTTGATTGTCTGTGACAATCATATGTTTGGCAAAGAACTTAAAACTCAAAGAGGAACTAATCTAGATCCTCCATGGATTTACCTCTGAAAGTAGGTAAAATAGATGGTGAAATGTTTTTCATGGAATTTTTTCATGGTTGATTAGATAGGAGAAAGTTATATCTTATTGGGTTTGTCAATCAAGGTTTTCTACATTTGCATGTTCATCTCCCATGTTTTCTTCCCAACTTTGGTTATCAATCCAATCTAAATTTGCTTCTTGGGTGCTCAATCTATGGTCTATCTTAGGAGGGGAATCTTTGATCAAATATTCCTATTGTAGGGATTGTGGATCAAATCCAACTATTATATAAAGAGGATTTTCAAGATCAATTCTCCTTATAGGATAGGATGTTCTGAATATGATTCTTCTTATAGGATCTATTTGTGAGAGTGAACCTTTTTCAGGAGAGGAATCAGAAAAATAGCTTTCAAGTGCATTTCTTTCACTTCCTAATATTTCCAATAAGGATTAAACCCTCTCTTCTTCTTGATTTATTTGTGATCCCTTAGAGATAAACTATCCTTGAGAATCTATTGGGTGGTTCATAAATCTAAAGATTCCTGGATTATTTTTGTGTTTTTGAGTTTTATGAATGTTTTTTAATTTTCTTGTATAACTCTAATGTAGGATCTCACTAACATTTATTGATGAATGTGTCTGTAGCAAAGGTGATAAAAATGATAAGCTATTATTGATTTCTCATTTAAACAATCAATAGACTGGTGTCATTTTCAACCAAGCAGTGTTTGATGGCTATTTACAATGAGACCTTTTGATATTGGAGTTGTGTAGTTCACTATTTAGGGGGGTTTTATGTATGTTTTGATTTCTAAATCCTAAAAATAGTAAACAAAAATATAACTCTAGTTTGTATAAAATTAAATATAAACTATTTTTTAATTGAAAATATCTTATTAGCATTCACACAATCAACATCCATAACTTAAACATGTGGTATAAGACATATGATGTCCTCACTTGACTTGCCTAGCTAGGTAGGATAGCGTGATGTACAAAATCTAAGAATGTTATTTATTGTCACTTAAAAAACTTCTAACAAATTCTAAATATGAGATTAATTAACAAACTTAATATAATTAAAAGACACACTCTTGATTAAAATAAATCTACTTGTATTGAATTGAAATAATTCTTGCATGTAAATGAAACACACTTGCATTAATGGAAATTCACACTTTCATTTTAAAAAAAATCATTCTTTGCTTTGAAAGTAAATGACTCTACATTTAAAATAAATCACTCTTATGGTTAAAAGGAAATTACGATATGCAGTGAATAAAATATATTTGAATTAAAGAAGTGGTTCTAAAATATTAAAATAAAAATACTAGTTTATCTTTATACTTAGAGATAAGTGGGCCCTTCTTTATTCCTTAGAACATGAATTACTTTACTCAATAATAAATGTAAATGTTTAACTCTATTTCATTCAAAATAACATATATAAGTATGAAATGCTTATGATTTCAACTTCACCAACTGCTAACTTTTCCAACTTCTTACTTTATATATCTAGAATGAGAAGGAGATGTGTATTTAAGCACATTTCAACATCTATTCACAGAGTATAAAATCTTGGTGATCTCAATGCCCAAATATATTTATTTAAAATACCTACAATTTAGGAGTTAGATCCCATGTTTTTGGGAAGGCGTTGGAATAGACTCATCTAAATATAGATAGAAAATAACTAACATATACTAAAAATACTTATCCAGTTTTACAAAATAAAGATATAAACATACCTGGATTATTTTAGCCCATTACCATGAATGGTAATGTATAAAATAAGACATCTAAATATATAAATTCTATTTATAGATATTTATAGAATTACTATCTCGATCAATAGTATCTAGCTGGCCTTGAGAGCATGTCTGGGTGTTTTTGAAGCATCTTATATAGGTCTTTAAATAACTCTATACTAGTCTTCAGAAAATACCTAGACTTCTTTATAACATCCTATATGTGTCTTTGGAATGACCTCAAAACATCTTTTAAGCACTTCTAGAGTGTAAGATATTTGGAGCTCACTTTCCAAATCCTCAAAATTGTAGCCAAAAAGAGTTACCAAAATTGTGTGCTACCTTCTCAAAATTACCTTGCCATTGGGATGTGTTTTTTACTCAAAACAATGTTATTCATCCAAGTTAGAGATAAGAACAAGGTAAAAAATCAATAAAAAATTACATATAAAGAAAGGACAAATTAAATTCATTTCCTACTTAGATAAGACTTTAACTATTAAATTTAATGCAATATATAACCAAAGACAAAACTTTATGGATATTTTATATAGCTATGATGAGTTATATGAAATTTTCATCATACAAAACATTCAAATTCACCATGGGTGTGTGAGTGATGTAAATGGAACCACTTGTCACTAAACTTCTTCTTGTCTTTGTCTATGGTAGAAGGCACAAGAGACTTAAAGTTTTGTTTTTAATTCTTACACTACTCTCTTTTTCAAAAAGTGTTTTGTTTATATGTAGGAGACTAAGATAAAAAATTATGAATAGGTTGGATCTTGTGTATGATGTTGGATGAAGAGGTGAGATGTTGCTTAAGTTTTCCTTGGTTTATATCTTATCAGTGTTGTGATAGTATTTCCCTAGAGTATTAGATGTCAAATACTCCATATTTCCATGGATATTAGGTGAAATTATGATGAAATGCTTTATAAACCTATTTTATTTAATAAAATTATTGTCTAGAAGCATGGCTTAGTCATGGAATTCATTTATGTAGTATTCCACCAATGGTTCCTTGTGTTAGTGTGGTTATTGTAACTTTATGTATTCATATTAAACATGAAACGAGGATAATATACATCCTTTTTTCTTTTGATAAAAGTTTTATAATACTTGATTGGAATTCATTATTTCATTCTTTGAGTTCTTTAATTATCCCACCAATGAACCACCATAACTAACATCTTCAACATAGTGAAATTGATCTTATCAATATTAGTGAATCAATTGACAAAGAAGTATGTTTTTATTTATCTAATATAGACATCCAATGTTGTGGCATTGATTTTTCATTTTTAACATGGGGATATGAAGATTGAATTTCACTTTAAATGAGTTATTATACTAAAACCATTATCGAGTTTTATATGAGAGAGAGAGTTCAAAGGGATTAGGTTGAGATACATCATCAACTCACAAATTTAATAAAAATTATAGTGCATTATGCTTATATGGAAATTATAATGATATTTTAGATGCCTAGGCCTAACTTAGGTTGATTTTGGGTATCATCCATATTAATTTCTCTATGATGTTATTCAAGTTAGGATGAAGCAAATCTAACTAATAATCCTTATTTCTCTTGTTACACTCATGTGTTTACATGCATGGAAAATATTTATGCTCTAATATCAATGATATGTGCTATTAGGCCTAGGTAGAAGGCTTACAAAGATTAATAATGATAATAAATGGTTTTATCATGATATTTCATCTAATAATTATTTGTGTGGACACAATAATTGAACACACACACACACACACACACACACACACATTGAGGACTAATAAATGGATTTAATTATGGTAGGTTTTATGAATTTGGGTATTTAAATTTCCACAATTTAATTTTTACCAAAGAATAATATAGGTGGTAGTTTTTATTCCTTTTGCATGAGTATAGTAGATCTAAAAGATAAAAGAAATAAAATATCGATAATATATTTTCCAACAAATGCAAGAAAACACTATCATTAAGAGGTATTATATGGGAGGGTAATCTAAATATGTGCGCGTGCACACACACACACACACATAGATATATATATATATATATATATATATATATATGTGTGTGTGTGTGTGTGTGTGTGTGTGTCTGTGTGTGTGTACACACACACACACACACATATTTAGATTACGCTCCCATCTAATACCTCTTAATGACAGTGTTTTCTTGTATTTATTGGAAAATATATTACCTATATTTTATTTCTTTTGTCTTCTAAATCTACTATACTCATGTAAGAGGAATCAAAACTACCACCTATATTATTCTTTGCAAACATTGTCATTAAGAGGTATTATATGGGAGGGTAATCTATGTATGTGTGCAGGTGGGGTTGGGGTCTAGGTATGTGAGAATATATAACATTTGAAACCTAATTTTAGTGGGCATATATAACATTATATATATATATGTATATATATATATATATATTTAAAATGTTATATATTCCCACATACCTAGACCCCAACCCCACCTCTACACACACACACACACACACACACACACACACACACACACACACATTTAAAATATTATATAGGCCCACTAAAAAAAGGTTTCAAAAGTTATATATTACCACATACCTAGACCCCAACTTCATCTCCCACCTCCTCAATACATATTATGTCTAATAATATTAATAAATATGTAATACCATAACCCATTTTATTATTTTTCTTGATTTTAGATGATTACAAAAACTTAAATATGCATGTACATAGTATTATTCCACCCTTTAATCAATACCCTTTTCCCCAAGTAGTGTAAACCACTCTAGAAAAATGTATCTAAAATAATAATTTTCATAGATGTAAATCATTCCATTGACATAAAAAATCCATATCATGCACAAAAGTGATCCATTGGAAATACAAAAAAAAAAAAAAAAAAAGAATCATATAATTAAAACTTGAACTCTTAATAAATTAGTGTTAATGTTCAATGGATTCTCATTGGATGATTGGAAGATATTATGTATTTATAAATGAACTACAATTTTTGTATACTTGTAGGTGATATATAAATTCAAATGAAAATAATGTTAATACTCATACCAATTGCCAATAGATAGGACCTAAAATTTGGATAGAAAAAAACATGAGTTCACTCAATATGAAGGGGGTCTAAAACATAAGATAATATGATGACAAGAATAATGAATTTTAAACACATGATGCATAGTGTCCAGTACTATAATAACAACTAATGTTTGCTTGGAAATTATATGGTTATGTAGGTACTAAAATAGGCTATTAGATACTTAGAAATTCAATTTTTTGATTTACCTTCACCCTACATAATGTGTGCATACATATATGAATCTTATTGACCATTATATCACATCCATAAGCCTTGCCTAGGTCTGATCCTCTTTAGTTTCTACCAATAACCTATGCCAAACCAATTAATTATCATACTTAGACATCTCCAAATCATCAGATCAATGTTCTTATCTCCTAGATAGAATCATTAGATTTAAACATTACCATAATTTAGTCATTTAAAACTTGATGGTTTCATCCTATGCTAATAAATGGTCACATTTAAAAGTAAAATCATTCATATGGGTTTGTCCATATGTCTCACATGTAAATGATGTGAAGAAATACCTGAAGAGTATCATATAAATAAAAAATTATTCTAATAATATTACCCATATAGAGAGCATCTATCAAACATACTAAAAAACTTACAAATTTAAAGGCACTACCTTATTTTGTATAATTCTTCCATTAGTCACAAGGATCAATTCCTAACCAAGGCTGGGTCATCTCAAATCTAAACCAAACTTTTCATTTTCCAAGTACTAAATGCTAGATTACAAGTTTCACACATTAAAATAACATTATTATGCACATATGACTAATAGATAAAGCTACATGTAGTATGACTTCACTCTTAAAAGTATTAGATATGTATGCAACACTCATCTATTCAACAAAGAAACCTTGTGGAAATAGTGGACATAGGGTTTCAATTGAAGGACATAGATTTTTGGGTATTATGAAAATAGTTATATATCAATATCTCACACAAGCATAATAGAAGTAGTTTCAGTGGCCTATACTAGAATATAAGATCAATATTTATCAAGATGAAACCATTAGATTTGGAGTCAGATGGTAGTGATAACAGGATAACATTATTGTTTAGGTGACCCTAAATCTAGTAAATTATCAAAGTGAATAAAAAAACACTTTCATACCTTTTATACCACCTTTATTTAGTCTTATACATCCATAGTATAGTAAACTACCAAGTATATTATCTTTCTTATTACTTTCAATATTTAGCAAGTGTAATTGGCAAATCAATTTCTAACTTTTACTTTCATATGTATGCTTACTTGTAACACATTATATAATATGAATTAATACACATAATTTTTTAATTTTTTAAAGTTAAAATATCTAAATAAAGTAAAACATATTGGTGAACTCATTTATTTGTTGAACATATCCATACACTAGATCTTTCCTTAGGGTTTCATCCTTATTTTTGGGGCTTCAATTTTTTTCTTAGGATTTCATACATGAATTTTGATTTTATAACATACATGTTTCTTTTCTCCTAGGTTTATTTCTATTAAAAACCTTTTAGTTTATGCTATCCCTCATATTATTATTAGGTTTGGTTCTTGTGTTTTTTACCCTCTTACAAATCAATATAAGGTGAAGTGATCATTTAAGTGATATGGCTAGTGCACATAATTATATATCTATGGTTTACCCTATACAATATGTTTCTATATATATTCATTATGAACCATAACTACCCTTTCCTACCATATTATTGCTTATGTAGATCATTTTATACTAGAAAACTAAGGTGTTGTAGTTAATATAAATATATTTTGGTGTGATTCATCTGATTGAATATTCCCTAGAGAATACACATCTTAATATGAACCAAGATAAGATTACCCATTTTAAGGATGAAATTACACCAACACTTACTCATTTTAAACATTATGGAGTTGGACTAAGACAATCACAAAATTTTGGGTACAATGGAAAAGGATTGGAAAAAACATGCACAAGGGATCATTGAAACCATTACTTTATCTACTCATAAAGGATGAAAAATACTTGTATATATAGATGAATAATAAGTAAATAAAGGAATTAAAGAGCTCAATGTACATATTGAAACACAATTATTTAACATTACATAATATGTTCATATAGACCTTGATAATCATAATAAGGGTAATTTTTATATGGGGTGGTATGTTTAGCATGAAATTATTAAAAAAATACCATTCTGTATTCTAGAAAAATATTAATGCAAATAGGAAAGTGGGTGTTTTTATACAATGTATAAACAATAAAAAATCACAACATAAAATTCTTACAAGATTTTAGAATTAACATGGATTGCATCTATGAGTTAGATCGAATCTTCAAAATATTTGAGGCATACCACTACCAATATTCATAACCATATCATTTAATGTGACTATGGAACCTAAGATATTTATAACTTATTTCAAGTCACACTTAATCAATTAAAAAAAAAAATTAATTGTGACAACCTTAGATGCACACTATGGAGTCAATACCACCTATGCTACATGGTGTGTAATGTTCATACATGATGGACATTGGTAAGCATGCCCTAAATATGATGAACCATTAAAATAATGTACTTAGCACAACATAATACTTAGATCATCATATCATCTCCCCAAATAAGGTGAGTTTCATGATTACCTAAACATCCTCATAATCTATTTCCAAAATTAATTGAGTACAACCTTATATCCCTACCTATGTTATAATATGTTGATATAAATAGGCCTACACCTAAGGGATATGAAAATAATGCATGTTTTGATTATCATCAATGTATTAGACATTTTACAAACAAATTATATAATGTAAGACATAAAATACATGATCTTATTTATTATAACACTATTTATCCTAATGATATTATTATATTCATATGTGAATTGATCATTCTTTCATAGAAAATGCAAACATTTTATATAAAAGAATAAGGAAATGAACTAGTTACTCCCTATAATGTAGTCAAACAACTTACAAATAGATATCTTGAACATGATATTGATGATAGATATTATAAAACACATGATTACATCAAATATTATGACAAAGATACACAAAAAATATATGATATTTTCCTCCATGGCTGGAAACATTCACACCAATTGACATAGGGCCTACATGTATTTTTTAGTTGATTAGAAAAACACCTATTGTACATATCTTCTTGATGTTTTATTAATTGAATATTGATTCTATTATTTCATCTTTCACATCCATGTAGACATGGTCTTGCATTGATCATTATTATAGATATTACTTTGTTGTGACTTGAAATTCATCTTTTAGTTGTTTATTTTGATACAAACACTTATGACACCTATCCAAAAATGATTCTAATGAACCTAATTTTCAGCATGCTACATGATCACTACTACATTTGACCACTTATGTGTAATTGATCTACATAGTCATGCTATCACATCTAGTACATATTATGCCTAGACAACATAGTAAATTCTAGTAATGAATAGTCGTCAGTTCATAAATATTCCATTTATTGGATTTTACTTTTGGAAAATTTTTAGGGTTGGTAGATGGGACTAGATCACCAAAATTTTAGGGATATAAATAAATTTAGGGGTTGGCTCACCAACCCTTTACAATAATCTATAAGATTACACTTCAATGTGTTATACGATATATATATATATATATATATATATATATATATATATATATATATATATATATATATATATATATATATATTATAACCACCCTTGATATCAAACAAGCTAACAAGTAGAACCAGAACTAGAGGACCACAGTACTAAATTAAAGTACCAAATAGAGGAAATAAATGATATTACTAAATGGAGGAACTGAATGATAGTGCCAAATATAGGAACCAAGTGATAGTACTGAATGATAGTGTTGAATGATAGCATTGAATGATAGTGTTGAATGATAGACTTAAAAAAAGAAAAAAAAAAAACCCAAAACCTAAATATTATTTCATATTTGGATTCATCTCGAACGGATATTCAATTTAAAAAATCATCATAATTTGAGTCCATATGCAAACATTACAACATCTAAAAGTTGTCATTTGGTTGCATCATTCAATTGTGTCATTCATCCATGTCGTACATCCATGTCATATGTCTATGTCATACATCCATGTTTTTAGTCTATGTAATACATCCATTTCATACATCCATGTCATAAAACACAACCAAATGATAACTTCTATAGGCTATAACATTTGCATATGGACTCGAATTGCAATGATTTTTTAAAATTGTATAGCTCTTCGAGAGGATTCCAAATATACAATAATATTTAGCTTTTGGTAAGTTTTTGATTTATTATCTTTTACAGTTAAGATTTAAATCCATTAAATTTATCCATTCAATCTAACTTATAGATTCACCATCGCCCATAAAGGATTTGTCACAGCTATGAATCAAATTTTCCTAGATTAACCAAAAATTTACAGTAGATTTTCCATTAGGGCCTCTTAAAATTAACCCTACTTAATACATGTTTTGAATTATTTATATCCATCCCATTATTATATTTTTTAAGCTTTTGTACTTGGTATTTGTTACTTTTATTGATGTATATCCATATTTCAAAAATAAAAATGAAAATATTCAAAAAATGAAAACCCAAGACCTAAGCATGATATGAATGCCAGTTTACATTATTTACATAATTTATTTATAACATCTTTGGTATATTACATATTCTTTTACATATGAACAATAATTTTATAATATGCATTAGTGACATGTAAGATATACAATTATGCATGATACATGGATACATAAATATTAGACTTTCTTGTATCTCGAAACCATGTCAATATTAGGGGAATCTTATTCCACAAGTCATATTATTATATTTTATATCCTTATATGACCTTACTATTTAACATTTTAATCAAAATTAGCATATTATTATATTTTATATCCTTATATGACCTTACTATTTAACATTTTAATCGATACTAATTTCTTACACACGTGTTTCTATTATTCATACTCTATATAGTGTTATATTTCATCGATATGTTACTTTACCATGATATGACATTGACATACTTGGATGGTATAGTATAGCTTACTTGTTCTATTATTCATTAATGTTTTTTATATTTCATAATAGGATATGCATTCCTTGTGTATTATTTTTAACCCTTGGCCTTGTTTTTTTTGACACTTGTTATCCCTTGTTTATAACCTTTAGCCTTATGTGTGTAATTTTTTTTATCCCTTTTTTGAAACATTTATTATCCATTGTTTATGGCCCTTGTCCTTGTGTGTGTGACATCTATTTTAACTTATATTTAACCCTTGGAATTGTGTGTGACATGTAGTGATTGTGCATGTGATTTCATTATATGTGTCATGGCTATGAAAGTTATTACTAATATTTATAAGTTTTCTAAGTTTGTGGGTGCCATGATACATCTCATGCACATTTATTGCATAGTCATATTCATTACTTTTATTAGTGATGGTTATTATTGCATATATCTATATATATATATATATATATATATATATATATATATATATATATATATATATATATAGAGAGAGAGAGAGAGAGAGAGAGAGAGACATAAAGAGAGTGATAAATAGATACACACACATGAAATTTATATGCCTTGCATTACATATGTTTCATGTATGCTTTGATGATATATTCATTACTAATATGACATATTCTCCACATGTTGACATGATTATATATGATTAAATATTGATGCATAACGTGATACAATTTACTCTTTAATTTGAGAAGAGTAACTTGTAGGCTACATAGCTCACCTCAAAAGGGGGCATATTAGTGGGACTATTATAGAGAATTACACCTCCATGAGCAAAAAATTTAAATTTTAACACTA
>JARHVA010005530.1:650000-980000 GCA_037957365.1 Torreya grandis | reverse complement strand
GAGCCAATATGCAATAAGAGAAATGTTTTTTATGATATTTTTTTTGTTAAAAAAATATTAACATGCTTTTTTGATATGGAGAAAAATTTATTATTTTTATATAAAATTATTTTTGTTATTTTTATATAATAAAATTATAAGCATTTAAATAGTTAAAAAAATGTACATTTAAGGATTAAAATATTAGCAGATTTAATGATTGAATGACAAAATAATTTGTTTGTCACCAAATAGAAGGGTGAGAGAATTAAATTAATCACTAGTTAAGGTGAATGATAAATTATTACTATGATTAATAATATTATATGATCTATAGTATTAACAAGAAAGAGAATTTTAACAAAGTGGAAGTCAACAAAAGGTCCCGTGTTACCCAATTTAAAATAAATTATTTAACATAAGACAAGTGTGATATATTACTATGCATTAACCCTAACTAATGGCAGGAATGAAGATGAACTCTTTCACTTTACTTCCTAGAGGTGTTTCCTTGGTTATATTTACAGGTTTAAATGATAATCCCTTTTCCTTTTCAATTTGAGAAAAGGATCTCTTAGAGAAGTATGGATAAGGCTTTATGTTTTTCAAACCAAATATTGGATAGATATATTTTTTTAAACATTGGGAACATTATTGGAAATTTTGTTTCCTTTTATATAATAATAAATAATATGAATTATACCATTTATGTTAGGTTAAAAATTTTAGTTGATTTTACAAAACCATTGGTAATTCACATTCAATTACCTGGTAGATTAGTTATTTTTACATAGAAAGTGGATTATGAGGATTCTACCATGAGATGTTTCAAATGTCAATTGTAAAATCATATTGATATATTTTTTCCTTTTAGTAATTATAAGCATAATAATGTAGGCTCTTTAGCGAAGAAGTTATTTTTAACAACTTGGGAATGACATGATCCCAATGGGATTCACATAAATACACATATCCATGACATTATTAAAAGCCCTTTTTCCAACCCCAATAAAATGTTTGATCCTTTACGTCAAAAATGGTTTATGGGGATAGATTTTTGGGTTAAAAACATGTTTCTAAATCTATTTTAGCTGAAATAAAGGTTGAAAACTAGGTTGGTAGGTGGAGGTAATGGATGTTGTGAAAAATATTGAGGATGTAGAAGTGGGTGAGTAATAGGAATTAGTCGTAGAAGTTGCTACACAAGTAAATGTGGAAAATGTCATATCTTAGGTAAAGGAGTTAGTTAATAAAAAAGTGATGAAAAATATAGGAGTGGATTATGGAAAGAGTTTAATTTAGAGAATATGTAAGGTAATTTAGATATGAATTTAGTTGCAACTACAAAAGTGGCTAGGTCTAATTTTTGGGAAGTAATTTTAGTGCCTTTAGATTCAACCAAGTGTTATTCTAAAGATGATTTTAAAGGATTATTTTAAATATTAATTAATTAAGGGGAGCCTAATATTTATGGAAAATTAAATATGTCTAGGGAAAGTCTAAAGGAAAATATTGCATTAAACAAAAAAAATAGTAAATCTTATACAAGTATAGGTCCTAATTTGGCTAATGGGTTACTTGACAAGGAGGAAAGTTTGAAATCTTTAAAAATAGAGAGGTCTAACATACACACATAATATTTTATTTTTAGGTTCTTAAATTCTATTATATAAGCTCAAATTCCCAAGAAATTAGATATGAAGGATGTTTTAGAGAAATATTATTATCAAACTATAATTTAAGTGACCCAAAATTTGAGGAGGATGTTAGAGATTAGACATCAAAGAGGGAGTTAGTTAAATTGTTAGTGCATAAAAATAGTAACAATCTAAAGAAATAAATAACTCAATCCCAATAACTTAGGTGAGTTATAAGGATAACAAGAAAAAAATGAAATTGGAAGGATAAATATAACCTTTTACATCCCTTGAAAGACTTGATTAAAGACTAATACATAGATGTTGAGCTTAGTTTGTGATTTAGGAGTCCTTGGTGATGCTAATGATTTATGGTAAAAATTTCCCCTTTCTTAATTATGATTTGTATTAGCATATGAGATGAGAAAGTGAATCTTCTTATTATATTTTACCATAATAACTCTATGCCTAAAAATCTTGTGTATAATGTCCTTTCAATTTTGATTTTATAAACTTTTAGGATTGATATGGACCATTGAATCAAGAATAAGATAAATGGTGGAAGATTAATCCTCACAATCATGATCACACACATGGAATGTGTAATAGATATAATTTAAGTCATTTTTGGATTGTGAAAGGCAAAGTGGAAGGAAACTACAATGATAGCCACTTAGAGTGTAAGAGGAAGAGTGTGTAAGAGGAGTGTAAGAGCTTGTTTACAATCCTACTCTTTAGCATTGACCTTATTGAATGACATAACCTATGTGAGGTAAGAAAGAACTTTTGATTTAGGAAAATACAATAATTCCAAAAAATCATGGAATTCTCTACTAGAGGAGGATTAGTCTAATTAATCAAAGATTAATTAGAAATTATAAGAATGGGACATTTACAATGTTATTTTAACCATCAAATATTAATTTAATTGGTTTGTGATAATGTTTGAAAAGGTTAGAATTGATATTGGATGCATTTTAGCATATTTGTATTATGAGATGATCTATTACCCCAAATAAAGATGTGTCATTGTGATTCTGGATTAAAATGGTTATTGTGCAGGTAAATTGGGTTGAAATTTGATTTCAATTCTAATTTATGTGTGATTTCATAAAATCATTCTAAAATAAAGTTTAGATAGTGAAGTGGTTAAAATTAGGTGTCTACATTTTCCCCTATTTGAGAAAGCATTTACGAGACACTAGGCACAATAAAATATTTTAAAAGAATGAAAAAGATGCCAAGAAGTGTGAAAATTTAGTTAAATAAATAATAGAATACCCATGATGAACCTAAAGAAATCATACAGAGATGAAATATATGGATGGGATCTCAAAAAAGAGAAGGAAGTGGGAAGGATGCATCCCAAAATAAGTGGAACACATTATCTTACTTAAAAATAAGGTAAAAGTTAAGGGTTGAGAATTAGAAGAATGTACTCCAGTAGGGTGAAATGAAGGTATGAGCCACAACAATGGTGGTCCATGTGGATAATAATGTGCCCCAATAGGGTAGAGATTGATTAATGATGAACTAATTTTTACTCAGTAGGGCTGATATAAGTGATAAGGGGTCAAAAATAATCTTCCTTAGTGGGGTAGATATTGATCATCGAATAGTTAAACTAGAAGAAAAAGATAAAGGATAATATTGAAGAATGATGTGACTGGTTTAGAAGAAGTGTTACTATATCTTTTATTATATGATCAAATATATCATGAAGAGCATATCAAGTAAAGTATGATGGGTCAAATCATGGGGATTATGTGAACATAAATAATTTACACTAGAACATTATCGAATCGACTCCCAAATATAGATTTTTTATATAACACAAAATAATATTCACCATGGTATAAAACAAAATGCTAACCTCACTATAATGTACATAAGGACTGACCCCTAATCTAATAGATAATGGTAAAGAAAGCACAAATGATGAAATCCATGATGATAAGACTAATGAATGTCAAGGGATGGAATCAAATGTTATTGTATATCAATAAAAATCATGATAATGTCATAATTAGTATAATGGATTTATATGAGGAAATAACAAGATAAATAAACATTGTAAATAAATAAGCAAACACAAGTCAAAATAAAATAAATATAAATAATCCAGTTTCCTATTTAAAAAGAATGTACCAAAAATAATCAAATGTAACAATATTAGGTAAACATTACAAAAAAATTAAATTAATAATTAGTCAAACATGTGTGTGTGTGTGTGTGTGTGTGTGTGTGTGTGTGTGTGTGTGTGTGTGTGTGTGTGTGTGTGTGTGTGTGTGTGTGTGTGTGTGTGTGTGTGTGTGTGTGCATGCGTGTGCATGTGTGTGTGCATGCGTGTGTGTGATCATAAGATGTTACACTTGGAAACTTTATCAAGACAATATGGAAAATTACAATAGGAGGTAGGAATAGAATAATATGAATATGGTGGATGAGCTAACTCTAAATAAACTAGGCAAGTGGATGCTACCTACATAGTCCCATATACATTAGATCCAACATGAAACTCAGGCCAAATGTAGTTATCCTAAAAAATATGGGATACAATAAAAAGGATAAAATTTAAGAAAGAAGAATAAAAGGATGGGTAAACTTTCATAATGGTGAGAACATTTTGAGATAAATTGAAAACAATATATGGTTGATGAAACTAGTAAATGAGAGTGTTTGAGATGACTTAGGATGCCCCATTTATCCAAGTGTTACTTACATAGTCCATTTGGACCTTAGGCCAATGTAGTTTCCCCATAAAAATGGGAGAAACACAATAAATAAATATAAAATGCAAATGTAAATGGTCATGGTTGGATAAGAGGTTCCCACTTGATAAACGTGATAAACTGCACCATCTAGAATAGAGGTAAAACCACTGGCAAACATGATGATAAAGCAAGAAAATATTTTGTGGCCTAATATCTCTCATGGATTTTTTAAACCTTTTTATAAAACTTTTGATTTTTAATTTGTTTGAGGGATTTTCAAAATTTTAGGGTCTTTTACTCAATAGAGGATTATGAGATACAGAATATGATAACTCACAAAATGAAGAGAGTGTTTCTTAGATTTTTAAGAAAATGGCTAGAGAATGGCTTAGGTTGCTTATAAAAGAGGGATACCATGGATTAAGTTACTTGTAAAATGGTGATATCATGGTTTAAGTTACTCAAAAAATGGAGAGAGCATGGCTTAGAATGGTCACATAATGGTGAGAGTATTGGAAAGGTGTGGCTAATATGACCTCAAAACTTGAGCATTTCCTTCATTATCCAAAAGGGCCTCAAGTAAATGTATTTACACCTTAATGTAAAATACTACAAACCAATATCAGGGTTGGAAACATAAATGGCACATGATGGAAGAACTAGTACAAGAATTGGTGCATGAATTAGTAAAGGAATCGATACATGATTTGGTATAGGAATTAGTACAAGATTTGGTGTTTAATGCGAATGAGGTTGCCCCAAATTATCAAGGTAATTTTAGACAATAAATTAATTCTCTTTTATATTATTTATATATTTATTTGATGTATTTTATTGTTTTAACATCTCAACTCAATGGAGGATTAAGAGATTCATAATATGGTTCCTTTTTTTCTAACCAATTCTTTCTCAAAATGCTAACTCCATCTAAGTCATGTTGTTGATGTGGATTGTGTTGATGTTGTTATGATCTTCATTAGTCATTAATTTTTCTTCCTCCAAACCTCTAAACAAGATGCATTCTTATCCTATAAAAAAAGAGTGTCATCATGAAGGGTAGAGAAGGTATGCATTGGATAAATGGTTGGATTGGATAAGGGATCATAGATATTGAATGGATAATAGGATCATAATGGAATTTATAATAGCTAGTGGATAAATGAAGATTAATATTTTCACTCACACACATTGTTTTTTATTATAGATTTGACTTGATTTTGGTTATGGTGGGGCTAATATTATCTTTAATAATGTCTTAATCAAGAAATGAAGAATAAATTAGCTCAGTGGTTGGTGCCTTGAAGAGGTTTTCACAAACAAAATATTCTTTATTATTCTCTTTTGAATTGTCCAATAACACCTTGAATAAGGTTTCACTAAGGGATTTTGATAATTTATTTTGATTATCCCTTAGTTCCTTAAACATGGTTTCACTAAAGGCTTATGATTTTTTATTATCATCTATCACCTTAAGCGAGGTTTCACTAGAAGATGTTATGTTTAGAATATGATTGTTCCCTAGCACCTCAAACAAGGTTTGACTAAGAGATTATTATTTTGATTTGATAGTATCTTTCTTCCCCATAAATTCCTCCATTGAGATATCTCTATGGAAATATTTTAGCAATATGTGATTGTATTGGTCCCAATCTACATTTGTGGGAGGTGGAATGTCAATAGAATGGATAGGTTCATTAATGGTAAGAGCATGTATACTTGTCATGAAAGGGGAAAAGGAAACACAATCTTTGTAGAGGCTACTAGGATAAATTTTACAATTCTAAAGGAAATGTCCACAAAAATCATAGAAGGATCAAAAATGCTTTCAAATTGATATGCCAAAAATGTGTAGCCAATGTCATAATATCAAATAATATATTCTAAATATGAAGATGATTTTGACTCAAGAGGATCTAAATACGATGTTAAGATTGACATTGATTCTTCTTCTAATGCTAAATATGATATTGGTTCTAAAATGGAACTTGGTTCTGATTTAATGTTCTCCAAAAGTACCTTGTTCACCTTTCAATTATAAATTAAGGTTTCAAGTTGAATAAATGTTCAAAAATGTGGAATGTTTGACAATGTTTGAATAATGGTCTTTAGATCAATAATAATAACAATAACAACAACAATAATAATAATAATAATAATAATAATAATAATAATAATAATAATAATAATAATAATAATAATAATAATAATAATAATAATAATAATAATAATAATAATATATAAAACTATGGGTGCATTGAAAATTATATTTCATCAAATAAAGGTTCTTCATCAAATATAGGTGGATCATCAATGGTTTTGATTTGGCTAAAGATGGGTGATTCAAAAAACATGTTAAGAATTGTTTAAATATCTAGATCTTGATTTGGAAGTGATAATTTATGATAATGATTGAAAAATGGATAATTTCTTATCCAAATTTAGTAGTTATTAGACTTGGGCACACTTGATTCTTCAATAGGAAATGGTCCTATTGACAAAATTTGACCCTATAGGTCAAATTTGGACCCGTATAGGAAAAAAATGAATTTACAGGTTTATATGAGGTCTAATATTTTTTCATGGGTGTATTATAAGTTATTTGATGCCATTTAATTCCATATTAGCCTTGGTCTTACTCTAATTAGTCAATACGTCATTTTGAAGGCTTTAGGGGTCATAAATACAAGTGGCATAATTTTCAAGGTGCCTAAGTTTTATAAATTCATCAAAAATGTATAATAAGTCATATTACCTATTAGTAATGTGAATCCCATTTGAAACCTACAATTTATCCAATTGAAGATCAAGAAATCAATGGAAAAGGAGAAGTTTGGCATTTGTACCGCACATGGGAGAAGGTGACACATGGAAGAAGGTCATGGAAAATCTCTTCATATTCCTAACACTCGTATAATTTATTTACATGATTTTTATATTATAAAAAAAATCCCAAAACCATTTTGCTCCTTTATATTTTTAGACATATAGAAGTGGTCAATAGGTTTGTGCTTAATACATAAAGTTGAAGAGGTTTCATATCAAAAAAATTTCGGAGGTGGTATTATAACTAGAGAGATATATTTACATAATAATATTTATAATAATATTCAACCATGATTTATGAACTATCCTTTACAATTTGACTATGTTTTTTTACTCATTATTTCTTGCACATTATAGGTTTTGCTCCAATTTGGACAAGTCTGTACAATCTACGTGAAAACATGGGTCATAAGAGTAGGAAAACATTTTTAATGTCCTCATCATTGTGAAAAAAATATTGAAATAACCTCATAATATTAAAACAAGTATAGATAGGTCTCCAATAGTGCATACACAGTCCACATCTAAACACTGTGCACAATCCCCTTTTCCACTATCTGTCTTAGGTTTTGTATATGTTGGGGGGTCTATTGACCTGGTAAAAGGATAAAAATTGGTACATATCACCTTCATAAGTTAAATAATCCCCTCAAACATTAATTTGGTCAAATTAAATAGGGTAAGTGCCCTCTATTTTGACTCAAATAGAGAGCACTTCCCTCATTAATAAACCTATTTTAACAAAAATAGATAGAAGAGTGGGTAAAAAGTTATTTGTACCTTGAGGAGAGGTTTGTGGAGCTGAATAAAATCCAAAAAAAGCATGAAAAATCAATCATAGGAGGAATCTCAATAGGGTGGCTTGAACCACAAGAGTTATAATCAGACCTATTTGGCAAGGTTTAAACCAAAGGCCAAATGGGAAGTCACTTAAAGTTATATCATGGGATATGATTCCTATAATATTATATAATGATTATAGGGTCATTATAGGTGTGTTAAAGCTTTCAATTTATAGAGGAAACATTAGGAATTTCATTTTGAACTCAGAGCTACATTAAACCTATGCAAAGTGGAGAATCAAACTTGATATACCAACTTTAGGAGTTCACATCTCCTTGAAGGTTTTGAATTAAGGTAAAAGAATTTTTGAAGAGTTATATATGGTATTGAAAATCATTTTTGTGTCATTAATTTGAGAGTTGTATTTTAGACCTTTATGAAACATCACTAAAGGTCAAAACTAATCAAAACCCTTGCAAACCCTTGGATAAGGACCCAATTAGGAAGATGAGGTTAGAAGGATATCCATAAAATAAGGAATGACCATGAAAGATATTTAAACTTTTAGAGGAATCTCTTAGGATCCTCCCCACCTTTTTGAGTTGTACATAATTGTAAGGATAGGATACAAAATAGGGTACTTTTGACTATTTATGTGTTGCACGAGTTCTAGGAAAATTTAAGAGATGAAATAAAGTTTTGGAGGAAGATATATACTTTTAGTAACTCACTATGGTCATTTAATTCCTTTTAAAAATTCTTAAGTGTTCCAACAAGATCTCTCATCTCAACTAGTCAAAACTAGCATAGTGAACATGACAATGAGAAGGGTGAAAATCTCCAAGTGGGTTGATTTTAAGGTGTGCCTAATGATTATAAGGAAATAGAGGGTATTAAAAAGTTTAATAAACTCCAATATATATATTCAAAGGAAACTAAATCCAAATTTGATGCCAAGTGTGCAGGGTGTGTAAAAGGAGAGTCACTTTGATTGCAGATGGTGATAACTCATTTTGAGAAGATTTTAGATGATCAAAACTACAACAAATGCATGGAAATGAATTTATGAAATCATTCCATATAATTCCAATAATAATACCTATCCCTACTTATTTTATATATTTTAAATAGGGATAAATCATGAAGGTCATTTTTTGAGTTAATAAAGGGAATTTCATGCCACTTTCCATTACTTTCATGACTTGGGGTGACACTTGTGCTTCCTAACCTTGCTTGTTTAGTTTCAAATATTATTATCATGAATATTTAACTCCTTTCCTTAGTTTTACAAATGACCTTTTTATCTTTGGAATTATCTCTTCTCCTCTCTCTCTCTCTTACAATCTATAAGAACTAGCCATTTTAGATTTTATAACCTATGCTCCACTTGAGTATGGTGAAGCCTTGTTCATTTTCATATCATGGATCAATAAATACCACTGATTTTTACCTCTTACATGAATATTAATAAAATTTATGATTGATATTGATTAGTGATGAATGTTATTTCCTTAGCATAGTGTCTAATTCTCTCACCTATTTATAGTTGGAAAGCTTCTTCTTTTAGGTCATGTGAATTGTTTTAGTAAGTGTTAAGGTCAAGTGAGTTATTCAATTACATAGATCCATTCAAGGCCTCTTGTGTATTATTCCTATCCTAAACATTCATCTATAACCTCATAATGAAATATTTATGTGAGAAGATGTAGGTTAGAAAAGTGTATATTTGGTTAGTCTCATGGTCTCATGTGTAACATGAAACTAGTTGGTAGTCATTAATAATTTTGGTGTATCACCTCCCTTAGGATAATTTTATTTTAGTTTTCTCTCTCCCTTTTCCCCCACCAAGCATAGGTTTAGTAGTGATATAAAAGTGGTACATAAATGGAGATATCCATATCTAGAGATTCACCTATTTCTTAGGCTCACCCATAACCTAGAGGTGTTTCAATTGTGCCACTTGGAAGAGGAGAGATGGGGTATATCCTCAAAGGGTGAAAATATAAGTGACAATAGTTTTTGGCATGCCCAGTGAGACTCTTAGTCCAAGAAGTTGAAATATTTTTGGTGTTGTCTTTCAACACATCATCCTTAAGATTCATTTATCTAAACATCAATGACAACTCTAATGTTACATCATCTAGTCAAAGAACCTAGGCATTCCTTTTAAATATTGTTGATAATCATTCCTTATGTTCTTACTTCTTAATGAAGTTCCATGCCTAACTTTGGTGTTTAGTATTATTTTACACAAGTTGGTGAAGTTTATCATGCTTATGGCATTCCCTATCAGCCTTGTCATGATCCTTACTAGTTCAAATATGGCCATTTATAACCTTATTATGATTTGTATCAGTCTTATAGCTAGCCTCCTCAATGTCCTGTTCCCCCTAGTTAACCTAGACACTTCTCAACTCAGTCTATTTCAACCTTCAAGCAAACTCTTTTGAAATATGAGAGATACATGATATATCTTGATACACAAAGGGGAAATGGTATAGATTTTCCTAGTCATCTTATTCATAAGGTGAGAGATGAATTAGAGATGGTCAAAAGAGAGTGGGCACCTAATGAGAGAGTTAATTAGAAAAAGCTTACAAGTGAGATGTTAGATGTAAGTGGCTTGATTGCATCTTTGAAAGATAAACTAAGAGTTCATGAGGAATAACCTCAGCAAGTCTATCAACTCTCATAGCCACTTCCCCAAGATTTCTATCAACCATATTTTATCCCTACTCATAAGCCCAATCAAGGTTATCAAAGTCATCTTTTTCCTAATCAGTTGGAAGAGAGATTTGAAAAGACAAGCTTTGTGTTTGAAATAAAACTTGATAGGTAGATTGAGCTAGCCAATATACAAATGAATCAGTCCATCGTAGTAGTAAATAAGTGGAATATAAGGCCTTTTTTCCCTCTCCCATTACATCACCACCTCAAAAAAATACCTCTAAATATGAGATCCCAAGTTGGAGACAAGGTAGAGAATCCAAGCCTAAGGAGATACCAAGTTTATTTAGCACTTCATCCACTCCTAAAATTACATAACTACATCAAGAAAAGAATCTTAATACTAACATCCCAAGCTAGAATAAGATAGTGAAATCATGGGGAAAGAAAGAGGATAAAAACCTAGACAAAGAGTGTGAGGTTAAGAAAGAGTATGATCTTATGCAAGTCCTTCCCACCCTTCCACAAGAGACCTCTTGTTCTCCTTGTCATCCCTGTTATATACATCATCCTCATGAAGATTCATATGAACTTAAAGAGATAATTTTATAAGAGAAACTAGTGAAGAAAATTGAAGAGTTATAGTTAAGGATGAAATTTCTAAATCAAGGTGTGATGAAAGGTTTAGACCCAAAAGAATACCATATGCCTAAACACACACCATCTAACCTTTGTCAAGAGAGCACTCAAGATCAATAAGATTGAAATTAAGTTATTATTAAATGTAATGAATAAAACCAAGTTATTTTAGCCCAAGGTATACCTCCTCTTCCTCAATAGCTCCCCAAAGAATCCCCCACAATTCATTCTTAATCCACTTTTGAGTTTTATGTTTGACCTCCACCAACTAGTTCATCTTGTCCTCACCCCATCACCATTTGCCTTGATGGACCTATGGTATGAGAGAATAAAGAAGAGATTTTTTTTGAGGATAATTTATAACTCTTGCTTGAATAAAATTTATTTCCTTAGCAACCTCATTGGTCTAAGTCACATGATTTTAAAATGCCTAACATTGGCATCACCAAGAAGGAGATTGAAGATCTTTCATCCCTTGAGAAAAAAATTCATGTTATGTCATTTGAGATGAAACTTTAGATCCCTCAAGAGGTCCTAAATTTTGAATAAGAGGTTGTCTCTTATGTTGAAACTTCTAATTGGGTTGATATGGAAGAATGTTTTCCTTTTGCCAAAGAAGAAGAAATAATCATTGGTTCTTCCATCACTATGCAAGATATCATGGATGGGAAAGATCATGTTCCTAATCAGCCTTGAGATTAATTATTTGAAATAATTAGATTAATTTATAATCCTCTTCAAATAGGCTATGATCTGATCAAAATGGAGAAGGCAACCTTGGCACTCAAGTGAGTGTGTAAAGAAAAAGCAACCTTTTAGTTTTATCCTTTAAAGAAACATATGCATCCAATGAAGATATGTTTGAAATAATAAATATGGATTATCATCCTCTAAACCAATTAGGTAGAAAACATCATCACTTAAAGTATGGAAAATTATCCTATTGGTATTAATATTATAAAGAATAGGAAATTACTCCTCTCAAAGTGATGCCTACCAAGGAGATGCAAGTTGATCATGAGATGAAGAGTGAACAACAATATGAGGTATGTGTAAAAATTCAAGTGGAATTATTATAAATTAGATACCTATTTAAGGATGATATACTTAAGGGAATATCAAATGAAGTCTTAGAGAATATGTCTGACCTACTAAGCATCCAATCCAAAGAGCAACATGATTGGCAATATGATTCATCCCATGAAGAAGAAGATTTAAGCAATTTTACTTTTAATCCTAGAAAGGAAGTATGCTTATTTTCTAGTTGTGTATAATAGTTTTTTATTCCTCTAAATTCATTAAGCACATGTGTGTGTGTCTTGTCAGTTTGTTTACTTTATTTTGTTTATGTCTTTTGCTTTGTGTGGTTGAGGTATTCAATTGGTCTTATCTCGATAAAATATTATTTCTAAGGTATTTTGTTTTTATCATAATTTAGATGTCTCTCTAATCCAAATAGACTAATAAGGCTACTAATCTTTGGTATTGTAGGCATACAACCCCTATGAGTCACCAATTTGTTAACCAAATTTGACCTTGCAGGCCAAATTGGGACCCCTATAGGGAAAAAATGATTTTATAGGTTTATATGGGGTCTAATATCTTTTCATGGGGTGTATTATAATATATTTGATGTTATTTAATTCCATATTAGCCTTGGTCTTGGTCAAATTAGTCAATATGTTATTTTGAGCCATTTACAAGGATTTTAGGGGTCATAAATGCAAGTGGCATGGTTTTACAAGTTCTCAAGTGTCCTAAATTCATCAAAAACATACAATAATTCAGATTCCCTATCAATAATATGAGTCCCATTTGAAACTTGTAGGTTATCTAACTAAAGATCAAGAAATCCAAAGAAAAAGAGAAGTTTGGCACTTGTACAGCTAATGATAGAAGGTGATACATGGGAGAAGGTCATGTAACATATATTAATCTTATTCATACTCATATTATTTATCTAAATTATTTTGAAGTGTTAAGAAAGGCCCAAAACTATTATATACATTTTTTACCTTTCTAGACACATAGAAGTGGTTAGCAAGTTTGTGCTTGGTACGGATAGTTGAAGAGGTTTCAGGTAAAATAATTTTGGGAGGTTGTAGTAAAATAAAATATTTAAATTTACATAGAAATATTTCAAATATTGGTTAACCATGCTTTATGAACTATCATATACAACCTGACTATGTTTTTCTGCTCACTCTTTCTTATACCCTATAGGTTTTTCTCTAATTTGGAGAAGTCTATACAATTTATTTGGTGGTGTTGACTCTTGAGGATGTTTTATCTCTTATAAAATTATCTTCATGCTTGGTTTCATGTTTCATGGTGTTTTGACGAACAAGTTGTCTCGTGTTATAATAAGGTGCTATCATGTGTAGTCTTAGTCAATTTACCTTGTTTGTAAAATGATTGGTTATCTACAAGGGTCCCATATGAATATAATATGGTTTTATATAGGTATTAAGGTCATAGTGATAACTATCCCTTCATTTTTAGTCTTATAACACCATGTTTTGATCAGTATTTAGTCTTGCCTTTCTCATAGTTATCTCTCCACTCACTTTCACTTTAAATCATATGTATAAAGCCTATTTACCATGTTCATGGGGTGTTAGTAAGGGTATATCAACTTATTCAATTCATAAATAACTAGGGAGAGTCTATTTTCAGGTTTGAAGAGGATGTATTGGTTAGAATTTCATACACCACACTAACTAGCCACTAAACACCATTGCTTACTCTATAACATTTGTTTGTATGAAGTTTTCATGTTGGAATAGGTGTTTTGATACTTGTATGAAGATTATCATAAGGCCAAACACTCATTTGAGGAATTGATAATGAGACTATGTAGGTTTATGAGATCATTCATCAACATACATTGTCTAAATTCTATCTACTACCTAAACTCATAGTCTCCTACCATTAAAATGTATGTATAGGTGCTCGCATGAATATAAACCATGTTGGGAGGGATTATTTGAGTTGAATAAGATTATATAAAATTAAGAGAGTCCATATTCAACCTTATAGATAGGTCAAATCTATTATAAATTCAAATGTAACACTCACTAACTACCATCTTATACTACTATTTGTAGACATGAAAATGGACACCTACAGGTTTTGGAAGAGTTGAAAGGTTATTTTAAGACATTAAAACATATTAAAAAAAAATTCCTTGGAATATTGGTAGGTGGGATTGACCATGCAGACCATAAGTTGAAACTAGGATTTAAAGTGGGATGACTAAGTTCTGGGATCAAATCCCCAAAGTATAAGATAGAGGTCTACTACAATTTTCTGAATAACATATAACAAGATTTCAAATTATTTTGATTATTGGTGTAGGTCTTTTTCCTATGGGTTTTGGCTATATAGATACATTAGCTTACTTGGGGATCTGGAGGTCACTTAGGAGGATTAGTACCACATTCACTGAAATGTGGGCTTTCACTATCTCTCCAACCTATAAATACCTCTCTCCCTTTGCATTATTAATTTAGTCAGCCGGTATTCAATGAGACAGAGAGTTATTATTATTCTATGTCTTTTGATCTTACTTTTTCATCCTCATATTTCTATTTTGATCTTTTATCATTTACATTACTCTCATGGAGACTCTTTTTGTGTAATATTCTTCTTTGATATTTTCAATTTCTTTCAATCATGTGATGTATGCTTTCTTGACTTGCACGATCACTCCACCATGATCATTCATTGATCTAGTGATCTTGACAAATTCTATTATGGTATCAGAGTCCAATCTATTATTTGATTGTCTAGTTTTATTATTATTATGTTTTATTGAAATCTAGAGTTTATTCTAGGCAAATTTTTAGTGGGTTTACAGAATTTTGGAATTATTTTTTAAAAAAATCTCAAAATTCATGGGATTTTTAAGGGTGTTTTTCTATAAAATCTAAGGAAACTACTACATTGGGTTTTTTTCCTTATTTTATTCAAATCTAGGAGGATCCAATTTGCATTGGAAGGATATTATTATCTATTTTGGCTATAGATCTATTTTTAAGCTTGAATTACTTACTTTGGCATCAGAGCATTCTATACAAGCATTGGATCTATAAGAATGAGAGAGAAGCATTGAAAAATCTGAAGGTTGGAATCTATTTCTACTTGTTTGAGATCTTATTCGAGATCTTGTTCAACCTATTCACATTTTTAAGTGGTGCTTCACCTATCAAGGGTTATATTGGCAATAAAACTGAGACATTTTATGCCATTGCTCTAGCTTTATTGCTATGAATACACTTCTACCTTGGCATGTTTGAAAACAAGTTTTTTCTATCTTATATGGATCTACAAAAATAGAGTCTTGGCTGCATTTATACATGGCATTTTAGATCTAAGGCATAGTTGTTGGAGAAGTGACACCACTTTTGGATAGCTCTACACTTGGCATCCATTATCTACTAAAAAGGCATGGGAAACCTTGTTTAGATATGACACTTTCAGATCTATACCTTGTTTTCTAGTATTCATCCTAATATTGGTATCCTTTATAGTTTCTATTTCTTTTCTCTATCATTGACATCACATTTTGATACATGGCATTGGATTTTTTAATGTTCATTTGACCTATGTTGAAGGAGAAAAAGACCACTTTCAGTGGATGGGAATTGGAATCTAAGACTAGTGAAATCTAGTAGCTACTATTGGCATTGAAGCTGGTCATTTTGAGTAGCATGGGGACTGATTTTTGCACTTGGTGTCTTTTTTTGGTGCCTTTCCTCCTTGGTGGGCCCAGGGTCAACTTCCATCTCACAAATTGGTATTTGCCTTTTTTTATTATTTTTCATTTATTAATGACTTTATCAAATTTATATAACATCATTTAGTATGCTAAAAATCAAAGTCATTTGAAATATTTTTAAAAAAGTAATTTTTGAGTCTTTTAAAGCTTGTATCTCTGCCTGTCAAAAATGAAGTTGAGGTTTAGATTGGCAAGAGGTTGAATCCCCCTTAAAAGACCAAACCACCTTATTCTAAACTTTTAGATGGGTCTAAAGAGTCATTATAAGGCACTTTTCACCTTGCCCAAGGGTACTATTTTAATTATTTAGTGCAATTTTTATTAAAAATAAGCTACTTATGGGAAATTTTTTATTAATAACTTGCAAAACATAGCTCAAAATTGAGCACCATATTTTTAAAAAGTGTGTATTTTTTAATTTACCATGAATCTATCCCATTTACATTCTAAAATGTACTAAATTATAAAGTGCCAAAATTTGGGGGGGTTACCTGACTAGTTAACACATTGACTTCTCCTCATACAGATGCATTATCGGTAGAGTCTAATGTCATCTTTCTTAGCCTATTTGCATTTCACATGTACTAATTTGGTTAATTACACTGATTGCTCATTCTTGCAGACACATTGTCAGTTGAGCATGGCGTCTATTTGAGCCTGAATTATCATTTGTCCACTATTTGCTCATACCTATCTAGACATATTGCCAATTAAGTCTAATTTACTCAAATTGAGCATGATTTTATATTTACAACATAATGGGGGTCACTATTTATTATCTTAGGAAGTTTTATTGTGTGGACTGCATTTTCTCATGCATGCATTCAATTTTCATAACTGTTATTTGTGCCCATGTAGTGACTATTTACACATATTGCTCTTATAATCCTAGATGCATTATCAATAGATCCTAATGTCCATTTGAGTGTGTATTTTCAATTGTAAACCAATTGATCTCATTTTATTGGACTCATTTTTGGTGTAGTCTGAAGTTCATCTCTAGAGCATGCACTATTACTCTCAGTTGTGGTCATGTCGATTCCACTGCAGAGATACTTATTAAGGAGAGTTATTTCATCTCTAGTGATCCTTCTTGGAAAGTAAAATTATGATTCATGGCATGATTATATGGAATATTCACTCATGGATCAAGAACTTATTCCATTCTTATATGGATAGATTCTTGAGCCTATTGACCTAGGTCAATACAATGACTAGGCCAACTCTTATGACTATTTCTATGGTCAATTTTTGTATGTTTCATGGGATTTAAATCACCATGTAGATCATATAGAGTGACCATGAACTTTTTGGAACATACTATAGTCTATTTTCAGATATCTAGCTAAGACTTATGTCACACCTCCTCTTTTACTACCTATTGTCTCTTTAGAGATTGTTGTACTCTCACCTCTTGCTTTTATTATCTATGATGACACATTATAGATGGATAGTTCTCTTCCTTATATTGAGCCACCACTACATTATGATATTTTAATATACCTTGGTTGTCCTATTATAGATTCTACATTCATTTTTATGTAGATTGTTACTCTTTTAGAGCCTTCACAAACTTACATGTTGAAGGACTTCACTATTTATAGTATGAGTACACCTATTGTGAGCATCGATGACTCATTTTATTTATTTGATGAGTCATGCTCCAATATTCACATGGATATTCTTTTATTGAATGTACCATGTCATTATTTTGACTAGTTCACATCCATGGTATTACCTTCAGATTTTGTGCACATTCTTGCTAGACCTATCTAACAAATCTGATTTGGGTCACATTTAGAGACCTTCATACTACTACCTTCATCTTCCATTGTGTAATATATATAATTTTAGTACACACATCATGTTATTCCTTTTCCAAAGGGAAGAAACACTATTTGATATGGATGGAGCTTCTACAGTCTTCTGGTAGAGGATCTCATCATCGACCTTCATCATCTTATGAGTTGTACTTGGAGTACTAATTGCTTTATCATCATCATTTGGGGTGTATTTTAGTCTTCTTATTTTTCTCTCTTTTTTGGGGGTGAGTTTTTTCCTACTGGGTTTCCTCCTTTTCTCTACTTTATGAGAGATTGCAATGTACATGGGCACCTCATTAGGGTTTGTTGTTGGGATCCTTTTTTTGCATTTTTTGTATTATTGCCTACCTAAGTTGTGATTATGGTGGGTATTAGTGTAAGCCTTTTTCCTATAAGTTTTGGCTACATGGATACATTAACTTGATTAGGGATATAAAGGTAATTTAGGAGGATTAGTACCACATTCACTGGAATGTGGGATTTCACTATCTCTCCAACTTATAAATACCTCTCTCCCTTTGTATTATTCATTCAGTTAGCTATTATTCAGTCAGATAGAGAGCTATTGTTATTATGTGTATTATGATCTTGATTTTTTATCCTCATAATGCTATTTTGATCTTGTATTATTTTAGTTACTCTCATGGGGACTATCTTCGTGTAAGTTTCTCGTTTGATGGTTTCAATTTCTTTTATTTACGTGATGTATGCTTGCTTGACTCGTGTAATCACTCTACCTTGACCATTCGTTGATCTAATGATTCTATAAAATTCTATAATTGATGGATCCTCATGTGTTTATGTTGAATTCCCTATTGAAGACAAGGAAAAAAAAGGTTTGAGGGGTAGATGATCAATTGAGGTTGGTTATTGATAATCCCAAAGTTTCATTTTTATTTACTAACTTCAAGCATTTATATCTATAGGATTTTGATCCAAAAGAGACCCTCTCCACCCAAGTTTCAAAACTAAACCATGCCACTATGATTAGATGATTAAAAATATTTTAAAAGAATAATTTTGATCTAAAATACACTCAAGGAGAATGATATAGTGTGTTTTTCCTTCCATACACATTAACATGTGTCTCTACCTTATGGACATTAACCTATAATAGACTTTAGCTCCTTCATCATCCATGAAGTGGACCTAAGAATTGGAGATATCAATTTGGGATAATGTTGGAAATTAACATTCATGATATATAATATCATAAATAGGATGTGATAAGTGTTTTTTTATTCCCCAAACACATTTATAGGTTCCCTTTTCATCACAAATGTAACCTACAGGTTGATTGTAAGGATGTCATAAGGATTGAGATTGATAAGCTTGGTGATAGACCTTACCCTAGGCATGAAAGGAACAAGTTTAATTAAATTATGATGTATAAATATTTATGAATGAAATTAAACATGATTTTAAGTCTTAATGTAAATAAGTACAACTATAGGATCCTTTTTGGTCCAAACATAATTGACTATGTTTTACTGTGACAATAGTGACATAGGTGATGATTTTTCTAGGATTTTGGCATGGAAAATTCATTGGATAAGTGACTCATAGAAATACTGGATAAAATTAAGTGTTAAAAAACCACTTATATCACTCAATAATCCCTAATATTGTGTTTTACACCTATGGGTAGGGTAAGTATATAGGCAGGGTTAGTTCACTAGTCAAGCCTAATCAAGTAATGATATGTTTCTAGGTGAAAACATGGGTCATAAAAATTATAAAACATTGTTAATGTTATATTATTTGTTAAAAACATATCAAAATACCCTCATAATATTATAATAAGAAGAGAGAGGTCTCCAATCATGCATACATAAGCCATATCTAAATATTGTGCATAATTCCCTTTTGCATTATTTGTTTGGGTTTTGAATACGTTGTGGGGGTATATTGACCTGTTCAAGGGATACAAATTTGTATATAACACATTAATAATTTGATTAATCCCCTAAAACTTTAATTTGGTCTGAGGAAATAGAGGAAGTGCCCTCTATTTTATCTCAGATAGAGGGTACTTGCCTTATACATAAACCCTATAGTCTTGACAAAAGGAGATAGAAGGGTATGTCAAAAGTTGTTTGGACCTTGAGGAGAGGTGTGTGGAGTTTACACATACCCAAGAAAACATTAAAAGTAAATCACATAAAGAGGAATCTCAATAGGGTGGCTTGGACCATAGGAGTTACAGTTAGACCTATTAGGTAGGGTTTAATCCTAAGGTAAAATAGGTAGTCACTTACACTTATAACATGGGATATGATTAATATCCTATTAGATCATTATTATAGGGTAATTATAGGTGTGTTAAATCTTTAAATTTTCATAGGAAAGATGGGGAATTTCATTTTGTTCTTAGACCTATAATAGACCTATACAAAGTGGAGATTCAAACTTGATATAGCAACTTTGGAAGATCACATCTCCTTGAAGGTTTTGCATGAAGGTAAAATAAGTTTGGATTAGATATATAGGGTCATGAAAATCATTTTTGTGGCATTAATTTTAGATTTGGACATCATACCTTTATGAAACATCACTAAAGATTAAAACTGCTCAAAACCCTTTCAAACCCTTGGATAAGGATTTGATTAGGAAGATGAGGTTAGAAGAGATATAAAAATAAGATGTAATGACTATGAAAGTGATTGAAAATTTTATAATACTCTCTCAGTATCCTCCCCAACCTTTTGAGTTCTAAATAATTGTATGGACAGGGTACAAAATATGGTACTTTTGACTATTTTGTGTGTTGTACAGGTTCTAAGAACATTCAAGAGATGAACTAAAGTTTAGGAAGAATATAAATAATATTAATAACTCAATATGTACATTTAAATCCTTTTAAAAACTTTGAAGTTTTCCAACAAGAGTTCTCATCTTAACCAGTCAAAATTGCCATAGTGAACATGGCAGTGAAAAGGGTGAAAATCTTAATGTGGGTTATTTTTAAGGTGTGACTCATGCCTCTAAATCCATGGAGGATATTTAAAATTTGAATACAATCAATTTTAAATATTTTCGTGTGAAATTTAAGCCAAATTTTATGGCAAGTGTGTAGTGTGTGTGAAAGGAGAGTTACTTTGACTATAGATAGTGATAGCTTATTTTAAGAGGATTTCAGATGATCAAAACTATAACCAATACATAGAGATGCATGTATGAAATCCTTCCCTCTCTTTAAAATCATAATACCTATCCATAAATAGTTTTGGGATGTTCAAATAGGGATAAATCATGAAGGTAGTTTTTTGAGCCAACAAAGGGAATTTCATGCCACTTTTCATGAGTATAATGACTTGGGGTGACACTTATGCTTCTTGACCTTTCATGGTTCATTTCACATCTTCATCTCATGCATATATAACTCCTTTTATTAGTTTTACAAGTTTCATTGTGACCTTTGGACTTCTCTGTTCTCCTCTCTCTCTCTCTCTCTCTCTCTCTCTCTCTCTCTCTCTCTCTCTCTCTCTCTCTCTCTCTCTCTCTCTCTCTCTCTCTCTCTCAATATCTATAAGAACTAGCCATTTTGGCTTTTGTAACTTATGCTTCACTTGAGTATGAAGAAGCCCTACTCATTTTAATACCATAGATCAATAAATATAATTTATTTTTACCTCTTCCATGACTATTAATAGTTTTTCTTACTTGTATGATTTATATTTCTTACTGATGAATCTTATTTACCTATCATATTGTCTCATTTTCTCACCTATTTGTAGTTGGAAATCTTCTTCTTGTAGATCATGTGAAGTGTTTTATGAAGTGCTAAGGTTGAGTGAGTTATTGTATTCACTAGTGCCATAAAAATCCTATTATTTGGTCCTCTTATCGTAAACATTAATTCATAACCTCATAATGAAATATTGATGTGAGAAGATGAAGATTGGAAAAGTGTATGTTTGGTTAGTCTCATGGTCTCATGTGTAACATGTATCTAGTTGGTAGTCATCAACAAATTTGGTGTATCACTTCCCTTAACATTCTTTACTTTCAGTTTTGTTTCTCCCTTTTCCCCTTAGGCATAGGTTTAATAGCGATCTACAAGTGGTGCATCAAGAGAGCTAGCCCTATCTATAGATTCACCTATTTCTTAGGTTTTCCCAAAGCCTAGAGGTTTTTCAATTATAACACTTGGATGGGGAGAGCTAAAACATATCCTCAAAGGGAAAAAATTAAAGTGAAAATAACTTTTAGCAAACCTAGTAAGACTCTTAGTCTAATTAGTTTAATTATTTTTGGTTTTGTCTCAAAATTTAGATGACTCCCTAATCTCAATGGATTGATAAGGCTACTAATCTTTGGTTAACAAGCATACCACCCCTACGAGTCACCAATTTGTTGAACAATTTTGACTCTATAGGTTAAATTGGGACCATTATAGGAAAAAAAATTAACTATAAAGGTTTATAATAGGTTTAATATTTTGTCATGGGGTGTATTATAAGTTATTTGATGTCATTTAATGTCATATTAGCCTTGGTCTTGGTATAATTAGTCAATATGTCATTTTGAGTCATTTATAAGGCTTTTAGGGGTCATAAATGCAAGTGGAATGGTTTTAAAGGTGCACAAGTGTCCTAAATTTATCTCAAATGTCCAAAAATTTATATTAATTATTAGGAATGTGACTCCCATTTGAAAGTTGTAGGTTATCTAACTAAATATCAAGAAATCAAAGGGAAAAGGAGAAGTTTGGCACTTGTACAACCCATGGGAGAAGATTACATGTGGGAGAATGTCATGGAAAATATCTTCATCTTCCTCACACTCATATTAGTTCTTTACATGATTTTTAATTTCTTAAACAGGACCACAACCATTCTTCTCCTTCTTTACCTTTCTAGACACACAAAAGTGGTTAGCATGTTTGTGCTTGGTACAAACAGTTGAAGAGATTTCAGGTCAAATTTTTTTGGGAGGTGGTATTATACTTAGATACATTTACATAACAATATTTATAATGTTGGTAAACCGTGATTTATGAACCATCCTTTACAAGCTGACTAAGTTTTCTACTCATTATTTCCTACACCTTATATGTTTTACTCTAATTTGGATAATTTTGTACAATCCAGATGTTGATGTTGAATCCAAAGTATGTTGGCTCTCTTATAAAATTATCTTAATTCTTGGTTTAATGTTTCATGGTGTTTTGATGGATGAGTTGTCTCATGTTATAAGAAGGTGCTATCATGTGTAGTCTTAGTCAGGTTTCCTTATTTGTAAAATGCTTGGTTGTCTAAAAGGGTCCCATGTGAATAAAATGTGGTGTTCCACAAGTCTGAAGGACATGTTGATAATTGTACCTTCATGTTTAATCTCATAACATCATGTTTTGATCAATATTTAGTCTTGCCTTTCTCATAGTTAAATTTGCACTCTCTTTCACTTATAGTCACATGTATAAAGCCTATTTAGCATGTTCATGTGGTGGTAGTAAGGATATATAAAATTATCAAAGGCATAAATAAATAAGGAGATTATATTTTAAGGTTTTAATAGAATTTAGGTTGGTTACAAGTTCATACACCATACTAACCAACCACTAGACACCATTGCTTGCTCTATAACTTTTATTTGTAGGAGGTTTTCACATTAGAACATGTGTTTTGAGACTTGTATAAATATTATAATAAGGATAAACACTCATTTTATGGATGGATAATGAAACTATGAAGGTTCATGATATCATTCATCAACATACATTGTCCAAATTCTATCCACTGCCTAAACTCAGAGTTTCCTACCATTAAAGTGCATGTACAAGTGCTCCCATAAAGAGAAATCACATTAGGAGGGAGTATCTATGTTGAATAGGATTATATGAAATGATTAAAGTATATATTAAACCTTTGAGATAGGTTAAAACCATTTGAAAGTAATATTTAACACTCATTTCCTACCATCTTATACTACTGTCTACAAACATGAAGATGACCACCTACAGGTTTTGGAAGATTTGAGAGGTTGCTTTGAGACATTAAAACACATGTAAAAACTATTACTTAGAATATTGGTAGGTGGAATTGACCATTATAGGCATGTTTTATTGTTAAGTTGGCTAATATAATTGGAAACTAGGATTTAAGGTGGGTGACTAAGTTCTGGGGTCAAATCCCCAAAACTATAACATAGAGGTCTAGGGGAATTTGTGAATAACATATAATAGTTTTTCCAGTTGTTTTGATGCATCCTCATGTGTTTTTATGGAATTACCCAAATATGACAAGGACTCCATAATGTTTTAGGGGAAAGTTATCAATGGAGGTTGGTTATTGAGAAGCCCAAAGTTGAATTTTTATGCACTAATTTTGATCCTTGATATCTATAGGATTTTTATCCAAAAGAGACTTTCTCCACCCAAATTGAAAAAGTAAACCATGCCACTATGACTATATGATTCCAAATAGTTTAAAAGAGTAGTTGTGATCTAAAATCCCCTCAAGGAGAATGATATAGTGTGTTTTTCCTCCCATACATACTTATAGGTGTCCTTACCTTATGGACATTCACCTACAGAAGACTTTAGATCTTGCATCATCCATAAAGTCGACCTAAGCATTAGAGATATCATCTTAGGATATGGTGGAAAGTGACATTTATGATATATAATATCATAAAGAGGAGATGATAAGTGGTGTTTGGTTCCCCAAACACACCTATAGGTTCCCTTTTCATCATAAATGCAACCTATAAGTTGGTTGTACAGTTTTCATGAGGAATGAGCTTGATAACCTTAGTGATAGACCTTAATCTAGGCATAAAAGGAAGAAGTGAAGTTAATGTATGGTGTAGAATGATTCAGAATGGAAATCAAACATGATTTCAATGATTAATGTGAACAAGTACACCTATACGATCCTTTTTTGTCTAAACATAGTTGATTGTGTTTGATTGTGACAGTAGTGACCTAGTTTATGACTTTTTAGGCTTTTGGAATGGAAAATGCATGGTATAAGTGACTTAAAGAAATATGGGATGACATTAATGGTTTAAAAATAACCCTAGATCAATTAATCAACCCTAAGAGTGTGTTTTTATGTATTGTATATGAATCTTGTGTGCTATGGATAGTCCAATTATCAAGGCTTCATATTCAACTATATTGTTGGTGAAAGAAAAGGTTAATATATATGAAAAAGGCATATATTCACCCTTGGGGGTGAAAAATACAATTCCATCAACCACCCCTATTTTAGATCTAGATCCATTGAAACACATTATCTATGGGTTGATAGATATATCATATGCATTGAGCTCATCACAAAAATATTTGGTGAGCAGAAAGAGATCTGATAAAGGAACTATAGACAACTTTTTAGCTATAAATTGACCTTTTATTGACTTTTAGGATACAAATTTAAGATCAAACTCTATAAGTTGCATTACCCATTTTTTAATGTGGCCAATAAGTTGTGTTTTGTTCATAAGTAAATTTAATGGATCTTCTCTAATTTTAACATGTACCTCATTATTTAGCAAGTAACATTGTAGATTTTGAGTAGCAAAAACCAAGTCTAAATATAAATTTTCCCATTATCGAATATTTGCATTAATAATTAACCAACTAGTGACTAATGTAATAGATTTCTCATTCTTTTTTATCATCATTATATTGTGCTAATAGGGACCTAAGGGTCTCATGAGTAGTTGAGATATAAAGTAGTGGTTTATCTATGATAGGACCCATGATTACTGGTGGCTTCGATAAATATGTTTTGATTTGGTCAAATATTTTTTGACATACATCATCTAAAATAAATTTCGTGTCCTTTTTTAGCACACATAGGAAGTGAATTTTTTTGTCAACTAAGCTATGAAGCATATAATATCTTAAATTCAACCTTGTAATTTTTTGAGATTGGTTGGTGGTGGAATTTTAATAATAGATTTTACTTTTTTTGGACCAACCTTGATACCTCACTAAGAGATAATGTATCCAAGGATTTTTCCTGAAGAAACCCTAGAAACACACTTTTTAAGATTTAATAGAACATTAAACTTTCACAAGCACTCAAATATTTATCATAAATTAGTAGAATGTTCCTGATGATGTTTACATTTGGCAAGTAGGTCATCAACATAGTCCTCAATAGTTTTGTGTATAAATTCATGGAATATATGAGTTATGTCCCTTTGATATGTAGTTCCCACATTTTTAACCCCAAAGAGTAGTAAATGACATATTTTCTTGATCTTTGAGGTTATTTTTGATCTGTTTATATCCTATAAATCCATATATAAATGAAAATGTCTCATATCTAGCTATAAAATTGACAATTGTATCAATATTAGGTAACAAAAAGTCATCTTTTAAACAAGCCTTATTTAAATATTGATAATGAATGCAACATCAAATGTCACCATTAGGTTTTAATAGGTATGTTGTTAGACACGCATTTAGAATGTGAAATAGTTCATATAAATATGGCATCTAAAATATTATAAATTTCTCATTTTACTAATAATGCTACTTTGGGATGCATTTTGTGAATCTTTTGTTTAACTAGTTTGGCATCTGGGTACAATAATATGTTATGCATTACCATTGATGGATCAATTCCAAGCATATCTAAATAATCCCAAGTAAATATTTTAAGAAATTAATGAAAGACCTATCAAAATATTTTTCCTTCATCTTCTTACATCATTGTGGCTAGTAAAACTAGTATGGGGTCCTTATTTACTCCATAGTTGTATTAGACTATTTCTTCATTTATCAAAGTGGATTAATATGCAGGGAATGGTATCATAGGAATAGTATTTGATGTATCATTTTGGACACTAACATCATAATTTTCACCAAATTAAGCATTATCAATGGTGGCATGAGGAAACATATTTAAATGATAGAAGGAAGGGATATCTGTGTATACCCCCAAATACTCTAGAAATGATTCATCAATCAAGAACTCATCTAGTGTCAAAATGTTTAGTGAAACATGATAATCAATAATATGAGGGTTAGCCATTGGTAGATTAGTTGTAAAGTATTCAGTCACTCTACTTTGGATTTTTCAGAGGTAATTTATGTTATGAGAGATGTGATTATGACTTAATTTTTTTTAAAAAACCCAAACCCTAAAAATTTGTATTATTTGTAGGAAAAATAGGTTGAGATATTAATTGATCATGTTTACCCATCCCCTATCTTTTATATCTTTATTTTAGTAAATATCGAGAACCAAAATTGGGATTATAAGATTATGATATAGTATTATTGATTTTATTTATCATTTCATAATGTTTAAAGGTATTAGTATCCATAGGACAAGTTGAAATGATTCCATGATGACTAAATTTTAAGAATTCATGAAAAGTGGATGAAACCATGTATATATCACTTATCCAAGGCAATCCAAAGAGGATGTTATAATTTAAGTCATTTGGAATAAACTAGTATTGATTAGGTAGGATAAGGGACCTATAGTAATATTTAGTGTTGTTTACCCCAACACTTGTCACAAAATATTATAAAAACCCTTGATTCTCATATTATATGGATCCAAATTTTAAGACTTGATGCCAATTGAGGAGAGAAAAGATATTTTAAAAATGTTGAGTCATGAACCATTGTCCATAAGAAATCATTTTACTATTCTATTATAAACAAACATTTGGATGTAGAGTGGAAAACAATAGTTTGTAATATTTTGATGTAGTAATTCATATTATTCAAAAGATATATTATACTTATTTCATTTGATAAAATTTTAAACATAAGCCACATATGGTGGTTTCACATTACAAGGTAGTGTAGTCATACACAATACATCCAAAAAGACATATTTGTAATGGGATGATTGATGTAACAAGTATAAGAGGTAATTTTGTGAAATAATATCCTTAGATAGGGTGGGAAAATGTGAGGGGCTAAATGTTTACTTCATACATTCACTCTAGCACTTTGTAGTAATAGGTAAAATCACATTGTAAATATTAGAACAAGGAGTATGCCAGAATGAGGATTTTGAATTACTTATGGATAAAATGGTTAAAAAGACACAAAAAATGTATAAAACAATAGAAAATATTAGTTTTTGGACCATGAAATAATTTACAGAGATGTCCATGGAAAACATGATTACAAGATTTAACAATCAAGGATCAATAATAGAAAATCTTAAGTGACCTAGGGTTTGATGTTCAAAGATCATTTCAAGAAATTTTTAACCCTAATTTGGATGTGGGTCCTCTTGGGTAGATAATATTAATAATATATAAATTATAGGGTGTAAGGGTGAATATTATATCTATAGTAATCCAATTATATTCTAAACTCATATATACAATATACTAAATTTATTAAACTGAGTTAAGCTATAAATGGAAAGTATAACTATGTTACATATAGAAAATGATATAAAAGTGATATACTTATATTTTTATAATGCTAATGTAGATATAGATCAAGAATAAATTGAAATCAGGTAGGAAGATGGTTCTATAATAGTTGTCAAATTCTAAATTTGGTGCCTTTAGGTCTCTAGTCAGTTACGTCAGCCCGAGATAGTTGTATCCATGTTACTTTCTAATTTTGATTCTAGTGTAATTTATAAAATGTTAGTTGACATAAGATGAAAAAACTTATATGATTATAGGTTTTTCTTTACCTTTTATTTGGTGTATTCAAATGTGGGTCATGGATTAATGTTCCTTGTGAAATGGTAAAAGACTAGTTTTCTATCTTCAATGCAACCATGGGGAAAAATGGGTTAGTGAGGACATGGTGTTGAGATAACCCATAATGATCCCATTGTCAAAGTGTGATGCCTACATATCCAATACCACATAATATGGCCTCATATTCATTTATTTCTCCCCTATGTGATGATTTATGTGTGAATCATGTAATGTGTGCAAAGTAAGTACAATAATGACTTATTTTATAACTTGGAAAATAAGACTATATGAATACTCCTTTAGTACTTCATACATGTAGATGTGTTTTACCTATGATTGGTATGGAAGTAAGGAATATTTTAATCAATTCATTATTTGATAGAGAGATTTTTATAAGTTACTTGATCTATTTGGTATGATTGCTAGATGAGAAACGAATGAGGGTTGATATTATGCTATACTAATCCTACCAGGAGATAACTTGCATTAAATCATAGAAGGTAGCCATTATAATATGTTTCATTTAAAAATTGGATGAATTTAAGGAACTGCACCTTATGTCATGGTAGGATAGTAACATCAATGGTACTATCTATCCCAAATGTTAGTGTTAGGGAGCTTGGCAATATGTATAGGCTCAGAGCTTACAAAGGTGTAACATAGGTACATTTTAGGTTTTATAAGAAAGATAGGATGTTTTTTTCATCAATATAAGATTGGTTAGATTAAGAGATAGGCCAAGGTGCACAAGATAGACTAGATGTGAGGTTTTAAAAGTAAGGAGAGTACAACTAAGAAGAATAACTAAGGTCTAAGTTTTCCTAGTGTAGAAGACTGAGGTGATATATACTCATAAAATGTAATCTAGACTATGGTGGTACATGTTTTAATTATGATGGTGGTGGATGTACCTATTGCTAGAATCCTATTAGAAATAAAACTACCTTTGAAACTTGTACATGTTTCTACCTTGCCTGACCTCCCTCTCTTAGTACCCACCTACTTATGCCCATGATGGGAATCTTGGAAGTGAGTGGGTGCCACCTCAATATATTGAATCTAGAATATTTAATCTTTCTTTCCCCTTTGAGAACTACCTAGGGAATATGCAGGTTGGATAAATACTTTATCCCAAACTACTTGGGTACCTTATCTATGAGTTACACCTCAATATGTATCTACATGTCTCTCACCTGCATAACACTCTCATAATTTGTGAGAGTGTCCATCTCATCTAACCATTATCCATCCATGCCTTAATATTAAAAATCCATAATATCTACTATTGTTATCATTTTTACTTCTCATGTAAATTATCTAAACATTTCCATGTCCATCCACCTATATTTCATGATGGCCCACATATCCCTGAATAGTAAACCTCACTAATAAGGGGTCATGTTATCATACACTTAGCTCATGAAAAGTGTAGGGTGGTTTATAGATAGAGCCCATAACTTGGTGATCCAATATAAATATCCATAGGTCCTATCTGGAACCTCTTGGTCCCACATAAATTATTGACCCCTCTCCTTGATGTTCCTAATAATAAGTGTCCATCTATAAATTATATGATCTATCCCCTTATTTCCCACTAATAAAGAGGCAAGGATCCCTATGGTCACCTTATGGAGGATAAATATTAGTACCTACTCACCCCTTGAGTCTAAACCCATAATTTTCACCCATGTCAAGTGCATCTACATTACCTAAATATTCTTCCTAACTAATAGCCTCACCTCCATATATGGCCTTTCTCAAGGTCATAACTTTTCCTATAGTTAATAAGAATAATATCCTATACACATCTATGGAAGTTATGGTCCAATCTCCTAAGGCATATGGGAACTAAAAATTATTATGTTATGTATCCCAATAGGTTAATATGTCACAAAGTAACTTGTTTAATGGGTAAATAATCCCCACATGTGTAATCATAAGTATGCCTACACTATTTAATGTGGTTAACTCATCATCTATAAAATACTTTAATATCTTAGGAAAATAATAATTATTAATCCAAATAGGTTAATATGTCACAAATTAACCTATTTAATGGGTAAATTATCACCACATGTGCAATTATAAGTATCCCTACACTATTTAATGTGGTTAACTCATCATTTATCAACTACTTTAAGATCTTAGGGAACCAATCCTTCTCCCTCACTCTACCCACTCAATTTACTATAATTGTTAAATTAAAGTTAAAATTACCTAGATATTCAATCCCTTGGCCTCAAAATTTCATTAAAATAACCCCTTTTCCACCTATGATAAAATTTCCACCTTATGCAGTGATAGTTACATAACTTTTGGCTTGCATAACATGGTGGTTATGAAATTCACCCATGATTTTGGAGGTAAAATAAATGATATGGGGGGTGAATTAGTGTGAAAAATATTATATAAATTCCATATATCATCCATTAATCAATCAAATAGATCTAGAGATATAGTAATGCATAGACAATCATTCATATGAGAAAAAAGTTGAAACATAACACATGAACACAAGATATATGTGGGAAACCCTCATGGGTAATAAAACCCATTGATACACTAATTTTAATATATTCATATTATCAATTAATAAAACCTTCATTGAGGCACCAACCCCACAAGGAGCACCAACCCCTCACTAGTCAAGCACCAACTCACCTAGTCCTTTAACAAGCACCAGCTTACAAGGAGGCACTAACCCCCTCAGGTAACTCAAAACCAACTTAGATACCTTGAATATATTATCACCATTTTACAAATATTTCTCACTAAAATTAATATAACCACCTTTTTCTCTTCTCACTCTTCTATCTCTCTCAAATAGCCTATTAGGCCTTCTCACTCAACTAGCCCTTTCTTTGGTAGAATTAGGTCATATGACCTTGATTATCACCTATATAAATATTATCATATCTTAATAACATAATAAACATACATATTTTATTATATCCAATCCCTATAAATTTTTTCCAAAAAATCTATATCATTTCCTCAAGTCTTTAATATTCTAACTGGCAAATTAGGCCTATTAGACCTTCTCTTCATACTTGACTCTTGATCTTAACCATCTTGGTCAAATAGAAACCTATCCATACTTGGATAATATTTGGAATATATCAAAAAAAAATTCACAAGATAAATAAACACTACATATTTTGGTCCTTACCCTTAAGGTCCAAAACCACCATTAGGCCTAATAGAGACCTAATTCAATTAAGGCTTCTCAAAGCACACATTTCACCTTAACAACACTGGAACACTAAAATACTAAAAATGGATTAATTTTTTTAAAAATGTTTCAATTATACCCATTATAATATAAAATTATGTCCCCAACACCATTTATCTCATTCCATTCCTTGAACCACCCAATTTGGTCTACTCATAATTAGGCCTTCTCATTACCAGAAAGTCTATCTTGAAAATATGATGTATACACTCAATATTTTCCACATAAAAAACAAAAAATAACATTTATATAATATAAATGATTAAATTTAAACATAATTTTCATTATAATTTACCAAAAAATGAAAAATACCTCAAACTAATCAACTTCATATGCTCACTTAGGACTACACACAGGCCTTAACAACCCATTCAAAATCCTTTGACTTTTCGCATATTCATAGGAGTTTATCATGCATAAAAATGTGTAAAAATTAACATATGATACATATATAAAAAATATAAAATCATTTTATTCTTAAACTCTATGCAAAAATACTCAGGAACAACATTCTTACTCACACACAAAAAACTGCCTATAGCTCCAAAAACATAGTCATGTAGATAAATATTTAGAACACTTGTGTTAAAAAAATTCTGAACTTAAAATGGGTTTTAATTATAATTAATAATAATTAAAAAATATTTTATTATATATATAAAAATATTCAATATCAATATTGGTCTTACAAACTAATATCACATCTTCACCTTACACATACCTCACTATGTTAGACAGTTCACTTTGAGAATAAATTTTTGCTTATATATGAGCACTATAAAAACATATAATAAAATTTTAAATTAGGTATATGTATTTTAAAATTACCTAAATAATTTTGATCCATCCCTAATCCTCTATAACTAATCCCTAATCTCTTTCTCACTTTTGTTTGGTTTGCTCATTGTCTTCCTCATTAGGCCCTTTTAGCGATAGGCCAACTTTCATGACTATTTTATCATATTTAAGATATAAAAACTAATAATAAACTTACATGGACACAAAATAAAATTATTTCACATCATATTCCATCCATTTTCATGATTTGAACTGGTAAACCCTACCTGTTACATCAAAAAGTCAAGAAGTAAGGGGTTTATTATAGCTTCCACTCACTCTTCTGACAAACCAATTCCACATGGAGAATATTTTAAGATTACCATAAATGTTCCAAAAATAAAAATATGTAAAAAAATCCATTATGATCCATAATTGACAAGATCTTTCCTATCAAGTCATTATGAGGGTTTTAGGAGGGTTGTGACTGGTATCCCTTATTAGTAATCATTCATAAAGGATTGCCCCTCAAATATAAAAATAACTATAGAAAATTAAATATATTAATATTCCCCAACTTCAATTAACTTATCAAGATCTCATTAAAAGTTTTCACGTGCTAATGAGCATAATAAAATCCTTCTCAGGTTTGCAACACCCTTTTCTATGCACACAAAAAATCTCAACACTAATTTTCATGATTTAACCTTCATTATATGACCTCAAACTTGGTCAACACACTTAAAACAACCTATAATACCTATATAAATTTTATTAAGATCTTTTTAACCTTATTAAATTAACTTTACCCCTCATTAGGCCACACTAAGTCTCTTTGCTCATTAGGTCTTGAATTGCTAGTCATACTTATACTTTGATCACACCTTGAAACCTCTTGAACTATTATAAAAAACTCATTATCATATAAAACGACCTCATTACATTATCACACACTACCAACCATAATATCATAGGCATTATACTACTTACCTCATTATGCTACCAAGTTTGTGCCTTCTGACTAGGTTTTGCAAGTACATGACTCATGAACTCAATCATAAGAACAATAAAGGAATGACATCAATGAAACTTTCCTGACATATTTGAAAATAGTATGCATACCTTATAATTCAATATGGTTATGTAACAAACACACTCATTTATATAATTTTCAATTTAAAAATACTAGTGGTTTTATCACAACATTGATAGTTTCATCAATCGATCATGATTCCCCAAAAAAACCCTCTAAATAGATTTTTAAAAATGTTCAAACACATAAAAACATAACATTTTTTTAACTTAACATTCCCTAGATCTCAAAAATTCCTTCTTATATAGCTTCAAAGGATCTAATCTCATTTTCAATAAAATTTTCAAAATTAGGGAAAAAATACAAATGTGAGTAGAACTTACCCATCCTTGCCTGCTCCTCATGTCATTGGAATGTTCGCCATCCTCTCCTCAACCTCATTGATTTGATTTATTTTTGGAATTAATCCATAATATAAAATATAGAACTCAAATTTCTCAAAAATCAATTGCACAAATGATTTCCATTTATAAGAAATTTTCAAATAAATAGTTTATTTTACTAACTGTTATCTTTTTTAAACCTTCCATTTTTGGTAATTTTCCTTCAACACTTGCATTCCCTCATATTTTGAGATGTATTTCATGCCTAAATAGCCAAAAATGTTTTAAACTATAATAATTTTAAGTTTTATTTTTTATAACACTATATCAAGGTATGTTTTTTTTGTCTTGTAGTTCAACATCACTCTGCACCAAGATTAGTCCCCCAATAAGATGGTTACATTCGTTTCCTCACCCCCACATACACAGTGAGTAGACTTGTCAATTATTTTATTAATTATCATGTTTTTCACAATTTTATTAAGCTATACTTGATTCTCATTTTTTCTCACAAGTCATGAGGGTGTCTCAAATTTTCTACATCATTTAGGTAAATAAGGTAAAAATTTTAAAACTCATTTTCATTTTAGTGCACCATTACTCATGAAAAAATCCTCACCAATTCATGGTGAGGTGTATCCTCATAAGGAAAATATGTATTCACCTAAATTTTTCACAGTGCAATATTTCATGACAAATATGATGATGGTGCAAGAATCTTTGCCAATATATTCTTAGAATTAATTCTCTCTTTCTCTCCTTTTGATTGATTTTTACCCCTTTCTTGGCCATTCTTCTTTTCAAATTCTCCATTTTATAAATGTTTTGTTTATATTTTTTAAAATGTTATAATGATGATGAAACTAACATAGTGAAAACAAAACTATCATAGTGGTTTTGTTAGCCAAGGCAAAAAAATTTCTGACCTCCATGCTAGTTTTGGTTCCACCACTTGCATACACTAGTAGTTATATCACAATATGCACATTTTAAAAATTAACATCCTAGAATTTAGTTTTAACACATTTGACATGCTTCCAATTGTTTTTATTCATTATTTTACTTTGTGTTCATCTTTAATATTGTCCAAATCACTCTTACTCCTATTTTTATCAATCTTTATCAAGTTAACTTGACCAAGCTCCCAGTCAAGATTTAGTTAACCCCCACTGCAACCTCCTTACTTTACTTAAAAGTATCACACTTTTCTAATGTTTTTAAATATGAAAATTATTCTAGAGATTTAAGCTTTCAATTTTTACAAATCCTTTCCCTGTTTGATGATTTTTTGGAGAAACTTTGTCTTAATCTACAATCATCTTTGTGTCACTCTACACAAGTTTGGATAAAGGAATTCACCAAATTTGTAACTAGTTATTTTTTGTTCATGAATCAATCTAGTCATAATACAAATTATTATTAATAATTGTCTTTTTATTTATTATATTCTCTTGCCATACCTTTTTTAATATTTCCCAAGGTTATTATTGAGCAAAAGGGATAGATACATGAGGATCATATACTCACATTAATTACATCTTCACCTTCAATTGATCTCACTATTGGATAGGTTGGAATATTTAATTATAGTTTTAATTTATTTTTTATAATATATTTGATTTTTTTTTCATCTTTTATATATATTTATATTTATAAAATCTCAAAATAAAATAAAACAAATCATTCTCCTCTCTTTCCTTTTCCATAAAAATAGTAGTTTTTATTCATTAATTATGCTTGCATGTCAAAGATTAAAAGATCAGTAGTTTTAATTTAAATATAGGGTAGATTATTTGAATATTATAAATAATTAAATACATAAAAATATTATCAATTTATTAGCTTTATCTTTACATATTCATAAAAATAAGCACGTAAACAGACAAAAGCTAGAAAACGTGAAATTTACATGCTAGATCTAGTTTATCTCTTTTGCATGTTAAATAAAATTGTGTAAATTAAATAAATTATAATTATAAAACCTAATTTATTCCATAAGATAATCATTATATATTCATATAATCATAAAAATCCCAAAAAAAATCTATCTTGCATACTAGACTAGATCACAAGAAAAACTAGAAATTCCATAGCATAGAACAAACTCTATTTTCATATTTTAGTTAATCATTTGAATGTTTATAAACCTAAGTTGCATAAAAAATATTGTCAATATAAATATCACCCTATTTGAATATTTTAAATAAAACCTTCTCTTCAGAAAATACAAAGGGATATTCTCAAAGTATGGGTGATTCTAAAGTGAGAAGAACCTCCAAAGAGGGTTGGTTCCCTTGGATATATCACCTAAAACTAATTCTATTTTTGAATTTTTGGATGAAAAGGTAATAATAAAACTAAAAATTAAATCCTAATTAATTTTTTTGATACACATGAATATCTATTTCATCCACTATATTTTGAACTCCTAAAACACTGATAAGACAAGCAAAAGATTGAATTATACAACTCCAAGATTCTTATGCATCAATATTTCATGAAGATATTTTATAAATTGATATAATATTGAGAGAAATGGCATAGTATTCCTGATTCAAATCACTAACCATCCACTTTTACACACTATAATCTCAACCAAAAGACATCAAAACATAAAACATGACCCGCATAAGCTAGTTTGCTAGTAACTAGGTGAGAATCAAAACTTGACAAGGGAGAATTTATCTACCACATATACAAATTAAATGACATAAAAAAACTATAACAGCATGAGGAAATCTAAAACAATTTTTTATTTCTTTGAAAAGGTTTAAAAACTCATATTTTGGTAGTGTCTGGTCTTCCCGAAAGAGGGATGATTATGAAAATGGCTTTGAAAGCCAAGAATATATAGAAAATAGCATAACACTAGACAATGTGGCATTGAGATGAGAAGATGAGATGAAATAAAACTGAAATAAATTATATTTTAATTATAATATTCATAAAAATAAAATTTAGACTTATCTTCATCTTAATAAGCCTTACATGAAGCTCCCTTTGGCATTGAAACAAGGAATAGTGGGCCCCATTGACTTTTTCGACTTGTTTTTGCATGAAATAAATGCAATTATTTGATGTATATATCCAATTTAACTTATATTTAAGTGTTAAAATGTCCTTATTTATATGATAACAAAATAATATTGCATGATGTTGGTCAACTAGTCAATTATAGCTTAGATTGGTAGTTCAAGGCTAGTTAACTCCACTTGGCTCCTCCTTACATGAAATGGATATTTGACGGATTAAAATGTGTATAAATATCCATTAAAATATAATATATTTTATGTTTTAAACTCATTTTTACATCTAAGATGTATATTTCATTTCCAAACTCAAATTTGGATATTTGAACAATTAGGCATATAGCCTATCTGTGCACTTGGACTCCATAGAACCTACAAAAAAAGTATGAAACAACTTATAATATTAAAAAAAAATATGGTCATTTATTAATTTTTAAATCTTATAAAATTCCATTTAATACCTTCAAAACTCACACAAGGGTTAGAAACAACCAAAATCTTGTATTTTGTTCTTTGTGCCTTCATCTTGCTCAGGTTTGCATTTTTCTTGATTATGTTTTGAGAGGCTTAAGAATATGTAAAAATAGAAAGAAATTACACTTATCCAATTAAATTTAAACATTTATTGATTATTCCTAGACTCATTTTAATTCCACACACCAAATTTGAAGTAAAAATTCCACTTGTAGATGTTAGAAACCTCAAATTTCCAAAAAAAACTACCCCTTTTGCATGGAATGTGTGCATACTTGACTATATTTTTACATATTGGTGGAGTTTATTTCATGTTTAATGGATTTTATCTAGATAAAATTAATATCCAATTGGTTAAATACTCGATTGAAACCTGGTTTCCATAAAAAACCTTAAGGAATGCAAAAATTCCTTAAACCATGCTAAACTAGGCCCTTTTGGAAGCTTGGAAGCACCAAGATATGCCAAGTAATCAGTATTTTATGATAAATTATTTTATAAAAATGATTTTAAACTTTAAAAAATGGAGTAAATTATTCCATGGAACAAAATATGAAATATTTAAAAAATCCATTTTCTCTTTTCGACCCTACACTCTTTTTGAAAGCATGTAAATTTACAGATTTGATTGGCTATATTTTCTTGCTCTCTTTGAATATGAAATTAATGAATAATATATTAAGGATGAAATTTATATATATTTTAATTCCTCAATATTTTGTAACAACTTTAAATTTCTTGAAACCCTTCACATGTGAGGAGAAATTGAGAAAACCCTATTGCCTTTCTAGTTGTAAGGCTACAAAAATTAGCCTATCTTTAACTTGATGGTACATGAGCGTGGAAAATCCAATTAAAAAAGAAAATAATAAATGAGTAATCCATATAATTCTAGTTTTCACATCAAAATTTTTTGATCTATACCTTTCTCCAGTTGATTGTACCATCATTAAACCTGTAAGTAGGTCAATATGTGCAAACTAGGAGGAGTGCCTATATGAAATAGTTTTGAGCTTTTTCTGCATCTAAACACCATGAAACTTATGCAAAATATTTTTCATGACATTTTATTTATTTTAATTCATATAGGTGTATGAAATTCATATGTATCCATACTTCTCCTTGTAAAAGAATTGAAAAATGGCTTTTTTTTTTTTTTTTATGGAATTTTATGATCCCCACCACCAAGATAATGCATGAATAATATTTTCACAAATAAATTTGAATGTTTTAATAAATATCAAGCCTTTAAAATGCTTTGGATGCTAATTTTTTCATGTGTGGGTCCAAAATAAGACATTTTGGCTTTAAAAAAGCACTAAAATACCTTTTTTAAATTATGAAACTTTAGACTCAGGATAATTTCATATTTTTTAATATAATTAAAGGCATTTAGAATAATTTAATGACATTTTGATCCAAAATTTTATATTTTAAAGACAAAAAAAAACCTTTTAGACCAAAATATACCAGTTTGATATGCTTGTAGAGGCTATTGATGATTTTTAGAAAATTTTAATTGCAGGGGTTGGAATTTGTCCTTGATAGGCCAAATTACCAAAATTTATGGAAAATCATAGGGGTTAAATAGATTTGTGTTCAAATAAATCATCGGGTAACATTGGCAACCAAACTCTTTTGGGATTTGAGACACCTTTTTTGACTATGACAACATGTGTAGTTATGCACTTAGAGGAAAGCAACAACAATATACTAGAAAAGAACATCTATTGAAAGCATGTGCACAAGTGCACTTAGAGGAAAGAAACTATAACAAAATAGAAAAGAAAAACTACTAAAATCATGTGCATATGTGCACTTAGAGGAAATCAACTATATAAGGAAGTCTAGTATATACAAACTAACCTCCACCTTGTTGGTCATCCTAGATCAAAAGGAAAAAAAATGAGTTTACTTCTATGTTGAGATGGGAAATGATGTATTACATATTCCCTTGTAAGTTTTCTTGTTGATAATGGAAGTGTCTTATGTGCCAAGTCCTTTAGCATGCTCATATGTGGATTAGTAGGAGAGAAGTAACCTCCAATGTAAACATACTCACTTGGTAGAGACTATTTTAGATAATTTGGACTTATTTGTAGTCCAAATGAAAAACAAATATCAATAATATGCCTACATTATTCAAAATTTTATAATTTTAAATTATCTAAAATCTAATAAATGGGAAATAGATCCAAATTATTATCATACTCTCTGCATGCAACTTACACAAAACCCACAAAATATTCAGTTTCTAAGATTATCTCCCATCCAATTTAGGGACATAAGTCCATATTATCTAAAATAGTCCTCTGGTATCTTTTCCTCTTTGTCAAAATCCATTTCTTAACAATCTGGTTGACTAATCTAAGCACAAAATAGACCTATATTACCTTTTGGAAGCATACCCATGTTTCTAGGATCATCAAGGAACGGATAGCCCATTCTAAAGACCTAAAATAAGTCGATGTCTACAATCAACTCTTAAGGTGGTAGAATTTAATTACTACCCACTCCATGTTCTTTGATTTGCTTGATAAGGTTACACTCTTTGGCTACAACCAAACCATAATCCTCTAGGTTAATAGCATATCTTTCTCACAAAAATTCAAACAAGTCCTCTAATGAGCTTTTTGGCTGATTGGTAACCTCTGGTTACCACACAAATTCATCAATTTGATTATCTATTACATCTATTTCCTCATCCTCTACATAATATGGTAGTTCTGCTTCCTCATCCTCTTCATAAACACTCACATCCTCCTCAAAACATTCTTGTTGAAGATCATTTGAAACTACAATTTCCTTCTCTAGTTTCCACATGACATGCTCCTCTTCTTAAGTGTGAATGGTAGAAGTGCAAGATGGCTCAACTTATAATATAACTTTAATTGTTTGGGCATCCTCATCATGGAGAGTGGGAGGGAAGCTCATGAAAATTAGACACTTGAATGGATTATATTCCTCATGATTAAGGTAGGTATATTTTTATGCCAGTGTAGCTTCATTTTATTTTCTCCATGGTGCTATCAAGCTCTCTAACTCTGACTTTTCCTTCTTCTTAAGAGTTTATTTCTCCACAACTACCTATTTTTACCCTTGAATGGTCTCTTGAATTGGCCTCTAAGATGATAAGGCTGGAAGAAGATAATAATGACTTGAAATATCTCAAGACTTAATTTATAAAGGAAGCATAGGTGGCATTTATGAGTAGGATGGATCATGATAGGGTTGGTAAGGGGAAATATTATGATGGATTAACTATTTATAGGGAGGATCAGGGTAGTACTCTTATATGTATGACTGATATATCTCCTCATACTACTGGTGAGGATCATAGTGTGGTTTGTCATATTTATCATAGTGAGGAGTATATGAATCCATACTAAAACAAGCCATTAGATACCATTAGTAAACCAAGTGTTGAAAGTAGTCAATATTTGAAATGATACATGATGTTCATAACCATCCTTGAGTACCTAAAGGTTGTACTGATATTTTGAATGCCTCTAAAGGCTAGTTTATAGTGTAAGTCCCCATCAAGAATGGAATAAAATATTATAAATATAAAGAGCATGTTGTTTTAATATTTGAAATAAAACCTTCTCTTCAACTCATACAATGTGATCTTCTCAGAGTGTGGGTGACTCTAAAGTGAGAAGAATATCCAGAGACGGTTGGTTCCCTTGGATCAATTAAATTTAATTATATTTGTGACTTTTGGGGTGAAAAGGGAAGAAGAAATCTAAAAATGAAATATTACTTACTATTGGTGATACACCTAAATACTTATTTCATCCACTATATTTTGAGTTCCTAAAACATTGATAAGACAAGTAAAAAATTGAATTCTATAACTCCAAGACTCCTGTGCATCAATATTTCATGAAGAGGTTTTATCAATTGATCTAAGCTTAAGGTAAATGGTGGAATAGGCCTGATTAAATCCACTAACCTACCACTTATATCCACTATAAGTTTATACAAAAGACATAAAAACACAAAACATGACAAACATAAGCTAGATTGCTAGTAACTAGGTGAGAATCAAAGCATAACAAGGGAAAATTACTCTACCACATATGAAAATTAAATGACATAAGCACACTATACCATCATGATGAAATCTAAAATAGTCTTTTATTTCTATAAAAATGTTACAAAACTCAAATTTTTGTAGAGTTTGGTCTTGCCAAAAGAGGGATGGTTATGAAAATGGCTTTGAAAGCCAACAATATATAGAAAATAGCATAACACTATTCAATGTGGCATTGAAAAGAGAAAAGGAGATGAACTCCAACACAAGTCAAGTCTACTTAAATTATAATATTCATAATAAATTTTTTTTAGACGTTTCTTCATCTTGATAAACCTTACATGAATCTCCCTTTAGCATTGAAAGAAGGAATGGTGGATCCCATTGACTTTGTCAACTTCTCTTTGCATGAAATCAATGCAATTATTTGATGTATATCTTCACATGAACTCATATTTAAGTTTTTTAATATAATTATTTATATGATAACAAAGGAATATTGCATGATGTTGGTCAATTAGTCAATTGAAGCTTTGATTGGTAGTTCAAGGCTAGTTAACTCCACTTGGTTCCTCCTTGCATGAAATGGCTCTTTAGAGGATGAAAATGTGCATGAATCTCCATGAAAATATTATATATATTGTGTTATAAAATCCTTTTGAAATATAACATAGACATTTTAATTCCAAACTTAAATTTTAATATTTAAACAATTAGGCCTATAACCTATCTATGCACTTGGACTCCATGGAACCTACAAAGAAAAGCATGAAACCATTTAGAATCTTAAAAACAAAAATATATGATCATTTATTAATTTTTAAATATTATAAAAAACCATTAAATACCTTCAAAACTTACATAATGGTTAGAAATAACCAAAATCCTATAGTTTGCTCTTGGTGCCTTCATCTTGCTCAGGCTTGCTTTCTTCTTGACTATGTTTTGAGAGGCTTAAGACTATGTGAAAATAAAAATAACTTACACTTTTATAATGCCTTGAAAATTTTATGGATTATTACTCAACTCATGATGATTCTACATACCAAATTTGGAGTAAACAATCCACCTATAGATGCCAAAAAACTAAAATTTCCTTAAAAAGGCTCCTTTTGCATGGAATGTGTGCATACTTGACTATATTTTTGCATATTGTTGGAATTATTTCATGGGTAATATATTTTTTCTATATAAAATTAATCTTAAATTAGTTCAATGGTCCATTGAAACCTATTTTTCCACAAAAAACCTTAAGGGATGCAAAATTTCCATAAACCATGCTAAACTATGCCCTTTTGGAAGCTTGGAAGCACCAAGATATACCAAATAATGGATATTTTAGGATAATTTTTTTAGAAACATGATTTAAAACATGAAAAAATGGATAAAATTTTTCCATGGACGAAAATATGAAATCTTGAAAAAATCCATTTTCTCTCTCGAACCCTGCACTCTTCTTGAAAGCATGCCAATTTGTAGATTTGAATGGCTATCTTTTATTTCTCTATTTAATAATTAAAATCATGAATAATATATGAAGGATGAAATTTATAGATATATTAATTCCACAATATTTTGTAACAACTTAAAATTTCATGAAACCCTTCATAGGTGAGGATAAATTGAGAAAAACTAGTTGCCTTTCTGGTTGGAAGGCTATAGAAATTGGCCTATCTTCAACTTGGTGGTACATGAGCATCAAAATTCGAATTAAAAAACCACCTAATACATGAGGAATCCATATAATTATAGTTTTCACATCCAAAAATTTATATCTATACCTTTCTTTAGTTGATTGTACCATCATCAAACCTACAAGTAGGTTACTATGTGCAAACTAGGAGGAGTGCCTGTATGAAATGGTTTTGAGTCTTTTCTACATCCAAATTCCATGAAACTTATGCTGAATATTTTGAATTAAATTTTATTATTTTACCTACTATTGGTGTACAGAATCCATACGTATCCATACTTCTTGTAAAAGAAGTGAAAAAAGGCTTTTCTTTGCCTTGTATAGAATTTTAAGAGCCCCACCACCAAAATAATGCATGAATAATATTTTCACGAATACCTTTGCATTTTTTAACAAATATCAATACTTTTTCATGCTTTAGAGGCTAATTTTGGCATGTGTAGGTCCAAAATAAGCCTATTTTAGCTTTTAAAAATTACTAAAATACCTTTTTTAAATAATGAAACTTTAAACTTAGGCTAATTTCATATTTTTGAATATAATTAAAGGCCTTTAGAATAATTTAATGACATTTTTTATCCAAAATTTTACATTTTAAAGACCAAAAATGACCTTTTAGACCAAATTATATCAATTTGATTAGCTTGTAGAGGCTATTGATAGTTTCTGGAAATTTTAAATTATAGGATTTAGAATTTGGCTTTGACATGCCAAATAACCAACATTTTTGGTGACTCACAGGGGTTGAAAATATTGACGATAAAATAAATCATCGAGTTTCATTAGAAAACAAAATCTTTTGGTCTTTGCAACACCTTTTTTAACTATGACACAACATGACTACATGTGTAGTTATGCACTTAGAGGAAAGCAATAACAATAGAATAAAAAAGAAAAACTACTAAAAACATGTGCACATGTGCAATTCGAGGAAATAAACTATAAAAAAATACAACATAATAACTAATGAAATCATGTGCACATGTGCACTTAGAGTAAATTAACTATATTAGGAATTCTATTATGTACAAACTAACCTCTACCTTGTTGGTCCTCCTGGATCAAAATGAAAAAAAATTAGTTACTTCCATGATGAGATGTAAAATTATGTATTACATGTTCCCTTTCAAGTTTGGTTATTTATAAATCAATTATTATATTTTCCAATTCCTTTGGCATGCTCATATGTGGAATAATAGGAGAAAAGTAACCTCCAATGTAAGCATACTCACTTGGTGGCTCTTCCTATTTTCCAAGCTCCATTTCTTCACAATCTGGTTGACTAGGATGAGCACAAAATAGACCTATATTAACTTTTATAAGCATACCCATGTTTGTAGGCTCATCAAGGAACTAATAGTCCATTCTAAAGATCTAAAATAATTTTATGTCTCTAATGAACTCTTGAGGTGGTAAAAGTGAATTACTACCCACTCCATGTTCTTTGATTTATTTGACAAGGTTGCATTCTTTGTCTAAAAATTGACCATAGTCCTCTTGGAGAAGAGCATATCCTACTCCCAAAACATCAAACAAGTCTTTCAATGAGCTTTTTGGTTGATTAGCATCCTCTAGCTACCCCATAAATTCATCAATTTGATCAGATATTACATCCATTTCCTTATCCTCTACATAAGATGGCATCTCTACTTCCTCATCCCCTTCATAAACACTTGCATCCTCCTCAACACATTCTTCTTAAAGCTCATTTGAATCTACAATTTATTATTTTAATTTCCACATGGCATGCTCCTATTCTTGAGTGTGACTGGTAGAAGTGCAAGATGGCTCAACTTCTGATATAACTTGAATTTTTTGGGTAGCCTCATCATGTAGAGTGGGAGGGAAGCTCATGAAAATTGGACACTTAAATGTAATGGACTCCTCTTAATGAAGGTAGGCATATTTTTATGCCATTGTAGCTTCATTTTATTTTATCTGTAATGCTATCAAGGTCTCAAACTCTAACTTATCCTTTTTCTTAAGAGTTTATTGCTCCAAAATTGCTTCTTTTTGCCCTTTAATGGTCTCTTGAATTGGCTTCCAAGATAGGAAGGCTGGATAAAAGATAAACATGACTTGAAATATCTTAATAATTTATTTCTAAGGGAAGCATATGTGGAATATATGAGTAGGATGGCTCATGATAGGGCTAGTAAGGGGAAATCTTATGATAGATTAACTATTCATAGAGAGGATCAAGGTAGTACTATTATATGTATGATTGATATATCTCCTCATACTAATGTTGAGGATCATAGTGTGGTTGGTCATATTGATCATAGAGAGGAGTATATGAATCCATACTGAAACAAGACATTAGAGACTATTAGTAAACCAATTGATAAAAGTAGTAAATATTTAAAATGATACATGATGTTCATAACCATCTTTGAGTGCCTGAAAGTCACACTAATATTCTGAATGACTCTAAAGGTTAGTGTGTAGTGCAAGGTCCCACTAGGCATGCCAAAAATTAATATCAGTTTGAAGAGCACATTATTTGAATATTTTCAAGCAAACATTCTCTTCAATTGATATAATGGGATTATCTTAGAGTGTGGGTGACTCAAATTGAGAAAAACTTCTAGAGAGGCTTGGTTCCCTTAGATCTATCACCTAAAAATTATTATATTTTTTATTTTTGGGGTGATAAGGGAAGAAGAAAAATAAAAATTAAATACTACTTAATATTGGTGATACACTTGAATATTTATTTCATCTAATGTATTTTGAGCTCCTAAAACACTGATAAGACAAGAAAAAGACTAAATTCTACAAATCTAAGACTCCTATGCATCAGTCTTTCATGAAGAGGTTTATCAATTGATCTAAGATTTAGGGAAATGGTGGAATGTGCCAGATTTAAGGCATTAACCAGAACTTATATCCACTATAAGCTCATTTAAAAGACATAAAAATATAGAACATGACTAGCATAAGCTAGCTTGATAGTAACTAGGTGAGAATCAAAACTTGACAAGGGGAAATTTCTCTACCACATATGTAAATTAATTGACATAAACACACTATACCATCATGAGGAAATCTGAAATAATCTTTTATTTCTTTGAAAAGGTTACAAATCTCAAATTTTGGTAGAGTCAGGTCTTGCCAAAAGATGGATGATTATGAAAATGGCTTTGAAGGCCAACAATATATAAAAAATAACATAACACTAGCCAATGTGGCATTGAAAGGAGAAGAGGAGATGAAATCCAACTCAAATCAAGTCTATTTAAATTATAATATTCATAGAAAAACCTTTTATATTTCTCTTCATCTTGATAAAACTTTCATAAAGCTCCCTTTGGCATTGAAATAATCAATGGTGGGCCCCATTGACTTTATCAATTTACCTTTGCATGAAATCAATGCCATTATTTGATTTATATGTCTAATTAAACTAATATTTAAGTGTTCTAATGTCCTTATTTATATGATAACAAAGGAATATTACATGATGTTGGTAAACTATTCAATTGTTGTTTTGATTGGTAGTTCAAGGCTAGTTAACTCCACTTGGCTCCTCCTTGCATGAAATAGCTCTTTGAAGGATGAAAATGTGCACGAATGTATACGAAATTATAATATATGTGGAATGGTAATTATTTTTAAAATCTAAGATATATATTTCAACACCAAAATCAAATTTGAATATTTGAATAATTAGGCCTATAACCTCTCTATGCACTTGGACTCCATGGAACCTGCAAAGAAAATAATGAAACCACTTGGAATATTTAAAACAAAAATATAGTAATTTATTCATTTTTAAATATTTTAAAACACTATTTAATACCTAAAAAACTCACACAAGGGTTAGAAATAACCAAAATCCTATATTTTGCTCTTGGTGCCTTCATCTTGCTCAAGCTTACTTTCTTATTGACTATGTTTTGAGAGGCTTAGGACTATGTAAAAAAAGAAAGAAATTTCACTTGTAAAATGGCCTTAAGAATTTTATTTATTATTCATGAACTCATGATGATTCTACACACCAAATTTTGTCTTTCCAACCCTACACTCTTCTTGAAAGCATTCCAATTTATAGATTTGACTAGCTATATTTTATTACTCTATTTGAAAATGAAATGCATGAATAATAGCTAAAGTATGACATGTATAGATATATTAATTCCCCAAAATTCTATAAAAACTTTAAATTTCATGAAACCTTTCACAGGTGAGGAGAAATTGAGAAAAACCCATTGCTTTTTGGGTTGCAAGGCTATAAAAATTGGTCTATCTTCAACCTGATGGTACGTGAGCATGGAAATATCAATTAAAAAACCAATTGATACATGAGGAATCCCTATAATTCTAGTTTTCACATCCAAAAATTTATATCTGTACCTTTCTCTAAATAATCATACCATCAAACCTACAAGCAGGTCAATATGTATAAACTAGGAGTGCATGTAGAAATAGTTTTGAGCCTTTGCTACATCCAAATGCCATGAAACTTATGATAAATTTTTTTCATGAAATTTAATTGATTTTACCTTCTATATGTGTATTAAATATATATGTATCCATACTTTTCCTTTTTAAAAAAGTGAAAAAATCTTTTCTATGCCATTTATGGAATATTAAGAGCCTCTCCACAAATATAATGCATGAAGAAGATTTTCATGAATCCCTTTGCATGTTTTAATAAATATGAAACATTTTACATGATTTGGAGGCTAATTTTGTCACATGTGGGTCCAAAATAAGCCTTTTTGGCTTTTAAAAAGCACTAAAATACCTTTTTTAAAATTATGAAACTTTAGACTTAGGCTAATTTCATATTTTTAAAAATAATTAATGGCCTCTAGAATAATTTAATGACCTTTTGATCCAAAATTTGAAATTTTAAATACCAAAAATGACCTTTTAGACCAAAATATACCTATTTTATTAGCTTAAAGAGGTTATTGATGATTTTTAAAAATTTTGAATTGTAGGGGTTGGAATTTGGCCTTGACAGGTCTAATTACCAATATTTTTGGTGACTCATATGGGTTGACTAACTTGATGGTCAAATAACTCATCTATTTTCACTATAAAATAGACTCTTTTGGGATTTGAGACACCTTTTTTGACTATGACACTATAGTACTACATGTGTAGTTGTGTACATAGAGGAAAGCAACAAAAATAGAGTAGAAAAGAACAACTACTGAAAGTGTGTGCATATGTGTACTTAGAAAGCATGTGCATATGTATACTTAGAGGAACAAAACTATATAAGGAATTGTATTAGGTACAAATTAACCTCCACCTTGCTTGTACTCCTATATCAAAAGGAAAATTTTTGATTCACTTCTATGATGAGATGGATAATGATGTATGATATGTTCCCTTACATGTTTGGTTGTTGAGAAAGCAAATATATTTTTTTCCAAGTCCTTTGGCATGGTCGTATGTGGAATAGTATGAGAAAATTAACCTCCAATGTAAACCTACTCACTTGGTGGCTCTTCCTCTTTGTCAAGATCCATTACTTCATAATTTGGTTGGCTAGGCTAAGCACAAAATAGACCTATATTACCTTTTGAAAGCCTACCCATGTTTTTAGGCTCATCAAGGAGATGATATCCCATTATAAAGATCTGAAATAAGTCCATGTATATAATGAACTCTTGAGATAGAAAAATTGAATTAATACCCACTCCATTTTCTTTGATTTGCTTGAAAAGGTTACAGTTTTTGGCTACAATTAGACCATAGTCTTCCTAGAAAAGAGCATATCATGCTCCCAAAAATTCAAAAAAGTACTCAAATGATATTTTTGTTTGATTGGTAACCTTTGGATGCCCCAAAAATTCATCAATTTGATTAGATATTACATCAATTTCCTCATCCTCTACATAAGATGGTAACTCTAGTTCCTCATCCTCTTCATAAACGCTTTCATTCTCCTCAGCACATTCTTCTTGAAGCTCATTTGAATCTACAATTTTCTACTCTAGTTCCCATATGACATGTTTTTCTTATTGAGTGTGAATGGTTGAAGTGAAATATGGCTTAACTTTTGATATAACTACAATTTTTAGGGTAGCCCCATCATGGAGAGTGGGAGGGAAGCTCATGAAACTTGGACCCTTGAATAAATTAGATTCCTTTGAATGAAGGTAAGTAGATTTTTTGTGCCATTGTAGCTTCATTTTATTTTCTCCATAGTGCTATCAATATATCTAACTCTAACTTATCCTACTTATTGATAATTTGTTGCTCCACAACTACCTCTTTTTTCCTTTGAATGGTCTCTTGAATTAACTTCCAAGATGGGAAGGTTGGAGGAGGATAAGAATGACTTGAAATATCTTAAGACCTGATTTCTAAGGAAAGAATAGGTAGCATATATGAGTAGGATGGCTTATGATAAGGCTAGTAAGGGGAAATATTATGATGGATTAGCTATTCATAGGGAGGATCAGGGTAGTACTCTTGTATGTATTACTAATATAACTCCTCATCCTACTAGTGAGGATCATAGTGTGGTTGCCCATACTTATCATAGTGAGGAGTATATGAATCCATACTGAAACAAGCCATTAGAGACCATTAGTAAACCAAGTGCTGAAAGTAGCCAATATTTAAAATGATACCTGATGTTCATAACCAATTTTGAGTGCCTAAAGGTTACACTAATATTATGAATGCCTTCAAAGGATAATGTGTAGTGCAAGGTCCTATTGGGGATGCCAGAAACTATTATCAATCTAAATAGAACCATGTTTGAATATTTTCAAGCAAACCTTCTCTTCAGCTGATATAATGGGATCTTCTTAGAGTGTGATTGACTCTAAAGTGAGAAGAACCTCTAGATAGGGCTTGTTCCCTTGGATCTATCACCCAAAACTATTTCTATTTTTAGATTTTGGGGTGAAAATGGAAAAATAAAATTGAAAATGAAATCTTACTTATAATTGGTGATAAACTTAAATATCTATTTCATCCAATGCATTTTGAGCTCCTAAAACACTAATAAGACAAACAAATGATTGAATTCTACAACTCCAAGACTACTATTCATCAATTATTTATGAAGAGGTTTTATCAATTAATCTAAGCTCAAGGGAAATAGTGGAATAGGCATGATTCAAGGCACTAACTAGCCACTTATATCCACTATAATCTCAACTAGAAGACATCAAAATATAGAACATGACCTACATAAGCTAGCTTGATAGTAACTATGTGAGAATTAGAACTTGACAAGGGAGAATTGTTCTACCACATATGCATTTTAACTAACATAAACACATTATACTAGGATGAAGAAATATAAAATAGTCTTTTATTTATCTAAAAATGTTAAAAAACTCAAATTTTGGTAGAGTCTAGTCTTACCAAAAGATGGATGATTATGAAAATGGTTTTGAAAGCAAACAATATATAAAAATAGCATAACACTAGACAATGTGGCATTAAAAAGAGAAGAGGAGATGAAATTTAACTCAACTCAAGAATATTTCAAATATTATATTCACAAAAAAATCATTTAGACTTGTCTTCAATGAGGCTCCCTTTGGCATTAAAATAAGGAATAGTGGGCCCCATTGACTTTATCAAATTATCTTTGCATGAAATCAATGCCATTATTTGGTGTCTATCTCCACTTGAACTAATATTTAAGTGTTTTAATGTCTTTATTTATATGATAACAAATTAATATTGCATGATGTTGATCAACTAGTCTACTATAGCTTTGATTAGTAGTTCAAGGTTAGTTAACTCCACTTGGCTCCTCCTTACATGGAATGGATCTTTGAAGGATGAAAATTTGTATGAATATAAATTAAAATATAAGATATGTGGTGTGTTAAAATAAATTTTAACTATAATATATAAATTTCAATGACAAACTCAAATTTTAATATTTTAACAATTAGGCCTATAGCCTATATGTGCACTTGGACTCCATAGAACCTGTAAAGAAAAACATGAAATCACTTGGAATGTTAATAACAATAATAAATATTATTTTGTTCAGTTTTAAATATTTTAAAACACCATTTAATACCTTAAAAAATCACATAATGGTTAGAAACAACCAAAATCCTATATTTTGCTCTTGGTGCATTCATCTTACTTAGGCTTGCTTTCTTCTTTTTGAGAAGCTTAGGAATATGTAAAAAATAGTAATCACTTCCACTTGTATAATGGAATTTAAAATTTTATGGATTATTTATCAACTCATGATGATCCTACACACCAAATTTTGAGTCAAAACTCTACTTGTAGATGCCAAAAACCTCAAAATTCCTAAAAAATGCCCCTTTTACATGGAATGTGTGCATACTTGACTGTATTTTTGCATATTGTTGGAGTTTATTTCATGGGTAATGGATATTTTATAGATAAAATTAATATTAAATTTTTTAAATGTTTCATTTAAACCTAGTTTTCCATAAAAAGCCTTAAATAAAACAAAATTTTCTTAAACCATACTAAACTAGGTTTGTTTGGAAGCTTAGAAGCACCAAGATATGCTAAGTAGTGGATATTTTTTGAGAATTTATTTAATATACATGATTGAATACATAAAAATTTGAGTAAATTATGCCATGGACCAAAATATTAAATCTTTAAAAAATCCATTTTCTCTCTCCAACCCTACACTCTTCTTAAAAGCATGTCAATTTATAGATTTGACTAGCTATTTTTTATTACTCTATTAGACCATGAAATTCATGAATAATATATGAATTATGACATGAATATATATATTAAGTCAAAAAAATTATTTAACAACTTTAAATTTCATTAAACCCTTCCTAAGTGAGGATAAATTGAGAAAAACCCATTACCTTTCTGGTTGTAAGGTTACATAAATTGACCTGTATTCAACCTGATGGTACTTGAGCATGTAAATTCCAAATAAAAAACAACATAATCCATGATTAATATATTTGATTTTATTTTTCACTCATAAACATTTAGATCTATACCTTTCTCTAGATGATGGTACCATCATCAGCAAGTAGGTCACTATGTACAAACTAGGAGTGGTTGTATGAAACAGTTTTGAGCCTTTGCTTCATCCAAATTCCATGAAACTTATGTTGAATATTTTTCATGAAATTTTATTTATTTTTTATTAATTATGTGTATACAACACATATGTATCCATACTTTTCCTTGTAAAAGAAGTGAAAAGGGGATTTTATTTGCCTTTTATGGAATTTTTAGCACCCCATCACCAATAAAATGCATGAAGAAGATTTTCATGAGTTACTCTATATTTTTTAACAAATATAAATCCTTTTACACACGTTTGAGGCTAATTTTGGCATGTGTAGGTCTAAAATAAGTATTTTTGGCTTTAAAAAAGCACTAAAATACCTTTATAAACTATGAAACTTTACTCTTAGGCTAATTTCATAATTTTTGAATATAATTAAAGGATTTTAGAATAATTTAATGAAATTTTAATCAAAAATTTTAAATTTTAAATACCAAAAATGACCTTTTAGACCAAAATATACCAGTTTGATTAACTTTCAGAGGTTATTAATGGTTTCTAGAAATTTTGAATTGTAGGGGTTGGAATTTGGCCTTGACAAGCCAAATTATAAATAATATATTAAATTATTTTCATTTAAGAATAAAATAAAAATAAAATTTCATTTAGCGAATGTAATAAAACTTTACAACTAAATTAGGAAAAATCAAAATCAACACTTACATCATTCATCTATAATTCATTTTTTTAGCACTTGCATTCCTAAAAATATTGAAAAGAACAAAAATAAAAGAATGTTATTTTATTTTTAATTTAATATATTCATTTAATTATTTTACTCTTTATTTTAATCAATTATTATAGTTTATTTTACTTTTCAAAACACTTTATTTTTAACAAGTAGTGTAATTTAATTTTCTTTGCAAAACACTACCAAAGATAGAATCAAACAAAGCCTTGTCAAAATGCGTACAAGCCTAAAACTTGATTTCATCCATTTAAAAAATTAAACATTTATAAATAATAATAAAGAAAATTTATATTCTTTAAAAAATTAAAATAAATGTTTCCTTTTCCTTGGATGATGCTTCTAAAGTGACCATATCTCCACAAAGCAAGCATCTTTCCTAGAGTTAGATCTATCATTTACACCAATAACATCCAAAGAGAGAGTAACTTTGAGATTATAATTAAATAATATCATTATAATCACATTCCATATCTTACCATTAGCTAATTTGAAGCTCTTTATGAATAAGCTGATGTAAAAGAACACCTAATAATTAGACCCCCTCATATGCTAACCCATCAATTTAACAACCTCAAAGTTTAAATCTTTCCCACTTCATTTTCTTCATCCTTAGGACTAGTCTCATCATATTTCATTCACTTAGTATATGACATTAAATAGACACATTGAACCTAATAGAGTCAAGTAGCTCGTGATTATTTACCCTACTTATGCCCAATTCCCCATACTTAGTATTAACCAAGAACTTTGTTATATTTTCCTAACTCACACAAAGGGTTATTGGATTCTATTTCCTCTCAATTCACCACTCTCAATGATAAATGTGATGTATGAGGTCTCTTGTGTTATCTCTATGATCACCCCTTGCCACTATCATCTAAAACCCTATCTTTGCACCTTGACCTAATTAATCAAACCCATATACCAATCATCCTATCATATTTGCATTGCTTGTCTCAAGAATTTGATTACATGAAGGTCATCATGTCACTTTCCTCATGTATAGGACCACACATGGTCCTAAGCCTTCTATATTTTCCCATCATATAGAGGATTCTAGGAGTAATGATCATGATGGTTATATTAAAATAATTGATTCATTTTCATATTTTGATAAACCTGCACCATATTATACATGTACCCCCATGGCTATCCCATTAATGGGATAATTGGTTACCACTTTTTGCATATATTCAAATAAATTTAAATATATAAATATATATATATAGATATACATACATATATATATACATATATATATATATACATATATACATATATATATACATATATACATATATATATATATATATATATATATATATATATATATATATATATATATATATATATATATATAAACACACACACACACACACACACACACACACACACACACACACACACACACACACACACACACATATGTATATATGTATGTATGTATGCATTCAAAAATATAAAAAATTAGGACTTGAGCATGACATGAGTTTTTAGATTACACTATTTACATATTTAGTTTATCACATGTTTGGTAAATACAATAAAATTTTCATATACACATGTTTCATGATATATATGAATTCAATACAAGAAATATATATTATACATGGATACATAAATTTTGGACCTTTTTCTATATCTAGGGGCCATGCCAATAAGGGGAAATAAGTGACATAAAAATATAGATTACACATGCCTTTATAGTTACTCATTTATCACACAATGCTACATTGGATATGTTATTTTACTATTTTCTGGTACTAACATTTATGGATAAGGTAGATTATTTTTCACTTGTTATATGTTTTGTCAATGTTGTTAATTTTGCATGATAGGCTAGTTATTTTTTTTTTGATGTATGACCGTTGGCCTTGTTTTTGGCTTCTTAATCTTGTTTTTTATTTCACTAGTTTCCCCTTATTTGTGGCTTATTATCCTTATTTATGTGGCACTTATTGCCCCTTATTTTTGACTCCTTATCCTTAGTTTTCATTGACACATTTATATCCACTTTTTACATCCCATTATCCTTATGTGACATTATATTTTATTATGTGACATTGTGTTTAACTTGTTTGATTGATATGTTTATGGGTGTCGCGACCCATATCACACACCTCCCTATTGTATGTTGTGCCATGATTTAAATCATGTACTTAATTATTACATAGTCATATTAATTTAAAATTACTAAAATGTGATTAATACTTACATATATATTGACATACCACTTATATGCCTTTGCATTCCATTTGTTACATACATGCCTTGATGTTATATGCAATATTATGATGGAATACTATCAACAAGTTGACATGTTTTTAGATGATATTATCTTTATAAATGACATGATATAATACAGTTCTCTTTATATCTAAGTTACTTGCATGATCCATCCCTCACCTCAAAATGTGGGCATATTCATGGGATTTATCATAAAAATAAAATCGTATATGAGTAAATCTTAGTATAGTATATAGATTTCATAGTTTAAATGTGACTCAGATATTAGATTATGACTTTTTTTTTAGTTTTTATATATATTTTGGGGCCATATTCAAAACATATGTGCTCCATTGTACACTTTATAAGTGACATATCCAATATCAGTATAAATTTAGATACATTTGGGGGCAAGTGTATGGCATATGTACTCCATTTTATAGGGCATAAATTTAGTTAGGAGTGATACTGGTTCATGCACATATACACCATTATAAATTTCAATTGGTCATGATGTCAGTTAATACATATTATGAAAGTTTACATTTGGCACCAATTTTGTGGGGCATGATGTTGGTTCATGCACATTTATGCAGTTTCACCTTTATGGTTATTTATAAACTATTTTTAAGTGTTGAATTTATAAATCCATCTAAAATGGTTGATTCATATTTAAATGAGTAATGTGGTTGAGTTTAGGTATCACTCAATGTCTTGGACATTACTCGGTGAGCCCATTATGTGTCTCCTTCCTTGCATACTTAGGTTACAAAATCAGTGATGGATTAGTTACATATAGGTTAGGAGCATTTATGTTTTGATTCATGGTCCTTGCCCTATTTAAATTTCAAATTGGGGATTGATCACCTTCAATTTCACCATGTTATCCAAGTTCCTAAATGATGAATCATAATTATCTATTATTTCACCAAGGAAGAATCATCTTTGATAAGTTAAAATATAACACATTTTAATCACATATAAGTGTACTCTTTCTTTGCTCTTTCAAATTTCAAGTTTTTAGTGTAGTTAAGATTTAAAATTTTATTCTATGGGCATTAACTACTACATTTTCATTGCATGTTTTATTTAGATCATCTTTCACATTTGGAGCATTCTCCCAAATACAAAGTATGTTTTACATTCTTAGGTATATATTTATCCTTTTACTCAAGTATTTTCATTACATTTCAATACTATAATAAAAGGGGGAAATCTGTAGATACTAGAAACTAGTATTTTACACTTGGTAATGCCAATCTAGACCTACATTTATCTAATATAAATTTTGCATTTCCAAATGGAAATTATTCTCCATTTCCATACACTTTCATGTTAGTTATGAGATTGATCCATTCTAAGTTGTTATTAATCACCTACATGAACCTCTAAGTCTATGCTAAATCACTTAAATATCTTACTTAGACATTTCTAAATCACCATATTTATATTCTTGTCTCCTCGACAACAATATCAAGCTAAAATAATAATGTTGATGTTAATGTATTAAGGTTGATATTAACATCTTTCATCTAGTAATGACTATTTTTAATAATAAAATCATTTCCTTAGGTTGAACCATTAACCTAGCATGTCAATGAAATGATAAATTGCCTAATTGAGTGCATATAAATATAAATCAAGGATAGTAATATTTATCATGTAACACTTATCTATAAATAATATACACTTCTTCACATTGATAAAAATTTTCCTATTCTTCCTAAATTATAAATCAGTAAGCCAAGTCAAGATTCAACATTGTCAAGAGCAAATCTAGATTTATAGGTGCATTTATATAGTAAAATAAAAAAAAAATTACAATCACACTAAGGGGAATAACCACATGTGGATTTAATTTTATATTTAGATTATTGTACACATAGGTAATAATTAATCATAAAGGGGATGATTGGGGTCAACTCAACCCAATTAAACTTATTCACTATTTAAAAAAAATTATCCTTAACAAGTAAATTTAGGGTTTCAAGGAGAACTAATATCACTTTTATAGTTGCACACTCAGTTAAGCATCAAGTATCAAACATATAGATACATATCAAGAATTCATAACTAAAAATATGGTCATAGATAACCATATGAACCCAATGCAATAATGTTAGTATTAGTCTTTATCATTGATGTTTCTACCCAAACTTGATGTTAGTGACCTTGCACACATAGAGACATAGTTTTAGATATGTATGAATCACATGCCTACTTCCACTCAGTTTACACTATCAAAACACATTCATAATGAACCAGTCAAACAAAAATCTAAGTATATTATTCTTTTTTACACTTTCCATAAATAGGAAAATGTAATTATTAAGTTAATTCCAATAGTGTACATTCATATTTATGCTTGATTGTTATTTACTAAAATTTGAATTAATTATTCCATTTTATCCTATGTTATTTAAAACTAGTCTAAAAATATATTTTAAAAATTGGTAACATACATAACCCAACTTATATAAATCAAATCAAATATAACAATACACATAATTATTACAAGAATAACTAAAAAGAAAGGGTTGATTTTTATTATCACTAAGTATATACATAATTTCAAGATGTCATGGCTGAATATGTAGTCAAAATTATGTTCTATCTTCATTCTAAGAAATAGTATCAGTGCCAAATATTCCAACTCAATTTGACATAATTGGTATATATCTTACAATGTTTTCCTAATTTAATCACTAGAGACATATATACATCTTAAAATGATGAAATAAATGAACATAAAACATCCTATTGTGAGATATGTCAATTATATCATAAATTTTTCATAAGGACATATATTGATTATAAACATATCTATATTATATTTATTCTTCTAAATGATATAAAAAATACAATATCCTGATACATAATTATAATCCAATACAATATGAGTAACTTAGTTCTTGTTAAGTAGCCAATTATCATAACCAATATAAAATTTGCATGTAAATGATATTAACATCAATATTATTCATTATATCAAGTGTAAATATCATGAGTTATAAAACTAAAATATATATCTATGCATACCTACCTTCATTAAAATTTCCATAATGAGCAGTTAGCACAATAACTAAATAATCAAAATTGAGTGCTACCTAAATATAATTTAGTCATGAAACAAAGACTAATATAATTATTTATCCAATTCCTAAAAAAAACTATATTAAAAATTTCATGTATATATTAAAAATTACAAGCATATATATTTAAATAAAAAATAAGAGTTGAAATGAAGCTTTGACCAATGGATTTGTACTTCTTCATAGATCATTAGTGAGTAACCAAAAACCTAGATTATCCAAGATAATCCGAACCATAAGTGGATAATATTTTGGCCCTACCCACCCCAAACATTAGCTTGGTTATGGGAAAACACATTAAATGGGAAACCATAAATAGTGATAAGAAATGGAGAGAAAGACTTATTGGATTTAGGCTAGTACTAAGCTTTCAAGTACCATAAAGATTTATTAATTTCTTTTGGCCATATAAGTTTACCCTATTAAATCTAAATAAAGATTTGTTAAAACATCAATGTATGTGTTTCCTTACCCTTCAAGTCTTATACATTATAATATTATAGGTTGTATACAACCTAATATCTCTTCTAACAAAGTAATTTCTTGTTGACAACACATTTGTATGTCTAATGGGCTTTAAAACCATACCAGGTAGGGTCTTGGGTCATACATGAGGTTTTTTAAAACCCATGATATTTATTCCTTGTTTATTTCTAAACTTTGACCAATATATAACTAACATTTTAACCTAGAATTGTTATTGTAATAATCTAAATCTGGTTAGGAATAATTGATCATGTAACTTTTATCCATTTTTATCCTTAATTATCTTGTGCACTTCATTAGTACCCATTTTTCCACTTCACCCTACTATAATATCATAAGATGACCTATTTTTTATTTACTAATCTATCACCTAAAAATGTGTTATGTTTACTGTAAATTCTTGTATTAATTTTTATGGCCAAACCCAAATCCAAAGATCCACATGTTTCCCTGAGGGACAAAAATCCCCAATAGGGAAAATAGTGGGTGGAATTCCTATCCTTATGATATATTATTATATTAAGCCCTCCAATGGAAAATTTTAGAAATCAAATGCTCCCTTATCCTCTCTTCCATATTTTTAGTCATCTTAGCATGCAGTTATCAGTTTGGATTTATATAAACGAACACTCAAGCCACTTATTATGCCACTTGTAAATTTCTATATAGAGGCACAATAACACTATTACATGATGAGAAAAAGTTCCCCATTCTTCCAAATTATGATTCTAATCATTCCAAATAGTTCTTAGCCAAGTCACAATCCTATTTTATTCATACATAAGTGAAACATGATCAAGTATTCAAGTTGATTATATATGCATTCATTGACTAAAAGTATCATAGTTGCAAAAATCACACTAGATGGGAAAACTACATGGGTTTGATTTCACTCCTCAGAGTATTATATATGTAGGCTATGTTTAGTACTCATAGAGGTGATTGGGGATAGTTATGCCTAGTTATAGTCCACATTTTTCTATTTTCATGTATTTCAATAATTTCAATCCATATTAGGTTTTTAACCTTCCAAAATTTATTTTCAGGTATTTTACACACTTATGAAGGTAAAATTAATGTATACATACCTAAATCTATTTGTATCAAGTTATCATGCCCTAATTTCAAATTTTATAAAAAAATATATAATTGACCACCATGGATATTAGTTGGAGTGAAACATGTCCTTATCTATCATTCATGTCTTTCTATTGTTTCAAACCCATCTTCTAGGCACTTGAAAAACACAATTATTATTTTTCTATTTCAATCATTTGTGACTCAACACAGTCAATAATTAGGCATAAATAACTAATTTTATCATTCATTTGCATAATTAATCTTATATAAAGAATTTACATCCTATTGAATTTGATCATTTACTTTCATTTTTCTTGTTGAAATGTCATTTACAACATTTTAATTTATTAGATTCAATTTATCTTAATTAGGTTTAACTCAACTATTCATCCAAATTTCATTAAAATATATTGATGAACTTGTTTATTGATTCAAAATTAAAAAAATACAAGTTTCCATTATGGTTATAACCTTCTAGGGTTTTAAAAATTATGTCATATGATTTAGATAAATGCCTAAATATGTGACACTGAAAGACTTTTCTTTCATCCTTGAATTTAAATCTAACACTAAAATAACTTGATTTCAAATTTGGATATAATTTTTACCACTGAAAGACCCTTATTTTGACCTCAGATCTAATATCTAACACTATAAATATCTTCTTTTGACTTTGAGTTTCATAATAATTTACTAATTTCCATATAAAAATACCTTTTGTTTTTTTCATGATATCTCTTCCATGTTAGCCTTATATGCCACCTAATAAACTTGATTCTAATATTCCTTTAAGGTGAACTGATAGGATAAGTAAGACTCCATTTGAGCATATTAAAATTCCATTTACTACTATTAAAATGGATTATACTAATGCAAACATTGGTTCCTATTATTTTGATGAAAAAATTGCTGAAGAATATTTTTGAGCAGATAATCATAATGAATAAGCTAATCAAAATGATCTTAATGCATGATATACCCATGAAAATTCATATACGATCCATCCCAATGAAATCAATGGATTGAATCAAGAAAAATTCCAAAATTTATCCATATTTATATAAGGACACTATCAAATTCTCCAAGATATACCCAAATTTATTGAAGTCCTTTTAGGTTCTAAAAGTGCACAAATATATATATATATATATATATATATATATATATATATATATATATATATATATATATATATATATATATATATACTTTCAATTCTCAACAAGAACCAATCTTTCACATTATTAGACTTTCCAAAGGTGTTATTACTACTAATATTGATACTATTATCATATACGCACCTTTAAACTTGGGGGGAACATAAAATCCATAACATATTTCTATGCCTATGCCTAACCAAGTGATTCATATATATCCTTTGATAGCTATGCACACTACGTCACATACCCTTCATAATACACAATCCCTTGAGGAAATTATTTTAGATTTTAAAGATAAAGTACTGTAGTTAGAGAAAGGTATACCAAAATCTCATCAATCATTGGATTCCTAAGCTTTACTTCATAACCCATTAGTAATTTATATTTCATCATACCCTTTACCCACATGATTCATAACTCTTAAGCTTCCACCATATGAAGGTAAAATAAATCCAAAACAACATCTCAAATCTTTTCTCATATCATGTTTGTATTATGCCTTTAATGAAAAATTGCTAATGAAGTTTCTTCTAAGAAGCTTATAAGATTATTTCTTTCATTGGTTTTATAGTTTACTAATTATTCAAAGCATTCAATCCAATACCATATTTATTACTTAAGAATTTTAATATTAACATTGATTAAAATATTTCTTAAGCACAAATTATAAGTATTAAGCAAGGAACTAATGAGATGATCAATTATTATGAACTTAATTACAAGACCATGCTTGCTAAAATGATTTAAACCTTAATAGATAATGACTTACAAGACATTTTCAATTAAATTTTGCTTTCACAATCACATGAATCAATAATTTTCATTAAATTTAGATCATTTGAATAAATTTGTCATATAATAAGATAAATATAAGTTAAGTTTATTTATTTAAACAAGCTCAAGTAAAGTATACATTTGCACATACTTACACTTAATAAAACAAAGTTTCAAAGAAAACCATCTTTAAAATCTAAACCAATAGATACTACAATAGATGAAAATATTATAGTTAATGTTATTTATCAAACTTATAACAAGATTGTTTTATAAAATCAATAAATAAGTAAAATATCTAGATTATCATAAACACCTCACAAATTACTATAACAATTCCCTGAATGCAATCTCATGACATTGCCACCACCATTTGAAATTGACATGAGTAAACACGAAAGAATTTTTTTAATAATGCATATTATGATTACCATATATGTAATGGTCATTTAATAATAAATGTTTTAGGATTAAAAATATTATTTTGGATCCTATTGACAATAATGTTATTGATCTAGGCACTCCTACAGAAGAAACTACACCTCAATAGAATGAAAATTCTAAATTAATTATTTTTAGTGAACCATTTTCTAATCATGGTACTAATAAGGATAATTAAGTAGTGCATCATACTTACAATGATTATACACATCATAATTCATATGATCATCCATTTTATGTAATTATTGGTGAAATTATTCAAAATAGTCAACCTTGACCTATGATTGATTATGATGATAGTTATATAGTGGATGATGATTTTAATTTTCATGTTTTATATATGAGCTTATATTGATCAAAAATATATTTATAGTGTGTTATTTGATAATGTATCAATTTATAATTCATACACAATAAATTACTCTATTCATTAAGATAATCACAACATGAAATACAAGAAACTTTTAAGAGTGTTAAGACATTCAATGGTAAACAACAAAATACTTTAGGAGATATTGATTTACCTCTTTAAGTGTGAACTTCTATACTATCTAATCCTTTTCTATTTTTACCTTAAAATGGGGAATTTTATATGATATTAGTATGTACTTGGTCAAATAATCTATATGTTGTAATTTTTATGGCACATAGATGCTGAAATTACATCCATTATAATCAAATTGTCAAATTTTCAAGAATTAGATATGAGTAACCTATACAATCTATGGTACCTCCTCCTTCTCATCTACCACAATAGTTTAATCATATCTATGTACAAAAAATTGTAAAGTCATTGTACCTAGGCAAAAAATTATAATCAACAAATTTAGAAAAATGTTCAAAGGGTTCAAAATTAACCAATGAAAAATATTACACTAGTCCTAATGGGATTTCACATCATTTTTTCATCTCCTATACCTACTCCTAAATAGGATTACATGAGAAATTTTCTAGATAGTTTTTTACTACACTTTCTGCATTTTTTTATTATGATATATGCACATCTAATACATTGAATTAAAATAAAGTAATACATTTACCAGTTATCACTACTTCTAGATAGTTTTTTACTACACTTTCTACATTTTTTTATTATGATATATGCACATATAATACATTGCATTAAAATAAAGTAACACATTTACCAATTATCACTAACTTATTTTATTCTTATCTCTATGGGATCATTGGTTAGTTTATTTCATTTACAAATATTCTAAACATTTCAAAAACATTCAAATAATTCAATAAAGTAAAAATATGATTATACATAGCTTCATAACTATTGCATTATGTTCTTCCATTTCTTGCATATGTGATCAATTGACCAATTCTTCTAAGACCTTGATCTTGTTCACTTATTGGCCTCTAGGCACTTCCTTTTCACTTTTAAAATTTGAATAGTTTAAAATAGTGATCATTTTTTTCATATTATGCCATTTATCACTCTATTTTAATAATCTCCATTGACAAGATGTCAATTATATCAAGGACATAATCAACTAGTACATGAAAAAACAAATTCTCATTATTGTCCTAGTATGTTGATCTTGTATTGTGCCATTTTTCACCTATAAATCACAATTTCAACACACAAATCCTTAATATTTATAGTTTTTATGTTTTTCACCCAGTTCTAGTATTGAAAACTATATTGTTCGTACATGCAATATTCTTTAATAAGTGTACATTTGTTAAAATGAGGAAGTACATTTAGTCATCTATATACAATGTTTAGTCTCTTATGTATTTATCAAAGATACAATTCATATGTAGTGGGGGAATATTTCTTACATATGACCATACAATCATTTATAATGCATATCTCACATTGACACATGTTAAAACTTGTTTAGATATTTTTCACTTATTCTACTTTTGACACCTTATTTATCATTAGTTATTTCTAATTACAAATTTAAAAAATGCAAATATATATATATATATATATATATATATATATATACGAATATTTCAAAAATAATAAAACATCATAAAAAATCCAAAATCAAGACCTAAACATGATTAGGCTTCTAGTTTACATCTTTGTAATATGGGTAACTGCATAGAGTTAGGGGAAAATTCCATGGACATTTTAGGGAAATGCATACACATTATTGCATAACACATACCATAATATAAATAATGCATACACATTATTTAATTTAGGCTTGGTAATTACCAATCCATAACATGTATATTTTATAAAATATAATAAACATGTACATATTTATTATAATGTAAGAAAAATGTATGCATTTCTTATATTAGACATAAAAACAAAAAATGTGGCCAAGCCCCAAACCAATTCCTTTTTTATTTATCTTGGCATATATCTTTTATAGATTATGTTGGAATCAAAATGATTGAGATGGGGGTGAATCAATCTTCAAAATTTTCTTAAATCCTCTTAAGTAATTGTCAACATATAAAACAAGCAATGCATAAATAATCAACTAGACAAGCATGAACAAACATTGCACAAGTCAACACACCATATATGTGGAAAACCCTCAAGGGGAATAAAACCCACTAATATATTCAAATGAACTATAGTCCTATAATTCAAATATAAACTTTAGTGAATTACCAAATTCACATAGAGCACCAACCCCAACTGGATAAATAATAACTTAGTTAGGCTTTAGCAAGCACCCACTTATAAGGAGGCACCAACCCCCTAGATGACTCAGCACCAACTCACCCAAATAAAACCCTTGATCACCTTTAGAATAACTTATTGCACATATAATATATTTCAATCTCCTTTTTCATCTCTTCACACACTTATATCCCTCTCAAAATTGGTCTCTGGCCTTATTTCCTCAATTATGCCTCTTCTTGACTTGATTAAGTCATATGACCTTTATCCTCACACACAAAACCTAGATAAATTTTGTATCATTGATCATTTATCTTCTTATTATGGTTTATAAGACCTCTTTCTACTCTATAATTTTTGGAACACAATTAGATACTGAGAGGGGGTGAATCAATATGTCAATTAAAACTAGTCCTTTGAGTAATTTTAACTTAGATTAAAAGATATATGTAGATCAAATCAAATATGTAGATATTACACAAAATAAAATACACATGACACTAGATTTATATGTGGAAAACCCAAAGGGAAAAACCATGATGATAATACCTATTAAAATCTACCATTCTAATCCATCCTCAAAGTTTAAAGACTCACTAATAAACTTCACTAGTTAAACTTTTAAGGGCACCAACCCTAAAGAGACACCAATACCCAATCTGAGCACCAACATAGCTTGACCTCACTACTTACAATGTTTAAGGGCATCAACCTTAAGGAGATATCAATCCTGTAACTAAGCACCAACTTAGCTTGTTTGATGACACCAACCAATCAAATCTATGGAGCCACAACTCCAAAATACAAAATAGATTCATAAATAAATCCTTCTCTAGATCTTTATTACAAGTCTAATTTGTAACTGATCATGCTCTGCATATTATCTCTATGTGATTTTAATCCTTAATGCCCCTATTTCTCTATGTCTAGATATATCTCTATTCGACACACTTCATATCTCTTTCACTCTACTCTTCTATGTCTCAATATTTTTTGTTTGACATAATTTATCAACAATAGATCATCCTCTCTGCACTTCTACCTATGTCTAGATATTATATTATATGACATAATTCTAATTACTCTAGTAGCTTCTACCTATAACCTAGATGCCATATTTATATCATTTGGTCTAAGGTTCCATGTATTCTATGTGTTCATACTCAAACTATAACACATCATGCTCTATTCTAGACTTAGTTCTAATTTATTGAACTACAAGTCTTTTGTGTCTTAAACTCATGCTCCACTATCATGATTTTTGGTATTTTACTACATTTAGCAAATCTCAAGCTTTGGTTATGATACACATACATATTTACATATATTTGATTGGTTATAATGATCAATATCATTATGTGTAGCATAATATAGGGCTTAACTATAAGTTCCTACATTTTCCAACATCTGACCATCAGATGATCATAACTTTGAATATTGACCTTTGATCTTAACTTTAGCACCATGATCTGATGATCCACATTTAAACTACTCAAATGTAAATTACATCCATTCAATAATTTCTTCCAATCTTACACTATCCATTAGATCCATATACACTTTTGGACTTTAACTCTATCAACTTTAAAATGTATCTATTGATCTTCCTGATTTGAGCTTCTGTGTTGTTGTATTTTCATAGATGCATGAATGTTATCTCTATCTTTGGTTAAACATCAAGTTCTTTAACCCATCTCACTACTTCTTATGTCTTTGGTTCAATTTCACTCCATTAATATTCTCATAATTGCTCAATCTTAAATTCACCATTATGTTGATAAACCTTGAGCACTTTATTCCATCTAATTCCACTCATTCTATTGGATCTCCTTTATATGATCATCCACTCACCATCAGATCTTATGATAAGCTCAATCTTTATCTCTACTTAGCTCTTGAGAATGTGGCACTTAGCATAAGCATGTACCTTATGCACATTGCTATCAATTATCATTTAAGACACTTAACATACTCACATTTTTCATTGATGATTTAAATTTAAATCTCACCATAGATAAATTCAACAAGCTCTTTGATTGTGACACTTGTCACTAGCATATTTACTCAAAGGAGACTTCGAAAATGTGACTTTACTACACTTAGTTGGATCTTTAGCGTATAATTAAGTGATAGCCATTGATCAAGCTGGGACATATATAAAGTATTATACTTAGGAAACATTAAGTCCTTTGATCAATGCTCAAGTAGGTAATTATTAGTCAAGGGGTCAGTTTCACATTGATAACAAAGGCTTGAGTTATAACTTAAGCTACTAGGTCTAGGCTATATCCACTCAACATAAAAATATAAAATCTTTTTTTGATTCCATGACTTAAACCCTTAGGGTTTAATTTAAAAACCCTATCATGTCTTGGAGCAAAGATAATTCAATTATGAGTTCTTTCCTTCTCATTTTAACGTATGAACCATGTGTCTAGAATGCTCATGAAAAACCCATAACATATCTCCTATTTGTTTCATTTTAAAATTTCCATAAATGATATTTGTAAAATCATGACAAAATTTTAGGACCTTGTGTAGATTTTAACTAAGTATTGAGACCATTTCAATATTCCTAGAAGGCAAACTTTGCATCTGCATAACTCTTATTGTGCTTAGTCACATGACCTATAATTTAGTGCATAAGTTGCTCATTCATAAGAGATTCAATCCATATATCTAGTTTCTCTTGAAGCCTTCATATGTGAAATATATGACATCATCAAAGTGCTTAATTTTATTTATCTTTCAACCTATAAATTTAACCAAGTGTTAGAAAATACTATAAAAATGCCTACGATCCCTACTTTGCTCAAGCATATATTTTGTCACGCTATGTCACATGACCTAATATTTAGTGCATAAAAACTAGGTACAAAAATGAATAAACCCATATGATCATTTTATACTTAGACCTCCATATGTGAAATTTTTTAACTCATCAATATGCTTACTTGGATCTGTTGAACCATTTTAAAAATCTAGCTAAGTGTTGGAACTTAGTGAATTTTGTCCAAGTAGCCATCTTTACATCCCCATATCTTCAATTGCACTTCATTTCATTTATTTAAATTTGGCACGTAATGACTAATGACTAATGTTATCACAATCATGTGACCATATCCCCCATACTCATTCACACGTTTTAATGGTGATGTCAACAAAATGCCTTCTCATATTTCTTGTCATAGACCCAAAATGTCTAGATGAACTATATGAGGAACTGGATGACTTTCACTCATGCACATAAGCATTCCAATCATCATTGACCTTTGATATAATGATTTTCACATCCTCAATTCACCATGCTCAACCTTGAGCATATATGGCATCTATAATCTCCCTTTTAACATTAATGACATTCTCATAATGTTCCTTTAGACATGAATCCCTTATAATGTCAATTAAAATCATATTTCCAACAATCTCCCCATTTTTCATTGATAGATAGCTAAATGCTTTGGTATTACAATATTTTGTTCCTTCTCTATCATTACTTGCATTGGATTTTTATGGGTATGAAATAAATCTATTAATACCAAACATGATCCTCTTTAGGTAATGACATATTTGCCTAATACTCAACTTGGACACTTGCTTTACTTCTTTGACATTTGCACTTTTTCTCCAAACTTGTGTAGATATATTTTTAATCTTCTTCTCCCATAAAGAGAATTTTCACTTTTTCTCCCCCTTTGACATCAATGGCAAAGGGACTCTTTCTGACTTTTTGCCCAAATGTTTCTCCCCCTTTATCAGATAAAGGAGTTTATCCAAGAATCTACAACCATCAACACATTAGAATTTTTCACAACATACATACCTGAAATGCCTTTTCTCTTCTTCTAGGGATTAATAAATATTTTATGGTCCTCTCCACAGACTTAAAGGAGCAAAGGCTATTTCATCTATGTTTAAAAGTCTTCTTTGTATCTCTAGGAGTTTATGGTCCTTTTTTCATAGCCAAGACTAGATTTATCTTTTGATGGATTTTGAGAGCTGATCAATCCATCAAGTATTTCTGATCTTCCTTTTAGCTTTAGACCTTTTTCTATTTATCCTTTAGCCTTTTCAATCTCTTTTTTCAAATCCATTATCTCTACGTCTAGCCTCATATACTCATCAAATTTGAATTGTAGTTCAATTTTATACTACATATTCTATTCTTGTAGCCTCTTCAACTTGTGTCTTTAGGCTAATCACCATCTGATCATATTCTTAAAGCTTTTTAGATAGTTTTTCAATTTATTTCTATCCAAGCTTCTTCTACCTTGTTTTATCTTTCCTTAGCTTATCACTCTCATCTATATCATAGATGAGTTAACATTCAAGGTCTACTTCTCCTTCCTCTTCTTCATTAGAGTCTTTAACTTCTTCTTGATCTAGATCTACATAATTTGATATTAATTATATGAATAGGGATTCATTTCCCTCAACCACAAAATTATAATAATGGTCATCATCTGAGATATCACTATCATCTAATGAGTCACTATCTTATCTTATATACAAGATTTTATTATTTTTAAATAAGTTCCTCTTTTTTAATTAGTGGGGATTCGTTATTTGGCCATCCTCTTCTTTCTTAGAGTTATCCTTTTTCTCATGAGCGCATTTAGTAGAAAAATTTCATAATTTATCATAGTTAAAGAATTTAAAGGGTAACTAACTTTTGTACTTACTAGATCCTCTTTTCAATCTCCTAACAAAGTTGGCTTCTTCTTCATCAATGTCCTCAGATCTAGATGTAGATGCTTCTTCTTTTGATTTCTTGGATTCTTTGATTGTAGCTTCTTTGTTATAAGTATTTACGTATCCCATTCTCATCTCATAGGTAGTGAAGTTTTCATACAAATAATCTATAGTGAGATTATATAGATCTATTGCTTCCTCTATTGTAGAGATTTTAGAGTCACATCTTAATGGCAAAAATATTAGGAACTTTTTAATAATGATTGATTCTTTCATCTCTTCACTAAGGCCTCTTATTGCATTGACTATTTCATCTACCCTAAGGAGGTAGCCTATAATCTTCTCTTCTTCAACCATCTTAAGAATTTTAAACATACCTCTATATGTTTATATCTTGGCCTAATTTACCTTGTCATTTCCTTCATAGATGATCTTCAATTTATTCTAGATATCTTGTGTATTTTTTTAATGCATCACTTTGACAAACTTTAAGTTTGATAATCCATAAGTAATATAATTCTTTACCTTGGCATTGCTCTCATATGCCTTCTTTGAAGCCTGATCAGTAGGAGTTGTAGTAGGGGATGTATATCAATTTACCATAGATATAAATACATCAAACCTTAATGAGGATAAATATGCTTCCATTATTATGCTCTAAAATGGATAGTTTGATCCATCAAAGAGAGGTAATTTGTTTGATGCAAATCCTTCTTGAATAGCCATTTGTGTTCATTATTCTAAGATCTACTTGAGATGATTAAGCTTCTTTTGAGGAACCATAGATCTGATACCAATTATTGGAACACAACTAGATACTAAGAGGGGGTGAATTAGTATATCAATTAAAACTAGTAGTTTGAGTAATTTTAACTTAGATTAAAATATATATGAAGATCAAATCAAATATGCATAGATCAAAAAATCTCAAATACACATGAAACTATATTTATATGTGGAAAACCCAAAGTGAAAAACCATGATGAGAATAAATTCTAGAATCTACCATTCTAATCCATCCTCACAGTTTAAATCCTCACTAATAAACCTCACTAGTTACACTTTTAAGGGCACCAACCCTAAGGAAACACCAATCCCCAATCTTAGCACCAACTTAGTTGAACCTCACTAGTTATAATTTTTAAGGGCACCAACCCTAAAGAGACACCAATCCCTTAATTAAGCACTAACTCAACTTGTCTGATGGCACTAACCAATCAGATCTATGGAGCTCCAACTCTAGTATAAAAAATATATTCATAAATGAATCCTACTCTAGCTCTTTGTTATGATTCTAATATGTAATTGATCATGCTCTATACATTATCTCTATTACTTTTTTCCCTTCTATCTATGTGTTTAAATATGTCTATATTTGACACACTTCATCTCTCTTTCACTATGCTCCTTTATGTCTCCATATTTTCTATTTGAAATAATTCATCACTAGTAGATCATCCTCTCTACACTTCTACCGGTGTTTAGATTCTCTTCTATATGCCATAATTCTAATTGTTCCATAAAATTTTGTCTATAACCTAGATGTCATATTTATATAATTTGGTCCAAGGTTCCATATATTTTGTGTGTTCACACTTAGATTGTAACATCATGATTTCTAGACTTTTACTATATTTAGTAAATATTAGGCTCTAGTTATAATCCACATGTACATTTACATATATTTAATTAGTTACAATGATCAATCTCATTATCTATATCATATTATAGGGATTAACTGTAACTTTATGCATGTTCCAACATCTTATCATTAGAATGATCATAATGTTGAATCTTGATCTCTAATCTTAAATTTATCACCACAATATAATGATCTACATTTAAACTAATCAACTTTAAATAGCATCAATTTGATCAATATTTGCCAATCTTATGATCTCTATTGAATCTATGTATTCTTCTAGACTTTAACTATGTCAACTTTAAAATGTGTTTATTGATCTTTCTAATCTGAGATTCCACATTCTATTGGATTGTCAGAGATGCATGATGTTATCTTTGTCTTTAGTTAAACATTGATATTTTCAACCCATCTCTCTACTTCCTACATCTTTTGATCACTTTCATTCTATCAATCTTTTTAGACTTGATCAATCTTTAACTTGCTAATGTGTTGATAAACCTTGAGCACTTTACTCCATCTAAGTCCACTCACTCCATTAGATCTCCCTTATATGATTGTACACTCATCATCATATCTTCTAGAAAGCTTGGTATTTTTCTCTACTTAGCTCTTAAGAATGTGACAATTGGCATAAGTGCATATCATTTTCACATTATTGTTAGTTCCCACTATTGAGACACTTAGAATCCTTGCATTGATCATTAATGATTTGACTTTAAACCACATCATAGATTAACTAAGCAAGCTTCATGATTATAACATTTGTCATTAGTGAGTTTACTTGGAAGATCCTTTGATAAGTATAATTTACTATGCTCTATTGGATCTTTAGTGCATGATTAATTGATAGCCATTGATCAAGATGAGACAATTATAAAGTCTTAGAATTAGGAAATATTAAGTCCTTTTATCACTACTCAAGTTGATAATTGCTAGGTCAAGGGGCCAGGTTTAAAATGATAATAAAATCTTAAGTTATAACTTAAGATACCAATAATAGGATATATATATATTCAACATAAAAATAGAAAATCCTATTTGATGCCATGAGTTAAACCCTTAGGGTTTAACTAATAAACCCTATCATGTCTGAGAGCAAAGATAATTCAATTATGAGATCATTCCTTCTCATTTGAACTTATGGACCATATGTATATAATTCTCATGAAAAACCCATAATATAACTCCTATTTGTTTCCTTTGAAAATGCCCATTAATGATCTATATAAAAGTATGACAACTTTTTAGGAATTTACAAAGATTTTGACTAAGTATGGAGACTATTTCAATATTCCTAGAAGGCTAAGTTTTCACCTACATAAATCTTATTACTCTTAGTTACATGACCTAAAATTCAATTCATAAGTTCATATTTCATAGGATATTCCATCCATATATCTAGTTGCTTATAAAGCCTTCATATGTGTAATATATAACATCATTAAAGTGTTACTTGTTTTTATCTTGTAACTTGCATATTTGACCAAGTGTTGGAAAATACTATCAAAATTCTTGGGAGCCCTATTTTACTCAAGCATATATTTTTTCATTCTATGTCATGTGAACTTAGATTTAGCGTGTAAAAACTAGTTACAAAAATGAATAAACCCATATGATTATTTTATCCTCAAACTTTTATATGTGTGAACTCTGACCTAATCAATATGCTTAATTAGATCCACTAATTTTTTTTTAAAATTTATGTGCTAGAAATTAATGAATTATATCCAAGAAGATAAATTTTCATCCCCTTATCTTCAACTATGCTTCATCACATGTGTTCAAATATGGTGCATAACAACTAGGGACTAATGTGATCACAACCATGTGACCAGCTCCCCCATACTCATTCACATGTGGAAATGGTGATGTTAGTAAAATGCCTTTTCATATTTTATATTAGAGACCCAAAATGTCTAGATGAAAAATATGAGGAACTGGATGATTTCCACTCATACACATAAGCACTCTAATCATCTTTAACCTCTGATAGAATTCCTTACACATCTTCAATTCACCATACTCAAACTTGAGTATAAATGACATACATAATCAACCTTTTGACATCAATCCCTTTTAACATAAATGAAAATCATATTTATAATAGAAATATTTTTCTTGTTTACTTACTCATTACACACTCAAATAGGCCTAAAAATGCCTAGTATTTATACAATTTTCTTGTTCATATCCTTCTTAGTCAACCAATAATTCTACCCTTATTAGGTTAGACATGAAATAGATCTTATTAAATATCATAGGCATGGATAAAATTATATTTTAGTCCATTTAGGTTTGAACTTTCTCAAATAGGCCTTATCTCTCCTTTATGTCTCATAGAGACCTAATTTCATTAGGCCTACTTACCACACATTACTCTTTGATCTTGTTACAGAACATTCAAACACTTTACATATAATAAATAAATATTATTCCATACCAATATACCTATTATAATATCATCTATGATACATAGTACTTTTTATCTTAAACCACTACTTGGAGTACATCAATAATACTATTCATATTAGGCCAGTACATACTTAGAAAGTTTGTCTTGAATAATTTAAGCAAAAACAAAAACTTAAAAAAACACCATGGAAAAAAATCTTATAAAAAATTTACATGACCTTAGGGACATCACCATGAACATTATACTTCATAACTCAAGGTAGAAATATTTAAACCCTTTTTATAAGTAACCCACTCAGAATTATCAAGTGGTCTCAAAACATAGTCATGAAGACTCAAAATTATGATACCTAAAGGAATACATTAAAATTATTAAAATTCATGAAAATTATATTATAAATTAATTATAATAACTTACATAAAAAATATCACAATCATTATATGGCAAATATTATTCTTGCAAACTAATCTATTGACCTTCTCTCTCACAGACCTTACTCAGTCAAATAAGTCAGTTTGGCTTCAATGTTCTAACCTATTAAACTAGATTAAAATATTATAAAAAGAATGTATAGGTTATTTTAAGTTAAGAAAATAAAATCATATGCATTAGGTCCACAAATATATGGCATAGAGTCTCAAACTTGTCGTTGTAACTTGCTTACCCAAAACAACTAGTTTGCTTTGAAATATAGCCATGGTGATAATGAACTTCAACAATTTTTTAGAAAATTTTAGGTACCTTTTATGAATTTTTATTATCTTATTATCTCATTATATAAGTATAAACTATAAATATACCATGTTCAAGTCAAAATATTGGTCTTTTAGACCAATCTCATAGCCTTAGACCCTCTCATCTGTACTTGACAAGTCAACTTATGAGAAATAATTTCATCATATCCACTAACCACCAAAACATTTATCCAACATGAATATTTATTATAGGTCTTGAATAATTTATCCATAAAAATGGATTCATCCTTATTCCATTAGAATACTTCCCTAATCAACTTCTCATTTCTACCTAGTTTTCTCACTATCTACACCATTAGGCCTTTTAACGATAGGTCAACTTGAATGATCAGTTTAAAACTCCTAAGATATATAAATTGAATGATTATAAACCACCATGGAAATTTAATACAATTCTAAAGCTTAAACTTCCATCTAAAAAGTAACTTTTATATGGTCAACTCTACCTACTGCAATAAATCTTTAAGAAATAAGGCTTTTATTGTAGGGTCTGCTCACTCACCTGATAGATAAATAACACTTGGAGATTATTGGGATATTTTAATACACCTAAAATCACTTACATACCCATTCCAAACCATTCTAGTCTATTTTTATCAATATCTTTCTTATCAGGTTCTTGTCAAGGTTTTAAAGAGGGTTAACACTATGTATGGTGTTAACAATTGTTCTTAAATCTTAACTCCTCATTATAAAAATAAATTATTTGAGAATTTATATATCACCCTTACCCATAAACCATTAATATATTATATTCCCATTCATATGTTACACATTATAATGAGTACTTGAAAGTCCTTCTCAAGTTGAGAATCCTTCATTTTATGCACATAAGAGACCTCAAAACACTTTTTCTTTCCTTTTCTTGAAAAATTTGACCTCATAATTAGAAAAAATACTTGAAAAAACATAATACACATATGTAAATTCTTAATTTTTCATACTTTATTTTGAAACTAATCTTGATACTCCATCTGATCACCATCTCTCTCTTTGCTCTCTGTGCCTTTGACTTACAAGTCACATTAAGCATTAAAACTGACCTTATAATCACTCTAAATTTTATTATAAATTAATTTAAATGTATTAAAACATCTTTCCATGATAAAAAAATTCCATACATTATTCATATATCTTATTAATACTTCATGACACTTCATTGGGTCATGTAGGGTTTAGAACTAGTTTGGTTGCATCCTAGGTCTGTAGGTCTTACCCTTGTAGTCTTAATATGAGATAATCATGAGTGATCTAATGCCTAATATCCATTCTCAAACATACTCATATAACCTCTTATTCCTTTTGGCATCCATCTCATCAGTCCACTAATCTCATACCTTCTCACAAGGTCTCTTCATGTAATGAGTCATGACTAGGCTTCTCAATCATTTAAAGTTTGACAACTAACCTTGAAACACTCCTTGATTCTTCCACACATTTCTCATCATGCACATTTTTTCTACTACTAGACTTATCAATACACCTAGTACTCAAAACATGTTTATCTTGACCTAATCATCAAACCTCTTTATGACAACACTGAAAGTCATCAAGCTAACCTGAATCATGACATTAATCTCAAAAGAATCATTAGGTTGTCTTCAAATTATATCTCAACATATATAAAATAGGTTTCCTTCAAAATATTTCTTACCACATGGATTCCTTGTCACATACCACTTAACCATGCATCTTTATTAGATGTACCTTGACATCAATGACATAAACCCTAACCTTGACATCAATGACGTCAACCTTGGCCCTGACATTAATGACAACACTTTTCAACATATTATGATTGTGTTTTTATGCCAAGAGGAAAAAACACACTACCATTATCCATTACCTTGATTAATCAATAATGTCACTATGGAAAGGAGGCAAGCAAGCAAAATTCAAACATGTTAACACTAGATTTTTGTCATTATTTTTTATTTGCCTTATTTAATTGTTAAAACCATTTTTTTGTTTGAATAACCCATTTAAGTTCAAGACAATAGCTTCCTAATCCTCATACAAATTGATAATACCCCTTAGGTTGTTAGGAGTATTCTATTAGACACATAATCAAGAACAAAATTTAATTTGAAGAGACTATTAGGAGAATGAGGGACCCCATTTCTACCAACACCCATCGTACATATTTTGATAATACCATAAAATCATTATTAGGCCATGTTCACTTGATAATTAGTTAAATTGATGGATACGAATCATATATGGATATATGTAGGAATTAATATGCTAAGAATTTTTTCAGTACATGAAGTGAAGGATAAATAAATAATAAAAAACCAAATTTGTAGCTTATTCATTGATCCATCAACCAATATACCTTTTCCATTATCAACAAAATGGTTCACAATCCATTGATGCTAGAAAAATTTGATAATAAGCAATTTATAGGATTGATGGTGGATGGTATTTTATTTCCCATCTTATAAAAACCATGAGGTTCAACTATATTTTTTTAAGAAAATTTATTTTGATATTGTCCTCAATGAGATTCCCAATTATTTTAACTACTAAGAATTTTAATTCCAAGGGAAAGGCGTTGCATAAGATAGACTAGGTGCACATCATGCACCTACTAAGCCTATAAGGGTCCCTACCCAAAATCCAGTTCATCCTGAGGTCCCCTTTATAGTGAAATAAGTTATTAAGATTCACACTTTGCATGTGTTTGGTATGCTTACTAACACACTCATTAACATATAAGTAAGCTTTCCAAGACTGATGCTAGAGCGGGTGGACATGGGGATACTCCACCTAGTATGCCTGCATGACCATACCCTTGTAGATCTTATGGTGTTATATTCACTAGACCTTTAGATGATGATGATGGTGCTTTTGATGGCCTAAATTATATAGTTTTGAATGATTAATTTTTGGCATGTACATTTTTATATAGATGTTGAGTACGCACATGCAGGTATATTATATATTTGACATTTTAAATTTTAATTATATATATATATAAAATGTAACAACTAATTTACATATAAATCCAATAATATGTATCTAATTTTTTATGTTATGGGATACTGTACCATCATCTTCGTAGCTAATTTTTGTATTTTCTAGTACTACATTTGTTGATGCTTACATATATAGAGGAATTTTTTAATTAATATTATGTTGTATATAGATTTTTGTATTGATATAAATCTATGTTCAACTAAAAATCATATATTATTTGTTCAGTTGATGACCAAAATAGAGACTCCATATTTATAGGTTGAAATAAACATAAGAATTATTGCTACAATATTATCTACACATCCACTCACTAAGGCATGTTAACTTGTAATTTTAAATTCTAAATATAGATTTATTTTAATAAAAAATTTCTATACTTGGTAAAATAACTTATGTGAATGTATTGTGTACATAGGGTTATCTAATGACATCTAATAGTCCCATTAAAATTATTAATAGGGCACATTCTCATTTTTTCCCCCTTGACACTCTTGTGTATGCAACTCAACCTATCACTGTCCCTATTTAGCTTCAAATGGAAATTGATTGTGATTATGAGATTGCCATAAGTACATGTTTAAATAATGTATGTATTAATTTAAAATTAATTTTAAACTTGTTTGTAAGTCAATTATGTAAATTTTATAATAATATTTGTATATGAATAGGGCCAGCTATATGCAAGTTATGAGCCTATAAGGACTTGAATTCATACTTTGGAGGAATTCAAGGCATCTAAGATATCTCCATCTATGAGCAAAGCATCCCAAGGAAAGTCTTCTTCAAAGAAGAAAAAAACAGGGAGGTTTTTTTATGAGTAGGATGTCTTAGATGAAGTAATTTTTTGTATTCCTATATGGAAATGTATGCATTTTTTGCATTATATGCATATATGGCATTCACCCAAAATTATATTATCTTATTAGATAATGTAATTTTTTATATGCCTATATGGAAATGTACACATATTTGGCATTATATTCCTGTATATCATTCACTTAAAATTATGTTCTTATTTTGTATACCTTTAAGGATTTTATGTGTGTGTCTATATATATATATATATATATATATGTATGTATGTATGTATATATATATATATATGTATGTATATATATATGTATGTATATATATATATGTATATGTATATATATATATGTATATGTATGTATGTAGGTATGTATATAATTTTAACTTTTTAGGGTTTATCTATGTAAATACTATGTTTTATGAAAGGGATTAGTACTCTAAATTAGTGAAATAATATGCATTAAATAACCACTAATTTGTTATAGATTTTAACTAGCTTTTACTTTCTAAAAATAGTAATAAATATATGCAAATAAAGACTTATCTGGAAAATGCCTTATATAGACAATCTGAGTGTTAGAAACTAAGATTGGAAAAATTCTTAGTGTTGTCAATTAGATCCATATGTTATAACCCCTGCTAGATAGTAGTTCCACACTTGAATAGTAGTGCCATGTGGCTCTAATGTCCTAAAAATGGCACTAGTTTGCTCTAAAATTTTGGGTGCACTTATACGTATGTTTCTAGGTTTTTTTATGTATTCATGAAATATAAAAATATATATTGTTTCTATAATATTTTATTTATCATGCAAACCCTAATCCTCCTTATAAGTAAGGCATGATCTAGAAAAGTGTGTTTGTTAGTAAGATAGGCTAGACATCCTCAACACCCTATTGTGAAGATATTTGCCTATATAACAATACTCTAAGGAGGAATCAATCATAATTTATTTATCCCCACCTAAGTGTTGATACAAGTGAAAGTGATGCTAGAATGATATTGGTATTGAATGCCTTGAGTGTGCTTGAGATTAGAAATTTAGAAAATCAGGGCTTATGCTAGCTATACATGGTAGTATGTAGAGGTATGGTGGAATATGGATTAATAACCTTGATTTTGCTCAACTTGTTTCATGTTTGAATAGGTATTTTTCATCTAATTTTGTTTTAGTGGATAGAGGTCTAAAATTCATGTATTTATAGTGTTTTATAGCTTGTGTAGATAATAAAAGATGCTTAGGATGACCTTGGGAGGGTTTTATTTTTGAAAATATATCTATTTAGGAAAGTCATATTAAAGGACATTAACACCATTTTGGGGATATTGGTGTCACATGGCTCTAGTTTCCTTAATGTGGTGCTGATGTCTAGCTGGTAAGCTACTAGGAATGAAGGGCCAAGATCAAGAAATGAGGTTTTGAGACTATGTTTAATATGACTAGGGATTCTTATGGTCCATAAAATGCTATCAAAGTATGATAATAGGCTCTAGGATAAGATAGGAAAAGGTTATCTCAAGTAGCACTCTTAACACTCAAATACCACTTTTAGGTGATTACATATATGTATGTATGTATGTTCATATTTTGTGGTGATCATATTTTTAAGTATTATTTAGCTCACATTATTATTTCAAAACTAAATTTTATGTATTTATGGACATAGTTTAATATGATCATCTTTAATATTTCCTTCATGTAATTATTAAAACTAACTTGCAATCCTTCAATATATGTTACAATTAAAACTATATGGGATAAAATACTATAATGTTTCAGATAGAATCATTTATGAGTATGGAATACATCTCATGATTTGGATACACCATTTGATGATTTTATTTTTTATCCTTAATTGGAATGGGGTAGTATGCTTGGCTACTTCTAGACAATCTTTCCATCCTTATTAGCTTTGTTGATGCAATTTCATGACATTTGACTATTCTAATGTGGATACCCTTACTACACTAGTTTAATATCATTTTTAAATTATTATTCATATTTTGTATTTATTAAAATTATTAATATCATTTAGTCCTTGGAATATTTTTGTGGTTATATCTCTTTTGTTTCCCTTCCTCAACTTTTTTATCTCCCTCTCCACTAACTTAGCTTGGCCATTTCTTCTCTTCTCATCATATGCCAACATGAGAATGTTTAAAATGATACATCTTTGATGAAATGGGTTATTCTAACTTATACTTTTCAAATAGATTAGATATGTGTTCTATATTCACCCTTGAAGAGTGAAATTCATCATTACCTTATCATGCAAATGGGGTCAATTCCATTATAAACCTTTAAAAAATGGAACACCCAAATAAATTTAAGGTGATTCTTAAATATACATATCAATCAATATCTTAGTTTTTCAATTATTATATCTATGATACTAGGAATGACTTTATATCTTTACCCACTTGTAATGGTGATAGGGACTCCTGTATGGGTTGTTTCTCCTTGATGGATTCTTTCTTGGTAGCTATTATTCTTCATTTTATATATTTATTTGTAGGTTATATAAAAACTTCTTTCCTAAATTTAGATACTTTTTGCTTCTTGGAATTCCCTTTGAAATTCTTTGGGTGGAGTTAGGAATTAAATTTGCAACATTTTGCATGTCAATGCCCATGCATGTTGTAATGAGTTTAATAGTGTTTTCCTATGTCCTTGGAGAAAATTTCATTGCTATTTACCTTCTCATATTGATTTAAATAGTGGTATTTAAAACTTTCATCTTTATTTCTTCTTGCACCTTGCTCTCTTGTTTGGCTTGGACAATGGTGTAAATAATTTTTATTCCTTTTAAAATAATTTGGTTTTTTAGTGATAGATTTCTTATTCCAACACATGTCCAAATAATGTTTATTCATTAAAAAAGAGTATGGATAGGTATTCCAACATTATGGTGCTATATGGAATTTTTTTATACAATTGAAGCAAATAATGGAATACTCATATCTTGCATACCTTATTGGGATGCCCTTATACATTACTTGTGCAAGTTTGATGAATTGGTTATGTTATATTGCCTTATTTGGGATGTTATATTTTTTTAGATGACTTGAATTCTTTTTTGACTAATTTTTTTTCATCTTTTTGGAGTCAACTTACATTCACTCATGTAATCATGAAGTAATGATGTGTTATCACATTATTCAAAGATTTGTTGCCATTATATTAGATACTCTTATTTAGCCCTTTGGAATAGTGAAATTTTGTATTACTCTTTATTATAAAAATGTCCATTATTTAGACACTCCAATTCCTCATTATATTTGATAAAAATAATGTTGGATTTACCTTACAATTCTATTTTTGTTAAGCTAGTGACTTGGCCTTTTTGTCTTTCTAAGATTATTATGCTTCAACTATTTTAGATCATTATCCAAATTATTATTTTTCACAAATATACATATTGAGGTCAACATACCCCCATTTATAAAAAAATGGGGACCCTTGTGCCAAATTATGTAATTTGTACCTTAGAATTGAAATTTACTTGATCAGAGTGTCATTAATATGTTTACACATTATCTATATTTTAATATCATCCACACATTCAATTGGTTGGATTATTTGTTCATGGATATATTTTTACCTTTTATAAATTTTGTAACATTTTTTATTCATGTTTCAATTTTCAATTTTGATAAAACCCTTCTTGAATGGGTTTTGTTTGAATTTTATAGTTTAATCCTAATTTGGCCTTTTACTAACCTTTGGTCTATATAAAGTCAAGTTAAATCCCTATTTAAAACTTCTTGAAACCATTGTTCAATAAACCCTAGCATGGGATCTTTCGAATCAAATTCAAAATTAGTGGGAACAATTTACATGAACACTTCAAAATGTCATGGACTTCGTTCAATTTTATACTAATGCTTATTCATGTTTTTAAACACAACCAAACCTTAGACTAAAATTATAATATTGTTCACTTTATGCCCTAAACCCCTCATTCCACTTTTATCTTAAGCATGGTCTAAATTTATTATATGCAGGGTCCCTTTGTTACAAACTTAGGCTAATATTTTAATCCCAAGGTCTTTTTCATGTTTATTAACATAAATGAGACCTTGGCCTTAAGACTTAATCCTAAGTTATAATATATCTCTAAGTCCTAACTTAAACATTTTTCATATTCATAGGATTAACAACATACATTTAATCAAGCAAAGTTAATCAGATAGTATGAGATGGGTCCAACGAGCCAAGGATTATAACTTGTAGGACCAACCTTGCTTGACCCCATAGGTCAAGATCAATGGTCCAAATTCACATGAATCACCTCAATCCCATAGTGTGAGATCAATATTAAAACTAATGGGGTCCATTTTGATATAACATAGACTCAACCTAAGTTTTTACCCTAAGGTTTGAATTTTATTTATTAATACAATAAAACCTTAGGATAAAATCTTAGGTTATGACCTTATTGTTCAAAGGGTCATTTTCTTAGGCTAAAGACTTATGCTTTAACTTTATTATTTATGCGGTCCTTTTACCATTATTTTTAAACTTAGATTAAAGACTTTGGATTAAATATTTATTCATATTTTTAATATGAATAAAGACATAGTCTAAGACTTTGGTCTAAATAAACATATATTCTTAGGCTTATGTAATATTTTTATAAATACAAGAACCCATCATGTTTGACTACTCAGATTATGATCTACATCTAGCATTCATCTAGGTTGGGTTAATCTAATAGAGTGAAATCAATGGTTGAAAAGTCAAGTAGTGGCCCCAGTTTAAACATTAAACACCTTTTGAAGATGAATGATACACATTTTAGCATACAAATCTAGATCAATATATAATATCAATTTAAGAATCTTGAATGAAGATCCAAGTTAATGTAAGGGTACCATGTGGTGAAAGCATGTGACCTAATAAAACTAACAAGAAGAAAATCTCAAAAGTTTTGTAGGACTACCAAGTGGCATAACGTTGAGTCCTAGTACACATTAAAGACCAAGCACCTTTTAGAGATCAATAGCCCATACTAATTTATACCCACTAGATCTAATAGTGCAAGATCTATGAAGACATTTCAATGGATATCAAGAGGCCTACAAGACTACCAAGTGTTACAACCTTGGGATTTAACACATATTGTATCTAATAACATTCAATTCTCAAGATCAAAATAAATGAAAAATGTTGGTCCATGTAGAATAATCAGATAGTGTGAGATAAAAACAAGTTTAAAAAAGGAAATGGTCATATGTTTAAAAGGTTAATGAATAATTTGTCATGAAAGTGTCACACAAGCGCCATAAGGACTCCCCATAAGTAGAAAAAAAAAATCTAAAGATTTTGTGGGATAAGAAAAGTGAAGGCATAAATACATGATCCAAATGAAAATCTAAGGCATAAAACTCACTTAAGTACAAATAATCATTGCCATTAAAGCTACCAAAAAGCCTTAACATATACAAAATCCCTAATTTAATCCTAAATTGATCACAATCAAGTATAAGTAAGAGAATAATCATATAAGCAAGTGTAAATTGATTAGGATCAAACTATAGACCACCAGTGAGCAAGTTGAACAAACTCAAAACCATGGTAGCCAAAAAACAATATAGAGAAGATACAGAGCTTTACTTGACCTCAGACACAGAGGGGAGAATCTTAATAGACATGGAATTCAATGCAGTATCTTTAAACACAAGAGACAATAATTGGTCGAAGCTTTTTTAGATAATTGAGGAGCTACCTTTCATCACCAAAGAAGATGAGAAGAACACAACAACCAAGAGTAGGTACTATGACCTAGTTTTCATTCAAATGATAGGCTTTTATCATGTTGAGATAAAACCAAAGGTACTCCATTACATAGATGTTATTTCCCCTATTTTCAAAAATTACAATATTAAAGAGGGCATGTTGGTCAATGAACATACTCATAAAGTGTATCTTATATTTATTCCATTGATTTTGAGAACTTTTAATCATATAAAATGTGAAATTTGGTAAATTTAGTGTGGTTAATGACACAAAATCCATAGGTCCATCTTTATTTCTCTCATAACCCTCATAGGCATGTTTTCACTAATTCTCAGTCATCTTTAGCCTCTTAGACTAAACCCTTATAGACCCAAATTGCTCTTTCCATGACAAATCCATCCCCTAGGTCTCTTTCCTTAGGATAAAAACACCCAAACTTGGACTACAACATTGCAAATTAGGGTGTTCTATTTTTGGCATTATTATTCAAGTGCAAATTTGGTTAAAATGGTTATATTCTCTTGGATCCTTATCATAATTCATGTTAGCCTAAAGTGAATTCATTTAACCTAGGATCATTAAATCCCCTATAAAAGGCCATTCAAAGTCCATTTAGAAGGGTTGGCAGTCATTTTTCAGAGAGAATCAAGAATAAAATAAAAATTACTAGAGCACTCTTCACTATTCCCTACATATAGCCATCCAATACTATTTCAAGCTTATTCAAACCTTTATACCAGTCCCTAGTCATTCCGAGTACACCTAGTTTTGCATTTTCTTACATTTTAATCACACTATTGCACTAAACACTTCAATTGGAGAACTAAATATAGCTTGATCCTTCTTAAAGTATTGGTATGTAGGCAACATGCCCATACATAGGGTGTGAAGTGCATCCAACGTATCCTTTACACACTAACCCCTTTTCCCCATTTACTGAAGTTATATTTAATTGCATAGAAGATAAAATCACATAAATAATCAGATCTATAGTAAGTCATGTTGAATTCAAGGATATAAAATTTGATACATAGGCTCACATAGATGCTATGAATAAAACCCAAAAAAATTAGATCTCTTTGAGTAGTTTGGAAAACAACAGTAAGACTAGGACTATAACACCAGATAAAAGGGTGTCCTATTTTTGGTGGTTTTTTCCAATAAATAAATGAACTCTATATTCCTATTTTTGAGTCTCCAAAACCTACACATATATTTATAGACCATATCTCAATTGGAATAACACATAATTAGATAAGTTTGATTTTCTCTCTCTCAATACTATTTTTAGAAAATCCCTAACTATAGTCAAATTCACAAATCAGTAGCCTAATCATAGTATATTATATATTGATTTTATCTACTCATACCCATTTATTATTTAGGAATTAAACATCTAATTTCCAAAAAAATAATAAATCAATTGGTGAACCTGAGTTACTTTTATTTTTGCACAAAAACCCTAGGGTAAATTCCTAGCTGATCTTTCCCATTAATTTTTGATTTTTTTTTAATATTAAAATAACAAATTCCTCCCAAATTTTAAAATTTTATTGTAAAATTTTGAAATAAATATATTTCAAACCCTAGTTGCATCAACTACCTCCCAATATTTTTCCAATCATTTTTTGAATTTTAGTTGCATATTAAAATCAAAAAATTAATTTAAAATTTAAAAATTTATGGTAAAAATTCAAAAATATTTATTTTTCTCAAAACCCTAGTTGTATCTACTAGGTCCCATTAAATCACTAGTTTTCCCATTAATTTTTGAATTTTACCTTGCATACTTAGCTAATAAATTCAATTTCAATATCAAAAATTCATAGTATTTTACAAAAATATTTTTGAAAAATCCCTAGCTGCATGTACTAGCTCCTATTTTACTTCTTGAGTTTTTACCTTACATTTTTGTGCACTTCGTATCCTTTTCATGAAATTTCCAATTAACTATTTTTAGAATTTTACATTTCTTCTATTCAATATTCTCCTTTTCTAGCACTTGGCTTATAACAAATTATTGCAAAAAATTCAAACACTTCTCAAATTGTTTTCCTACTTTAACAATGGCCCAATACATTGGTTTTGATAAAATTGATAAGAGAGAACTTCAATAACTCTTAAACAAACACCTTGACATGCAAGATGACATGCTTAAAATATTACAAGAGGAATAACAAAGAACAAATAATGGTCAATCTTCTCAAACCATAGAGCAACCAATTGAAAATGACATTACATGGGTAATTATGTCTCAACAACCCCTATAGTATCCCAACCTACCTCTATGCCACTAGTTATAGCTATTACATCCTTAGCTCTTGATGTGGTATCCCTTGTGCAAGAGATAAGATCTCTTCAATCCACAGTGCTACATCTTGAGCAAGGTGCCACTAGACCTACACAGGCTTTGAATTCTTTTGTTATTTTGCATACACCATTGTCATGTCACATTGCTTCTACACCCCTACCATAAGGTTTTGTTTAACCTAAGCATACTCATAATGATGGAAAGGGTGATCCAGAGACACATTTGAGAGATTTTTAAATAACATGCATGGATTATGTACCATATGATTGGCTACTTACCAATTTATTTCCATGGAGTCTAAAGGATTATGCTTTACAATGGCTCTATAGCCTATCAAATCAATCAATCAATGCATTCAATATTTTATCTAGCATGTTTCTTATACTTTTCATTATTAATATTGGTGATAAGGTCTCTTATGCACAAATTGCAAAACAAAAACATAAATCAAATGAGCATCCATAGACTATGTGCTTCGATATAAAACCATCTTGGCTAAGATGACTAGCCCCATGGTAGATCAAGAGTTATAGGATCTATTTAAATAGAGAATTCTACCAGTATTTCATGAATCTATTACATTCAAAAAAAATTCTTCCTTCACTGAATTGTGTCATACACTAAAGTAAAGAGAAGTAAAACTCATTTCAATAGGCAAACTCAAGTATACAAGCATCCTAGACACAATAAACAAGATTAATAGTAAATTACCATACAAGGTCAAATTTAATGATAATGAGAATAAAAATCAACCAAAATTCAATGCAAATTTAGATCCCCCTCAATGTGTGGTTTTATCAGCACATCCTTGGTGTGCATTTACCAATCTATCAATTTCTCTAGATAGATTTTTATAGCAATTATTGGAATGAAACATCATCACTCTCCCTCCTATTCAAGAAGTTGATAAAATAAAGCCTCATCCATGGGGATATGATCAACATTCATTTTGTTATTTTCATATGGCACTAAGCCACACTAAAAACATATGCATTACTTTTAGATATAAGATACAAGACTTGATAGATGATAACCTACTTGATCTTGCCACTTTAGTTAAGCCTCTAAAGGCTAAGATAACACAAGATAAATCTTTGAAAACATTATTAGATCCATTTACATATCATTATAAGAAAGAAAAAGGGGACACATCAGGTGTTCACCACACAAACCATGCACATCCTCCACCAGTTACATACCAGGCACCTTCAATTGAGTCACATCCTTTGAGTGGTATGATAGGTGTGTATGTGTCTAAGGTTCTAACTAGACCTTCAATATAATTCTTAGATCGAGAGGATTTTAAGGATAATTTAGACTATAATTTTATTTATCAGATCACATATTCACAATCAACCCATTCACAATGTTCTCATCAATAATGGTTTTAGTGTCAATATGTGCACCATTACATTATTATAGCATTTAGGATATTTAGATCATGATATCACTCTGATAGATATATTTACAAGTGGATTTAGTGGGAACATATAGATTTCATTAGGTGATATTGTACTTCCTTTATAGACTGGTCTAGCACATATGACCACACATTTAACCATAGTTCCCAAAGTAGGAGTTTTTGATATGCTACTTGGTTGCCCATGGATTCAAAAAATTTGAGTATTACCCTCTAGAATTAATAGATGCATGAAATTAATTAATGATAATTATTTTATTATAGTTGGTGGAGTTCTCTATGAGTTACCATTACCCACTTTAGAGCTGTCTCTTTTGTGGTCACCATTTCTAGCTTCTCCATTAATTTCAGTTTCCCCACCAGTTATAGTTCTTCCTTAGGTATAGATACAAGCATAGTTGAGTCATCCATCTCTAGTACATAAGGTTCATATACCTCCACAAATTTGGGATTCTAGCTACTTTCCAGCTATATTATTCACACCCAAAGTAGTTTCATTAAGATCTCATGTGTCTAAACATAGAGCACATGTTCAAAGAACTTATCCTACTTTTATATGGGTCCTTAAGAGCCGTACAATTCTATCCACTTCTTAAAATTATAGAGGGACCCCATAATTAGTTTCCACCTAAAATATTTTAAAACATTTACAATGCACATAGCTTTCATAATCATAGTCTCGGCCTTTCCATCATGCTTCACGATCATGCATGATACCTTTGATTAATACAGGATACCATGAGAGGGAGTCTCATTTGAGACTCATTATTTAGTATAATTTTCTTCTTAGTCTCTCTTGTATATATAGCTTATATTAAAATTACAAAAATAAAATAAAATAAAATATCAAAACACAAAAACATGTTGATTGTATGCATCATCCATGCTTTACCTTGCTACTACTATGTTAGGATTATATTTGTTGTTCTATGTTAGTGTTTGTCAATTTATCTACATTACCATGCTTTACTTGATCTTTTTTTGAGTGTGTGTAGTGACATCTAGATCCTTTATTGCTTCACTCTACCCATTTAGGGGACATCCTACTTCTATTTTTGAGACAAAAATCAATATACATACCCACTAAGGGCATCTTCTACATGACTACACCATCCAAGGTATGTTACTCTTACAACTACACACTCTAAGTTATCATACTAATGTACATAAATTAATAGATCCCATAGATTACTATATTATTATTTCACTAGTATTTAGTACTTGTGTATCTCTTATCATGTACCTAATCTTTTACTAAACATGTCTTCCATACTCTCACTCTTACTTTGATTATTTAGATGTGATTTTATCTTCTATTTATTACATGATTTATCTTCTTGTTTAGCATATCTTATTAGATTGAATTTCTAGTTCTTTCTTATCTATTTTATGTGCCTTAAGACATTTGCCAATGCCTTTTTTTATTCATACATGTGCCTTAGGGCATTTTTCAATGTCCTTTGATGGTACTCCTCTATGTGATTGTGGCTTCCATTCCAGCTTGTTTATTTTCAATTGTATGTGTATGTGACATTTGAACATGCCTTGTATGCTTATTTTCCAATATGAGTGACACGTGCACATGTCCCTTATTTTCTTGGCCCCTTGGCTACCCTTGTATTCTTATTTCTTCTTACTTTGTATGCTTGTTGCTTGATTGTTTGTCCTTGTTGGGAATTCCATAATCCATATCATGCATTTATCTTTCTTTTTTGGATGCCATAATGGAAAGCATGCTCCATCCCTCTTTGATAACATCTAAAAACTAACACTTTTGATTTCAATTTAGTACATTCCACATGTTATTACATGGTTATATCTATCTAGGCATACCCATGTTGATCTAACAATCTCTCAATACAAATCATGCTATATAGTGATATATCTTGTTGATCATCATTACTATACCATGTATATTTTTATCTTAACACACTTTCAAGACTCTTTATTTTGAGGGAAATTTTTTCCACATTGTCATTCCTACCCTCATAAGAGGGGGAAACAAATAGGGGTTTTGTCATAGAGATAAGAGCTCTTAATGGTCCAAAAAGTACTTTTAAGAACACTCATAATAGAGTATAGACATTAGAATAGATAGATAATAGAGATTTTAGAATATTCATTAGATTTGGCCTTGGACAATAGCACCAAATTTAGAATATAATGGTAAACAAGGTTTCCTATTTTTGATGCTCCTATCTAGATAGTAGAAAAATTAGTTTTTCCAAAAACAAGTAGAAAAGTGAGTTTAGTCATTATTTTATTAGCTCAATATATTCTAGATTTAGCATGTTTCAGTATATTTTTTGCTTAGACAATCTAGATATTGGGAGCATCATGCAAAACATGATTGTTCTCACTTATAATTTTAGATTAGGTAGTTGATATAACTTCTAGATCATAATCCATGTTGCAGACACTAGTTATTGGAGGTAATGTGTGTGGCACATTGATATTCCCCTTTTTCTAAGTTCAATTTATGTTCCAAGCATTTCTCAGTAATTGCATGCCTTACACCATCTATAGGTGGTTGCCATACTTTTTCTTGTTATATTTCATATAATATTAACTTCCTAAATACCCTAGTTTGGCTTCCACATAAGCCTATTGCACTAGTTTGAGAGAGGCTTTCATACAAGACTAATCTCCATCTTTTGAAATGGACAAGAGTGGCCTAGTTTCTAACATACATTTAGCTATCCATGCTAACATTGTCAAATCACATTACATTCATGGGTTTTAGGAGCCATCTCATATGACATCTATTCTATACTAGTATTACTATATAGCTTCATTTCATAGGGCAATGATGGAGCTAAAGGGTCAACCTTTGTATTCTTAAGCCACCTATTCAGAGGGATTGGATACACAATCCAAACATCAATTAACATATGCATGATTTATTAGCTTCACTTAATAGGAAATGGTAGAGATGAAGGGCCTACCTTTGCATTCTTGATCCACTTTTAGGGAATTAAATACTCAGCTCCATTCATGAAATTACTTTTGGTATAATAAACACTTAGCATAATCTAGTATCACAACAAGTTTTGTATTGGTTCACATAACTGATGAGGTGTATTCATTCCTTTCTCTTTCTCTCTCTCTTACCCAAATTTTATACATTATTATTTTATATATATAACATGTATATTAAGGATTGATATACTCTATGTTTTTCATTATAAGTTCACACTTTACATTGTGCTCTCTCTACACACGGCTGGCATCACACAGCTTCATGAACTTCACATTTATAGGTAAAGTTTAGGTATGCTTTCTATTTTTCCTTTATCCTATTATTTATCTTCACTTCATCACTAGAATAAAGGGTAATCAAATTTAATCATAAAAAATGTGAAATTTCATAATTTGAGTGTGGCTAATGACACCCAATCTATAGGTCCATCTTGATTATTGTCATAACCCTCATAGGCATGTTTTCACTAATTCCAAATCATTCATAGCCTCCCAAACTAAACCCTTGTAGAAAAAAAAATACTCTTTCCATGAAAAATATATTCCCCTAGGTCTCTTTTCCTTAGGATAATAGTGACAAAACATGGACTATAATGTTGAAACTTAAGGTGTCTTATTTTTGACACTCTTGTCTATGTACAAATTTGGTTCAAATAGTCATATTCTCCTAGATCCTTATCCTAATTCATGTCAAAATAACATGAATTAATTTAAACCATGCTAATTAAATCCCCAATAAAATGCCATTAAAATTCTATCTAGAAGGGTTGACACTCATTTTCAAGAGAGAAACAAGAATACAAGTAAAACTACTCAAGCACTCTTCACTATTATCTTCATACAACCATCCCATAGTATTTCAAGCTTATTCAAACCTTTATACCAATCCCTACTCATTCTAATTACACCCAATTTTACATTTACTTACATTTTCATCACACTATTACACCAAAAAATTCAATGGGATAACTACATATAACTTGATCCCTCCTCAAAGTATTGGTATGTAGGCAACATGCCTACACATAAGGTGTGAAGTGCATCCACTATATCCTTTACACACTAACCCCTTTTCCACATTTTTCAAAGTTTTATTTAATTGCATAAAAGACACAAGCACATGAAGAATAATCTCTACAAGGAGTTTTATTGATAGTAAGGATCTAAAATTTGGTACACAAGCTCACACAGATGCTACAAATAAAATGCATAAAAATTATATCTTTGTGAGTAGTTTGGACAATATTAACAAGACCAAGACTATAGTGATAGATAGTAGGGTGCCCTATTTTTAGCAGTCCCATGCAATCAATAAATGAATTCCAAATTCTTATTTGTGATAGTCTCCCAAGCTTATACATATATTTCTAGACCCTGTCTTAGTCAAAACAACATAGAATCATATAAGTTTAATTTTCTCTCTCTAAATACTATTTTTAGAAAATCCATAACTACAGTCAAAATTCACAAATCATTAGCATAATTATAGTATATTATTTATTGATTTTATCTACTCAAACCCATTTATTATTTAGGAATTAAACATCTAATTTCTAAAAAATAATAAATCAAAACTACTAAGTTGTTCAAGACCCAAGTAGATGTGGCCACAAGTAATGAATGGGCTAAGAAGAATGACCTAAAAACTATCCTCAATCTATGGCTATACTCTAGAAATAAACTCTCTTCTAATTTCAATAATAACATCCCTATTAGCCAATTCTGACTTGGGATCAGAATAATTATGACTTTAATGAACAGGATATGTGGAATTCCCACCACTACTTATGTTGAAAAAATTTGGGTACCCTTGGTATATTTTATGGTTGAGAAGGAACTTACCCCTCCCATTGGTGAGGTTATTAGCACATGTTTGTGTAGGCATACTTTTATAGTCAAGAAAATGAATAAGAACTAGTTCTACATGATTTCCTACCTATTAAATACCCTCCTTACCACTACCAATATCCCGGATGGTTAGCTAAAGTAACATAGATATTATCCCAATTCTACTCAAATTTACACATATTTAAGTACAAGGACCGCATTCATTTCATCTATGATTGTGTCTATCCATCCTTGATTGATGCCATAATAGGAAACCCAATGACAATAGTTAGTCCTTTGGTCAAAAAATCCATTGAATCTATTGTTGACATTTCATTTTACTTAGATTACACTATCATCAATATTGAGGGAACCCAATGCACCCCACTTAGGCTACCAATCCATGTGCCAAATAAGTTAGCTGAGTAAGATGTAGCATACTAGATATTCAATGGTATATATAATGTGTGTAAAAGTAAGAGGAAGTGAATGTTGCATACCCTACCCATGAACATTAGTAAGACTATATTTCAACAATGGGATAACATTTAGGTTGCTTATAGACACAAAGCCTCCTTCAAGTTACAACATGATGAACATAGATAGTGGGACCCCCAAGGAAAAGTAGTGGGGAACTTGAAAGTAAAAATGATAAATGTGGCATATGAGCATCTTCCTAGAGTCTATGAATCAATGTCAACAAAGGCATAATCCTTTAATGAAGTCCTATTAAGGTTAAATAAACACAACATCAACCTAAAGGCTAGGTTGATGAGAGACCATAAATGGGATGATGGTATATGATAACTTGGTCCAAGATAGTACCATTTTATAGGGGGTGAATCCTCTAGACCTCCTCCCACATATACATAATCATAAATAGAGGTCCAAAATCCTAGGGCATAAATTAAATAGAGACTTGAAGAAAGGACACCTAGTTAGGTGTCATCATCTTTAGCCTAACTTGAAGAACCAGGGTCACTAATTGAATACATTGATATAGTAGCATTGGATCCTAGTGAAATAGTAGAGGATGCAATAATAATTTTATATATTGTTTACCAATCAGATGAGGAAGATGTCTAAGAAGAGGAAGCTCAAATTGAAGAAAAAAATAAGATAAGGGGAAAGAGGTGACAAAGGATTTAGTCCATATTACCACAATTAACCCAAAGAGGAAAGTTGAGTTAGCATTAGTTCCAATAGGAAAGAAGAATCCCAGAATGACCTTCATTCATCCTTTAAGTGAGGCCAATGTCTTTAATGAAGAGAATGTGCTACAAGGACCAACCATTCTTGAATGGTATTTATGGTAAGTTTCAAAGGATTCCTACTCTACACCACCCTTGGGCCATGACCAAGTTAGTGAACATCATAGTCCATGATGAGATCAAGCCATGGATAGTCACTATGCATAAGGAAGAAGAGCAAAGGATGATTACCCTAGGGAGACAAGTAGAACTCAAATGGAATAGCTATCCCTAAGGATCACAAAATCTATATTTGGTGTCAAATTTGACCCAATAATAGTTAGTTTACAAAGAGTTACTAAAAATAAGGCCATGATTGTTGGAGAATAGTTCACTTTTTGAAAGGTGGAACCATTTATTGGTTTAAATCTAGTGATAGGTTAAAAACTAGGTAACTACCCCATCATTGAGGAATATTTACTTAAACTAGCCCAATCTTAATTAGGACAGCTACAAACTACCATCAAGGACCTAAAACAACAAAGAGAGAACTTGTAGCAGGAAAAGGAGAATTTAGAGATGTAAGCTATTTTATCTATCGCATATGCCATTATTGAAATGTTTGAAACATATTTATATGATATGTTTGACTCCCTAAATTCAATAATATCAAGAAAAAGTGTAATAGGCCATCAAGATGTAGTGGCCAATGGTTTAATCACCTAATGGCAGAGTTTGAAGGATAATATGAAAGATTTTATTGGCATCTTGATAGAAGATCAAATCCCTAGTTTCAAGACCATCAACCTAGATCATCTCAACATAGTCATGGAACTTATTTTGGATAAAATATGGTCCAAAATCTTGGAAAGACTTTTTAAGGATGACAAGGAGTTTTTAAATAGGATTGAACAATTCTTTGGGACCATGATTGCCAAACCTATAATACTCAACTACATGGGCATCATCTTAGATGATGAATTCAATCATAGGACCACCTTGGTCATGTAGGAGGTAAAGAGCAAGATCCAAGGCAACTCTAGGACTGATAATAGTAGGGCCATGGATATGATCCTAATAGTAAAATAATATATTGTCAAGGCAAGGAGCATTAAAAAGTCATTGGAGAGAAATGACAAGGACCTTGGAGACATAGCCAATCAAGAAGATGAGCTCTTCTTATAACCTATAGTTAATTTGAAGCTTATTAATAAACAACATAAGAAGGTAGTAAGACTCCTTTAGTAGAAATAAGGAACTTCATCAACACAGGGTCCACAAAGTTAGGAATATTCTTCTATAGAGCTTTGTAATATTTTGAAAATAGAATATTCTTTTGTAAAGGCATGTGTAGCTTGAAGGCACATTTGCCATTAGGTCAGTCCATTTTTGAAAGTTTAGTGTATTCTATAACTTTGTAGAAAGGATATTTATCCTTACACTTGTACACTTGTAGTTCGATATGACTGACCAACATACTTCCTTAAATTCTATAAAAGGAGTATTATCATTTGTAAAAGAAGGGGGAATTTTTTATCTAAAAAACTTTTGTAAACTTTGAGAAATTAATACAAGTGAGGATTTCTATAAATATTATCCATATTCATTTGTCTCATTTTTTATTATGGTTTCTCTCTCACTTGCTTGTTCTTATTTCTATATTTAAATAGTTATTATGAAATCCTAGTGTGCACTTTTTAACTATAGATTTTTTAACTTGTGATAATTCTAGGTTGACTAAAAGTTCTCTAGTTCATTTCATTTCCTTTACTCTTCATGTATTTGGGCTAATGTTGTTTATTTTCAGGGTAAATCTTTAAAGTGAACTTAGTTATTATTTACAATCTTCTCATTCCTTAGATGTTTTCCTAATGTGTAGTAAGATTTGAGATCATGCTATTTCATATTATACATTGGTTAAGTGCATGATTATAGGACATTTGAACTTTGTCATGATGTTTGGGAAGAAGATTAGCAACATATCTTTTTTTGCCTTACCCTTCCTTTTGCTTCTTTTTTAACCAAATAACTCTAACTTAATTACCATTGTAAATATTCATCTTAGATTAGTATTTAGATTAAATTTGATCATAATTCACTAATATTAGTTAAGATTGCATCATTATTCACAAATATATAGTCTGAGGTGAATCCCAAGCACCAAACTTTATAAATATTGTGAAATAGTCCACTTGCTTTACCTCTATTCCATCAATAGATAATAGTATTATCACAAACTATAACTCATGCATTGAATTATCTAAATTATAAAATGATAAGTGTTTTTTTAACACTCTGAGCACTTATGATACATATTAAGGCATCAACAGGCAAAGCTTCACTAGAATAAGGAGGGCCAAATTCTTTATAGATTTGAAATATCTTTGTTATTTTTGTGAATTATATTTAAAGATCACTTTACTCTTTACATATTTGTGCTTATTTTTGCATAATCATGTAAAGTTTTGTGATCTTCATGGTTTTATATTAGTCTTAGTGATTATTTATACTAAGACTGACATTCTTTTAGGACACATGTTGAAATATGGTAAAGATAGTTATAGAATTGAGAACCCAATAGGTTTGAGGTTAGAAATAGTTGTTTTGATTAAATATTCTTAGATCCTTTGCTCAATTGAGTTCATTTGAGCTTAAAATGTGTAAATATCAATCTTAATTATGTATTTGGATATATCTTTGGGCTGACTTAATTAAATATTGCCATCCTTTGTCATCCTTTATATGAATATTTAAAATTTTTGCTTAATGTGCATTTTTAATGATTGTTATCTACAAATATAGGATTGATGAATAATATTTCAAATAGGATTCAAAATTCTCAAAGTAGAATTACAAATAATCATAATAAGGTCACATTTAGAGACTAGGGAACATCTGCTTGAATTAGAAGTCCATAAAAGAGCTAGGTGGGACAAAGGTAAGATAAGATTTCAAATTCTTTTCCAAATTCACCAATTTAGGGTTTTCCTTTCATCAATTCCAATCAAAGTATGGCTTGGTTGGGTGGCTCTTCCATCAACATGCTAAGTTTGGTACATGACCTTTCCTATAACCCTGAGAAATATTTGCAAATATCTAGTCCTAATAGAATTATAATGGTTAAGGATCATTTTAAGTCATTCAAAGTTGATTTGAGAGTATTAAATGACACTCATGAATATGTAACATATAGACTATTTCCTTTCACTTTTAAAGATTCTACATATGATTTTTTTCTAAATCTCCCTAAAAATTACATTACAAGTTGGGTTGACTTTAACAATGTCTTTATTGACCAGTTTGGTAAAATTATTAGTCCTTATGTCTTGTACCAGTAATTCACCATAGTAAAAAAGAATGCAAATGAACTTATAAGTATTTCAATGCTAGGTTCCAAAATATGATCATTAGGACTATAAATCCTTATAGACTAGATGAGGCTTTAGCCCTAGAAATTTATAAACATGTCTTAGATCTTATTACTTATGCATTTATAAAGAGACTTGTTGGACCCATTAACACATTTGATTTAGCTGATACCAATGTTGTGAATATTAGTGACCAAATGTAGCCCCAAGGTAAGATGGTTTACTCTATTCCCAATGTCAACCCACATTTTCTTACCTTGAATGTCTTTCCTAATAACAATTAGAACATACTTGCTTTGAACCAAATCCTAACTTTTATTCAATTAATCGTAAGTCATGCTCATCCTACCCAGAACTTGGGATTCTTAAACACTATTGTAAATGGATTTAGTCTAAGTGATTAAAAGGATTTATTACTAACCAATGTTATTAATAATAATTAGGTTCATAATTCTAAGGCACCCAAGAATGAAAATGATTCTATCTTAAATATGGTCCAAAAGTTAAGCACTAATTTTCTTCAACTATGAAATCAAGTTGGTAATACTAGGGAGATCTTAGGTAGGAACTTTTATTTCCAAAGGTTTAATAATCCCATTAATAGATTCCCTAATGATAGTTACAATAATAATAATAAGAATAACAAGTCATCTACTGATAAGAAAATAATAGATATAAATCTTATTGATATTGCTTTAACTAATTATTGTAGAGTACATTGCACTTATAGACATGGTGAGATAGATTACATTGAATTTTGTAATGATTTTGAAGCCTTTTAAGAAGAGTTAGATATGCTTGAAGTGGTTCCTAATAAAGATAATGGTGTAAGTATGTTAGGATGTAAGTCTTTTGACCAAGCCTTTATGGTGGAGATGTTTGACTTCCCTTTCCAAGAAGGCAATAAACCTAATGATATTATTGAAGAGGTCCATGCTTTTAAAAAGTTCCTAAAGAAGATCTACCCTCTAAGGAATAGGGAGAAAAATCAACCCCTAACTAATTCAACACCTCTAAATAACTTTGGCACTCCTCTAGATACTACCTTATATAATAACCTAGAGCATCCAAAGGGAAGTACTTCTAAACATAATACTAATGCATGAAATTATTTCAATAGGAATGGGTATAATATTGTGAAATACATGAAGAAAATTAAGGATAGCATTACATTACATGAGTTGACATAGACCATTGAGCAAAGAGACCTGTTGTTGGATTAATTGTCTAAAAATATTGGTAGGCCACCCAAAATTGACAATGTCATTGTTTCTGTGTATAAAAATAAGACAAAATCCCCACCTTTCTTACTTACTATCAGGATGTTTGGTAAGAATTTACATAATTATTTATTATATTTTGGTTCGTCTACAAACATTATGCCAATAGGTGTTTGCCAAAAACTTGGCTTGAATATTATTAAATATGATATAGCTGTTACTCAATTAGATAAATATAGAATCAAAGTAATTGGGTAATTGTCAAACATTCATATGAAGCTTGCCTCTGAGCCAAGGGTCCAATAATTTATTGACATCTAGGGGGTGGACATTCCTGATGCTTATGGGATAATGTTAATTATATAATAATGGACAAAGGCCCTGCATAGACATATGTCCATTGAATGTTCACATTTATGGCTTCCATAGATTGGAGTCCCAAATCAGATTAGAGTGGAGAGCTTTGAATGAAGCACATGATCATTGAGTATAATGATGTTAATGAAAGATTGAATATGTTGGACTCAGATCTAGGTGTCTTTACTCTTGACACCCCTGAGTTATGTAATTCTAAAAGTTCTCATACTTTTCTTGAAATTTTTAACTTACATTTTGATGGTGCTAGGTGTAAGTCTAGATTAGGAGTAATAATTTTTCTTACCAACCCTATTGAGAAGGAACTAAAATATTCTTATAAACTTCAATTTACTTTTACTAATAATCTTATAGAGTATGAATCTTTGATTTTAGGATTGCAATTTTATATTAAGCATAAGGTTAAAGATATTTTGGTTCATGGTGACTCAAAACTTGTAGCCAATCAGGTGAGGAATAAATATGAGTGTTTTCATATCTCAAGAGATATAAGTTCAAAATCTTGTATTTGCTTGAATACGTTAATGCTTTCAACATTATTTCCATCCCTAGGGAAGAAAACTAGGATGTTGATGAGCTTACCTCATCTAAAACCAATCTTATACCAAACCATGACTTAAAAATTTAGCATTGATTTGGTTCCATGACCTTCAGTCCCATATAACATCAACCATCTATATGTTTTTAATGATGACCAAAAAATTCTAAATTTCATGACCAAATCAAGAACATTTGAGGCCCATGTTATAGATGAGGCCAATGAGAATACTCTTGAATAAGATGATAGATTTGATAAAAATTTAATTCAACTAATTAATAACAAAAAACCAAAAGGCATGATTGCCTTGGAAAGGTTATTTGATTAGGACAAACTAGATTAAAACACTAGAATACCCAAGGTGAGTGGGAAGGATTACAAGGTAGTTGATCTTGGACCTTAAGATCAACCTTATCTAGTTAATATTGGGACAACATGTATGAGCATTAAAAATTAAAAGGCCAAGGAATATATGACAAGTTATATGGACATAATATCATGGTCCTATGATGACTTAAAAAATTTTGATCCAAGAATCATCACCCATACCATACCCTTGAAGGAAAACTAAAAACTTTTTAGAAAAAAGTAGATGCTTGTCAACCCTATTTTAGAACCTATGATTTTTAAAGAAGTAAAAAAAATATAGATACTAATATTGTATTTCCCATTAGTCAATCTTATGCAGTAGTTAATAGTATTTAGAATGTATTTATGACCTTATGATGATTTGGGGTTTATTATCCCCATGAGATCTAATCCCCTATGAGAAAATACCCTAATCTACTAATAACAACTTGATGAAGGCAATAAAGAAGTATATAGTAGACAAACCTAGGACATGACACAAGATTCTCAAATATACCCTTTGGGTGGACAGGATAATAACTAATCAGGCTACTAAAACATATCTATTCTTACTGGTATATGGCTAAGAACCCATCTTACCCATCACCCTCAAGCTATCAATGTACATCTTCATGTAAGAATACATAGAGGAGGATCAGGAATTAGCAAGTTCAAGGTTTTTTAACATTATTCAAATTGAAGATGCACAAGAAGAGGCTTTTGATAATTTTAGTAGGTAGCAAACCATAGTCAAAAGGTGGTTTAATAAAAATTCAAAAATAAAGGTGTTCTAACAAGGAGACTTTGTTCTTATTTAGGATAAGGCATCTGAGCCTAAGGTTTAACATGGCAAGTTCACACACCTTTATGGATAGGTCCTTATCAGATTGTAAAGACACTTGGAAATAACACCTTCAATCTAAAGGACCTATAGGGAGTAGAGTTCACACTACCCACCAATGGGCAATACCTCAAGCATTACTTCTCTACTTTCCTACCTAAAGTCTTCATAGAATGACTGTAAGACTAATTAGAGATAGCGTAGGTTGGCTAGATTAGTTTCCTTCTATTATTCCCTTCTTATCCCTTGTTTGTACATATGTTTATATATATTTGTTTGTTTCTTTGCTTTTTGTTTGTGTTTCTTCTTCCCTTATTTTGTTCCTTGATCTTAATAGGTATTTTTGGATAGCCTTTGGCTCAAGGTTTACCTGAAATACTCAAGAACTCCATAGTTTAAAAATACATGTATGAATCTTAAGCATATGTTAACCATGGGTTTGAAATATAAGATTAATGTTACAATTCGAGAAACTTGTAAGGATAAATGGATAGGTTGATTGTTTCATAAGGTATAAACATTATTTTGATCTAAGCTTGGTTTTAAGAATGATTACACATATGGGATGAGATCTTGAACTATTAAGACACAATCATGATTGCACTTAATAAACATCCTTTCTTGGGATAAGGGTTGAAAACATAGGTGATTTTCTAAGGATCAAACATTTAACCAAATCCCTAGACTTGGTTGACTTGGTTCCTAACCTTTGCTATAAAGCCAAACTGATCTAAAAAATACAAAAATAAAAGCTTATTTCAAAATCAAAATATTTCAAATCAAAGGTGATTCTGGTAATCTCCACTAAAGCTATGAATATATGGATGGCAGTGGAGTAACACCTTGAGTGGATACAAAGGCATCTCTATCAGGGATATGTACACCTAGATGGCATTAGATAAAATCTCAAACCTTTCTTAAGCTAAATCATGGTTCTTAATGGATATCCAAACATGTTCTAAGTCAATGTTAATGGTTAATGTCATGAAATCTAGAATTTGTTCCCTAAATCCCATGGCAAATAGTAAGTGAAATCAAATTATACACATCATGACTAGTTTTTTATGTTTGATCTTAATTTTTTAGATACAAGACTTATTTTAACCTTGAACTAATCTTGATAATGGCACAGATCAATTAGAATAAGTAATCTAGTTATTTATTTAAACTAGAGTCTCTAAATTCTAACATATTACTATGTTTACCCCAAAAGTCACCATTTGTTGAGGTTAACATACCCGCATTTCTAAAAAATGAGGATCCTTGTGCTAAATTGTGTAATTTTTACTTTAGAATTAAAATTCACTTGATCAAAGTGTCGTTAATATGTTTACACATTATCTATATTTGAATATCATCCACATCTTCACTTGGTTGGATTATTTATTCATGGCTCTAGTTATACCTTGTCTAATTTTGCTAACATTTTTTAATTATCTTTGAGGTTTTCGGTTTTATGAAACCCTTCTTGAATGGGATGTGTCTAAATTTTACTGTTTAATCCTAATTTGGACTTTTACTAGCCTTTGGTTTGTAAAAATTCAAGTTAAATCCATATTTAAAACTTCTTGAAACCCTTGTTTAAGAAACACTAGCATAAGATCTTTTGAACCAATTTCAAAATTGGCAATAACAATTTACGTGGGAATACTTTAAAATGTCATGGACTTAGTTCAAGTTTTATACTAAGTCTTAGTCATATTTTTTCAGCATAACCAAACCTTAGTTTAAAATTATATACTTGGTCCTTTTATACCCTAAACCCCTCATTCCCCTTTTATCTTAATCATGGTATAAATTTATTATATGCATGGTCCCTTTGTTACAAACTTAAGATAAAATATTAATCCCAAAGTCTTGTTCATATTTGTTAACATAAATGATACTTTGGCCTTAAGACTTTATCCTAAGTTCTAATATATCTTCAAGTCCTAACTTAAACATTGTGCTTGTTCACAAGATCAACAACCTATGTTTAATCAAGTAAAATTAATCAAATGGTGTGATAAGGTCCTAATGAGATAAGTATTCTAACCATGGGACCAATCTCACTTGACCCCATAGGTTGAGATCGATGGTCTAAATTCATGTGGATTAGCTCAATCTAATGGCATAAGATTAATATTAAAACTAAAGGGGTCCCTTTTGATATAACATAAACTCAACCTAAGTTTTTACCCTAAGGTTTTAACTATATTTATTAATACAATAAAACCTTAGGTTATGACCTTATTATTTGAAGGGTCCTTTTTTTAGGCTAAAGACTTATGCTTTAACTTTATTATTTATGGGGTCCTTTTATCACATTTTTTTAACTTAGCTTAAATACTTTAGACTAAAGCTTTATTTTTATTTTTCATATGAATAAAGACATTAATACAATACTTTGGTTTGAAAACACATATATTCTTGGTCTTACGTAATCTTTTTATAAACATAGGAACCAATCATGTTCGACTACTTGGATAATGATCTATGACCCATAATCACTTAGGTAGGATTAATATAATAGAGAAAAATTGATGGTTGAAAAGTCAAGTAGTGGACCCTAGTTTAAATATCAAACACCTTTTTAATATCAATGATATGCATTCTAGTGTATAGATATAGATCAATAGAGCATATCAAGTCAAGAATCTTTAATGAATCTTTGAGTTAACACGAGGCTAAAACTTGGTGAAAGTGCATGATCTAATAGAACTGACAAAGCATAGATCTCAAAAGGGTTGTAGGACTAAAAAGTGGCATAACCTTGGGGCCTAGAACACATTAAAGATTGAGAACCTTTTAGAGATCAATGGCCCACGTTTATTTATACCCACTGGATCCAATGGTGTGAGATATATGAAGACTTTTCAATAAATCTCAAGAGGCCTACAAGACTACCAAGTGACACAACCTTGGGTTATAACACATATTGTGACTAATGGCATTAAATTCTTAGGATCAATATCAATGAACAACATTGGTCCATGTAGAATATTCTAATGGTGCAAGATAAAAGTAAGTTTTCAAAAGGCAACAGTCATGCGTTTCAAAAATTAATGAATAATTTGTCATGAAAGTGCCATATAGGTGCCATAAAGATGCCACATAAGTAAAAAATACCAAATCTAAAGATTTTGTGGGCTCAAAAAAGTGAAGGTATAAATATATGACCTGAATGAAAATATAAGGCACAAAACTCACTTAAGTATAAATATTCATCACCCTTAAAGCTATATAAAATACCTAACATCTATAAAAGCCCTGATTCAAACCTAATTAATCAAAATCAAGTCTAAGTAAGAGAGTAATAATTTAATCAAGTCAAAATTGATCCAAAAAATTATAGACCACCAGTGAGAAAGTTTAACAAACTCACAACCATGGTAGCGAAAAAATAAACTAGAGAAGGTATAGATCATTACTTGACCTCAAACATAGAGGAAAAAATCTTCAAAGAAATAAAATTTGATGTAGTAGCTTTAAGAATGGGAGATAACGATTAGTCCAAGATCTTTTGTAAAATTGAGGAGCTACCTATCATCACTAAGGAAGATGAGAAGAATACAACAATCAAGAGGAGGTACTATGACCTAGTTATCATTCAAATGATAGGCCTTTATCACATTCTAGCAAAACTAGAGGTGCTCCACTTCATATATGTTCTCTCCCCTATTTTAAAATATTGAAAGATTAAAAAGGGCATACTGGTCAATAAACGTACTCACAAAAGTGTAGCTTATATTTCTTCCATTGATTTTGAGAACTATTATAAGTTTCCTAAGCCCCAAGTAGATGTGGCCACAAGAAATGAATAGGCCAATAAAAATGACATAAAGCTATCCTCACTCCATGTCTATACTCTGGAAATCAAGTCTTCTCTTATTTCAATAACAACATCACTATTAGCCAATTCTAACCTAGGATTAGAATAATTATGACTTTAATGAATAGGTTGTGTGGAAATCTCACCACCACTTTGTTGACAAAATTTGGGTACCCTTGGTATATTTTATGGTTGATAAAGAATTCACCCCTTCCATTGGTGAGGTTGTTATCACATGTTTATATAGGTAGATTTCTACAGTTATTAAAATGACTAGAAACTAGTTCTACATGATGTCCTACTTGTTAGATGCCCTTCTCGCCACTACCAAGATCCCTAGCTTTAGAGGATGGTCACTTGAAGGGACAAAAATAGTATGCCAATTCTACTTGAATTTTCACATAATTAAGTATAGGGACCACATTCATTTCATCTATGACTGTGTCTATCTAGACTTGACTAAGGCCATAATAGGAAACCTAATGGCAATAGTTAGTCCTTTGGTCAAAAATGTCATTGAATTCGTTATTGACATTTGGTTTTACATAGATTAAACCATCATCAAGATTAAGGGGACCTAATGCACCCCACTTAGGCTATCATTATATGTTCCAAACAGGTTACTTGAGTAAGAGGTAACATATTAGATATGTAATGGTATAGATTGTGTGTGTAAAAATAAGAGGAAGGGATTGTTATATACCCTTCACATGAACATTGGTAGGAATACATTTTAGTAATGGAAAAACATTGAGGTTTATTCTAGACATAGAGCCTCCTTCAACTTCAAAAATGATGAACTTAGATACTAAGAGCCCAAGGAAGAATGGTGGGGCACTTGAAAGCAAAATTGATACGTGTGGCATATGAGCATCTACCTAGAGTATATGACTCAATGTAAAAAAAAATCATCATCCTTAAATTAATTGTTAGAAAGTTGAAGAAACACAACATCAAATTCGATGCTAGGTTGACAAGAGACCATAAAGGGGATGATGACATATGGCAACTTGGTCTAAGATAATACCATTTGTTTAGGGCTCAATCCTTTAGACCTACTCCCACACAGCCATAATCATAAATAGAGATCCAAAATCCTAGGGCACAAATTGAACAGAGACTTAATTAAATGAGACCTAAAGAACCAGGGTCACTAATTAAATACATTGATATAGTAGCATTGTATCCTATTAAAATAGTGGAGGATATACTATAAATTTTATATAGTGCTTACTAATCAAATGAGAAAGATGTCCAAGAAGAGGAAGCTTGGACTAAGGAAATAAAAGAAGAGAAGTGGAAAGAAGTGACAATAGATTTAGTCCCTATTACCATAATTACCCCAAAGAGGAAAGTTAATGTAGCATTAATTATAGTAGAAAATAAAATGCCCAGACTAACCTTCACTCATCCTTTAAGTGAGGTCAACATCTTTAGTGAAGAGAATGTGATACAAATACCAACCATGCATGAATGGTTTATCTATGAAAAGTTGAAAAATATTATTACTCTACACTACCCTTGGGCCATGACCAAGTTAGTGAAAATCATAGTCTATGATGAGCTCAATCTATGGATAGTCACTCTACCGAAGGAAGAAGAAAAAAATATGACTTCCCATAGGAAGATAAATCAAACTCAAATGGAAAATCTAGCCCCAAGGATCATAAAATCTATAGTTGGAATCAAATTTGACCCAACAATACCTAGTTTACAAAAAGTTACTAAAAAGAAGGCCATGATTGCTGGAAAAGAGTTCAATTTTCCAAAGGTGGAACCATTTGTTTGTTTGACTCCAGTGTGAGTTTAAAAACTAGGTGAAGACCCCATATTTGAGGAAGAGGTATTTGAACTAGCCCAATCTCAATCAACATAGCTACAAACTATCATCAAGATCCTGAAATAATAAAGAGATAACCTATAAAAGAAAAAGGAGAATTTAGAGAGGTAGGTTATTTTATCTATCTCAGATGCCATGATTGAAATGTTTGAAACCTATTTCTATGATATTTTTGACTCCCTAAAGTCAAAAAGAGAAAGAAAGTGTATTAGGCCAATAAGATACAATAGCCAATGTATTAATCACCCAATGGTAGTGTTTGAAGTATAATATGAAAAATTTGATCAACATCTTGATAGAATATCAAATCCTTGGTTTCAAGACCATCATCTTAGCTCATGTCAACATAGTCATGGGATTGATTATGGATAAAATCAAATGTTTAAGCACATGGAATAAAATCTTGGAAAGACTCTTCAATGACGATAATAATCTACTAGATAGGATGGAACAATTCTTTGGGACCATGATTGCCAATCATACAACACTTAACTCTATGGGCATCATCACAGATGATGAATTCAAGCATAAGACCACCTTGGTCATGCAAGAGGTAAAGAGTAAGAGCCAAGGAAAGTCTAGGACTGAAAAAAATAGGGTCATGTATATGATCTTAACAATAGAATAAAAGATTACCAAGGTAATAAGTATTAAAGAGGCCTTAGAAAGAAATGGTAGGAATGTTGGAGGCTAGTTATTCAAGAAGATGATCTACTCCCAGAACCTATAGTTAATTTGAAGCTTTTTAATGAAAAAAATTAGAAGGTAGTAAGACTTCTTCAAAAAAAATAGGGGACTTCATAAAAACATGGTCCACAAAGTTAGTTAGGAATATTCTTTTGTAGAGCTTTGTAATATTTTGAAAATAGAATATTCTTTTATAAATGCTTGTGAAACTTGTAAGCACATTTACTTTTAGGTTAGTCCATTTTAAAAAGTTTAGTGTACTATATAAATTTTTAGGAAGGAAAACTATCCTTACACTTTTACACTTGTATTTGGATATGACTAACCAACATACATCATTGAATTGTATAAAAGGAGTATTATCATTTGTAAGAGAGGGGGGAGTTTTTGAGTCAAAATCTTGTCTAAACTTTGAGAAATTAATACAAGCAAGGATTTCTAAAAAGACTATCTATATTCATTTGTGTCATTGTTTATTATGGTTTCTATCTCACTTGCTTATTCTGATTTCTAGATTTGAATAGTTCTTATGAAATCTTTGTGTGCACCTTATAATTGTAGAGTTGTTAACTTGTGCTAATTCTATGTTAACTAAAAGATTTCTAGTCCATTTTGTTTCCTTTACAATGTTGTTTATTTGCAAAGGTAAATCTTTAAAATAAACTTAGTTCTCATGTGAAATATTCTCATTCCTTAAATGTTTGTTTGATGTTTAGTAAGATTTGATCTCATGTTCTTTCATATTATACATTAGTTAAATGCATGCTTGGAGGTCATTTGAATTTTATCATGATGTTTGGGATGAATATCAATATCATATCTTTTTTGCCTTACCCTTCCCTTTGCTTCATTTTTAACTAGATCACTCTAGATTAATTACCATTGTAAATATTCATATTAGATTAGTCTTTACATTAGATTTGATCATAATTCACTAATATTAGTTAATATTGCTTCATTATTTTCAAATATATAATCTAAGGTGGCTCTCAGCCACCAAACTTTATAAAAATTGTGAAATAGTCCACTTGTTTTGCCTCTATTTCATCAATGGATAATAGGATTATCATAACCTATAACTCATTCATTGAATTCTCTAAATTCTAAAATGAGAAATATTTTTTAAACACTCTAAGCACCTGTGATACATATTAAGGAATCAACAATACCCCAACCCTACATATTGATCCCTTTCTTCAACATTTGTGGGATTTTTAATTCATGTCCTATTATTTCCAACCCATTTTCCATCATAACCCATCCTGAATAACATCTTAGACATAATTACCTCTGTATGTTTTTTAAATTTTATAAAGGACTCATTCACATCTTGATTGGATGAAAAATCATACACTATGCTTACCAAACATACCTCAGTCATGGTTTGTGCATCCTTATAATAAGTTTGTCTCCTTTGCATGATAAAATATTGTTAAATATTATAAAAAAACCATTAGTTAAATATAAGCATCTTAAGAAGAAATGAAAACTCAAAATGATGGTTCCAATAATGTTACTAGAACTGGGATACCAAAGAAGCAATGACATTATTCTTAAAAATATATATTTTTATTATTCATAAAGCATCCACTAGAGTTAAAAAACTTATATAGAATAATTTTAAACCCGAAATAATAAAATATTATATTAAAATCATTTATAGGTTACCACTTTACATTAGAGAAGCATCTAGAAATTTTGATAGCCAAATAATATTATAATCTAAAGATCTTTGTCATCCTATAATTATACATTGGCCAATACAGTTGCTTCTCTATATCTTTCATGTTTAATTTTTAAGTTACATATCTTTATTTAATCTTTTATTTTACCAAATTTAATATTGGCCTAGCTTCTTGAATGCATCCCTATGAAACCATTGAAAAGTTGTTTTCCACTTGAAAATCTCACTCCTCACTTAATTCACACATGTGAGAAGTTTTTTTCCTTTTTAAATTATATTAATTGTCACTTATATCATAGTAATAAATATATCTCCTCCCATTTAAAATAATTTTTAAAATATTTTCATCATCATAATGTGCTTTGTTTTCATTCAAAACCCTAATTTTGCTATCATGTTCCCTGAAACTATTTATCCCATTTTGATAATGGTCTCCTTCCACCTATATGACCTCCACATGAAAATACATCACTTTTACCATGTCTTTATTATAAAATGACACATGTTATGAAGACCAAAACCTCCAAATCCACCTAGATATATGCTTTCACAACTATTTAGGAGCTTAGAAACACTGACAAAAAATATTGTCAAAGTTGAACTAGCAGCCATTGGTGCTTCATGGAAGGACTCTAGAATTTCAAACATGTCTTAGGTGGAGTATAACATCTATTACTAGTTTATTATTTTTTTATCACACTCAGTTTAGTAATCCATTACCCATTTTGACCTTAAGAATGCCCTTCTTAATATGAGATAATTATATTATTTTAGGATAAATTTAGATAAACATAGAAAAAAAGCATGTCATTTTTGTTAAGAAAAAGAACCATTAAGTACATTTTTAATCCCTCTAATTTAACCCTAGATCATGTTTATATAACCTTAGGTACAAATCTATGACACATGATGTAGTAATCAGTCTTGAAATGTAATGCTTTTATAAAGAAGAGATGAGTTTTTATCCTCCAACTGAGATTTCCACCTCTAAGACCTCCACATGAAAATCCATCTCTTTGAATACATCTGGATAGGAAAATTACACATACTTAAAATAATATAACATAAAAATCCATTTTATGCATTTTTTCACAATAGCTCAAGTGTTTTGAAACACCGACAACAAATATTGTCAAATTTGAAGTGATAATTAGATATCTCCACCTGTAGTGCTTCATGGAAGTAAACTAACACTACCAATGCATTTAAGGTAGTGGATAATGTCTATTAAAATTTTATTGGCCTCTAATCATTCTCAATTAAGTGACCCACTACCCATTCTATCCTCAAGAACACCCTTCCCAATATGATAAAATTGCATTATTTTAGGGTACCTTCATATGAATGTAAAATAAAAACCATAAGTCATTTGCATGAAATAAAAGAATCCTTAAGTGTGTATAAAATCCATTTAATTTCACCCAAAATAATGTTGATGTAACCTTTCATATGAATTTATGTCACATGTTGTAGTAATTCATCTTGAAATGTAACCTTTTGTAGTGAAGAGACAAGTTTTTATCCTCTAACTAATATTTTCACCTCTACAAGATCCACATGTAAATCCATCACTTTGAACACATATAGATAGGAAAATGAAACTTGGTTTGAATTCCATGACATCTAAATCCATCTGGATGCATGTTTTCACAACTGTTTAAGATCTTGGAAACACTAACAATAAATATTGTCAAAATTGATGTGGTAGTTTGAGATCTTCACCTTCAGTGCTTTGTGGTTAGAAACTAGAACTTTCAACACGTAAAAGGTGGTGGATAACATCCTATACTAGGTTCTTGGCCTATGATCATTAATTTTTTATAGATAGAGTACATGTTCTAACCTCAAGAATCCCATTCCCGATAACAGAAAATTGTAGTTAATTATGGTAACTTTAGACATATATAAAATGACAAAAATATCTCATTTTCATGAACAAAAATAACCCTCACATGCATGTAAAAACACTATAATTTTACCATATATAATAGTTATGTAACCTTGGATATGAATTTATTCCACACACTATAGTAATTAGTCATTAAATATAATCTTTTTGTAGTGAAGAGACAAGTTCTTGTCCTCTAACTGACATTTATACCTTTAGGACCTCCACATGCAAATCCATCACTTTGAACACATTGGGATAGACAAATTACATTTTATTAAAATTCCATGACTTCCAAATCCATTTGAATACATTCTTTCATAAATTTTCAAGAGATTTAAAATACTAATAATAAATGTTGTCAAAGTTGAAATAGCAATTCAATATCTCCACTTCTAGTGTTTCATGGATGGAAACTAGAATTGCCAACACATCTGAGGTTATGGATAACATCTAATACTAGGTTATTTCCTTTTATTATGACTAATAAAGATATATAGTACCCATTATAACCTCAAGAATTCCCTTTCCAATAAGAGAAAATTTAATTTTTTTAAGGTAACTTCATATGCGTGTAAAATAGAAACTGTAAGTCATTTTCATGAATCAAAAGAACCTTCATGTGTGTGTTAAATCCCTATGATTTCACCATATATCATTTAAATATAAATTTGGATATGAATCTATGTCATATGTTATAGTAATCAATCCTTAAATATAACTTTTTTGTAGTGAATAGATAAGTTCTTGTCCTACAACTAACATTTTCACCTCTTAAACCTCCACATGTAAAATGTTATTAAAGGGATGATTATAGTAATAAATTTTAATGAAAATATGAAATTATATATTTGATAAGACTTTCCAAAAATAGAAAATATGCAAATAAATTATACTTATCTAGAGCAAAGTAGGTATTTATGTGACTCAAGAGGCTGAAGTAGGATTGAGAATCAGTTAGACATATTTCATTACATGCTTATATCTAAAATTAGGATTCATATAGTATCACCCTTATGATTACAATAGTTCCATGTGGTGTTATTTTCTAATTATGGCACTAGTGTCCTTCTTGGAGGAGTTGTCTGAAACTTTCAAAGAAGTTGTGGGAGCATTTAGGGGACCTATAGGTGATTGTATGTCTTTTAGAAGCTCACCTATGTCACTATCTTACCTAAATATCTTCTAAATATCTTATAAAAATCTAATGAATTTTTTCACACATGAAACAACAATTGGATCAAATGAAAAATAAAGGGAAAAACTAGGTTATGTGATATTACAATTGCATAAAGTAGAACTCTTGTTATCCTAGCCACTACCTATATTAACCCTAATGTTAAGGGTCTTAGATCTCATGTAGTTATATATTAGGGAACATGAATAATCAATGTGGATGATATTATATAATTAATTTTTCTTAGGACCTTCTTTGATCAAACATCCAAGTCTATATGTGATAGTTTAGTAATATGTAGAGTATTAAGTTATACTATTAACTAATTTTATGTAATTATGTGCCAAAATAGTACGTGCTAGATGTAAAATGCTTTATGAGTCTTTTTATATAGAAATAAATTTTATTTTAATGTAATACCTTGTTTTTTAGTTGACAAAATGTAAAAGAGGGATTAAAAACATAATAGAAGGCTCAAGGTAGGGTTAGGACCCAAAACACAAAATAAAATGACCATTGGACACTAGCACCATAATTGGACACTAGTGTCACATGACACTATTATTTAGATAAGGGTGTGAGTGTCTTGAGGCCTAAAAATAGAGTTAAGACTAAGCATGATAGGCTAGGGGCCCCTTTGACTAGGAGGAGGTGACTCAAGAACACTGGGGATGAAACAAATGTTAAAAATAATACATAAGAAACATCAAAAGACCCAAAATGACCATGTGAACAAGGGATATATTCATCACTAATACCTTTATGTGAAAGAGAAATAAATTACATAATACTTGTGGTTTTTTGACCAAATTTGGGTGTATACATTCTCCCTCCTTTTATTCTAGTAGTGCAATGAAATTTTCATGTCCCCTTTTTAGTTGACATGATTAGAATTTATGGTTAGCCTATTATGTGACCCTCGTAGGCTGATAAGATGGTTAGAGGGTCTTGATGGAGATTGGCTTGGCTTTGTTTAGCAGAATTTTTGCAGTTGGCTTTCGTTTGGGCTCGATCAGACATATATTGAGGGAGATATTAATATTTGATTGATTTAATCAAATATTAATTATTTAGCCTATTTTTAATTAGAAACCCTAATTATAATTTAAGAAACCCTAATTAGGGTAAGCATATCTTTTTGAGGGTATAAGGGTTTCTCATGGAGGCCATTGTTGAATTATCCATTGATTATTGACTATTGATTTTGAAGAATTCTTCTGTGAAGACTGAGCCAAGGGTTCCAAGATTCCATTTGCATTGGAGAACATCCACTCTTCAATGTGTGTGATTCAGAGGTTGTGAGATATCAGCTGATCTATTGCCAAATTGAGAGACAGCTTCATACAGAAGTTATCACAGAGATTTATAAGGTTGAGAGATAATTTCACACAAAAGTTATCACAGATATTTCAGGTATTTATTTCTTTATGTTTTGCTTTAATAATTTATATAGATAGAGATTTCCAGATCAAGGATCTAGAATACAAGCCACAACATAGTATTTGGATTTTGTACAGAATCCATACCAATCTACACAATTCTATACTATTCTGCCACGAGCTGGATAGAGCCGTAGGGGATACAGGAACCGACATTGGCACCCTAGTGACCGACATCAACTGACTGAGGACCGACATCGATAGAGAAGCTAACCATCAGTGACTAACATTGGTAGTATATCGATTGATGATGGTGACTGTGTGTTGACACAACAACTCGAGACAGACAAGAACCAGATTTTATTCCCAGATTTGCAAGAGCCCAAGTTTTCAAGACTATATTTTCATATTATTTATATGCATAAGAGAGGACTGTAATTGTAATCATCTAAATAAGTGATAAGATCTTTGATTTGATATTGAGATATTACATTGTGGTTGATTTATTTATTTGAAGATATTTTGCAAAAATTGCAATTTATTCTTATTTCATACAAAATTTTAGAATAATCAGAAACGCAATTCAGAGCTTTTGTCTATATATATTCCCTATTCGAAGTGGATATTACAGTGGTATTAGATATTTTTTTTGGTATCCAAAGGGATATTACAGTGGTATCAAAGCTAAATCCTACCATCCTGAGGGTTTAGAGGTCTCATGCATCCATAAGAGTTGGGACTACATAGGTATAATACACACAGTAGAGCTTTGCTTGAAGGCACTCAAATTTTAGAACAATAGTCAAAAGACATGGGTGAAAATATGGATAGGACCCATATTCCACACCATCTTAGGGATCAAGATGATGCAGAGGTGTTACTTACACTCAGAGAACTATGGGAAGTGCAAAGGTGGAACAATGAAGTATTACAGCTATTGGTAGAGGCACTACAAAGATTGGGTACTCCGAGGAGACATTCACCACATCGTGATGATGTTAGGAGTGATGTAGGATCATAGAGAACACTTAAGACTACTTCTCATACAACTGACAGGCCTACTAGGCCTACCTTTGTGAGGCAGGATGCTGAGGAGGTGATAGCAAGTGAGGAGCATGAGGAGTCATTTGCAGATACACTTATGGTAGAAAATGATGAGTGGGAGTTATTACCACCTGAGGTAAGAGAGATGATTACTTTTGATCGATTCAACACATAGAGGAGAGAACATAAGTGAGGTCAACAGAATGGGAGACCAAGACATCAGAACAATGATTTGAAGCATGCTACGAGCAAGCTCACATTAGCGATGTTTGATGATAGTGGTAAGGTGATAACATAGGATTGGGTTAGTAAGTTAGACACATTTCTCACATTGCAACTGATGGCTAAGGGAGATGCTATCAGATATGCGACACTACATCTTAAGGGAGTAGCTCATGATTGGTGGCACCACGGGATGGTGACACTCCATCATGATCAGATCACATCTTATTAGGAGTTTGTGGATAGGCTAGTAGAGCGATTTGATAGGAGGGATCTGGAGATCTATTTCTAAGAGTTGGCACAGTTGTGCCAAAGTGGCAATCTAGAGACTTACATTGGTGACTTCCAAAAGTTATCAGTCATGGTTCTTGACATTTCAGAGAGGTGACTTGTAGTGCTCTTCATGGAGGGATTAACAGAACCATTGAGAGGTTGGATCAAAGGCTTTGATCCTCCTTCATTATAGGTAGATATGAAGAAGGTGCATAGCATGGAGATGGCAGCCCCATCTACTAGATTTAACTCCAGAGGTACTTCTTCATCCAGGGACCATAAGTGCTCGGATGGAGATAGAGAGGGATTAGATTTTAACAAAGATAAATCAGGTGTTAAGAATGATTCAAAGGCCAACCCAGAAACACCACCTTTGGATCAAGAGGATCTTAACGATCTACGTAGGAAAAAGCTTTGCTTCTACTACAAAGGTCCATATGATATCCATCACGATTGCCCTTTGAGGCCTAAGGGCAAGGCAAATCATGTGATGTGGGCATATTTTGAGGATTTAGATTTAGAGGATTCTAGATAGTAGAATAGTTTTGAGGGGGTAGAGGCAGAGGCTTCAGAGCCTAAGGCAAAGGCAGAGTTAGAGATTCACATATAGGAGGCATGCCTATCCAGCATTCAGTTGGATGAGTCATTCAAACTCTGTGGAGTTTTGGTAGGGTAGAAGTTCATCACCCTTCTTGATATAAGAGCCACAAATAATTTCATATATGCTAGATTTGTGGAGAAGTGTGGACTCACTACCAAAGATTTTGAGGGCATTAGAGTTAAGGTAGCTGATGGTCACACTCTTAGGTGTGAGTGTATGATTAGAGACCTCCCATTGTGCTTGAACAACTATGAGTTCAAGGCTGATTATTATGTGATGAACATGGGGGATATAGACTTAGTCTTGGGTATGAAGTGGCTTCATTCATTTGAGGAAGTTACTCTTCATCTTAAGGACATGGAGGTTCACTTTGATGTTGATGGGAAGACACATATTCTTAAGGTAATATGGGGCAGCAGCTTTAGATATATGTTTTTTCATCGGATGGAGATGCTCATACGACATGACATGATAGAGTGTGATGATGATTGCACATTGGCACCAACACAGGAGAAATATGAGGATGAGCTTGGTCTTGAAGTGAGTTCAGTTTAGGAGTTATCACATGTGGTAAGGATTTAGCTTTTTGTTACAGTCGGGTCACAGGTTGATGATGATATGACTATTTCTAGCCTTCACAATCTGGATTTAGATATTATTCAGGTAAGGTGTTTACTTGAGTTGCCTGCTAATTTTCATTTATGGATTGGATGTTGGGGTGCTTATCTTAGTACTAGAGATGATGTGACACCATTAGATGATATTTGTGATGGACATGGCATGGAGTTCATGTTGATTGACAGTGGTGGAGATCATGACTACATTTGGGATCCAGGTGGATTGATGGGTCTATCATTTAGTGATTGCTTGAGGGCAAGCAATTTCAGGAGGGGCAGATTGTCATGTCCCCTTTTTAGTTGACATGATTAGAATTGATGGTTAGCCTATTATGTGACCCTCATAGACTGATAAGATGGTTAGAGGGTCTTGATGGAGATTGGCTTGGCTTCATTTAGCAGAATTTTTCTAGTTGGCTTTCGTTTGGGCTCGATCAGACATATATTGAGGGAGATATTAATATTTGATTGATTTAATCAAATATTAATTAGTTAGCCTATTTTTAATTAGAAACCCTAATTCTAATTTAAGAAACCCTAATTAGGGCAAGCATATCTTTTTGAGGGTATAAGGGTTTCTCATGGAGGCCATTATTGAATTATCCATTGATTATTGACTATTGATTTTGAAGAATTCTTCTGTGAAGACTGAGCCAAGGGTTCTAGGATTCCATTTGCATTGGAGAACTTCCACTCCTCAGTGTGTCTGATTTAGAGGTTGTGAGATATCAGCTGATCTATTGCCAAATTGAGAGATAGCTTCATACAGAAGTTATCATAGAGATTTACAGGGTTGAGAGATAACTTCACACAAAAGTTATCACAGATATTTCAGGTATTTATTTCTTTATGTTTTGCTTTAATAATTTATATAGATAGAGATTTCTAGATCAGGGATCTAGAATATAGGCTGAAGCATAGTATTTGGCTTTTGTATGGAATCCGTACCAATATGCACAATTCTATACTATTCTGCCACGAGCCACACAGAGCTGTAGGGGATACAAGAACCAACATCGGCACCCCAGTGATCGACATCAGCCAACTAAGGACCAATGTTGGCAGAGAAGCTGAATATCAGTGATTGACATTGGCAGTATATCGACTGATGATGGTGATTGTGTGTTGACACAGTAACCCGAGATGGACAAGAACCATATTTTATTCCTAGATTTGCAAGAGCCCAAGTTTTCAAGATTGTATTTTCATATTCTTTTATATGCATAAGAGAGGACTGTAATTGTAATCATCTAAACAAGTGATAAGATCTTTGATTTTCTATTGAGAGATTATATTGTGGTTGATTTATTTATTTGAAGATATTTTACAAAAATCACAATTTGTTCTTATTTCATACAAAATTTTAGAATAATCAGAAAAGCAATTCAGAGCTTTTGTCTATATATATTCCCTATTCAAAGGGGATATTACAGTGGTATCACAACTTTTTTTTTGGTATCTGAAGGGATATTACAGAAATAAAAGTACTAGATTAAAATAAAAAGAGGAATGTGTACCTCTACTTACTTGTGTGGATGTGTTCTAGACCTAGCTCACTTCTTGGCCAAAGAAGTGGATAGGTTATGGAGTGAAGTATGTGAGGACTAAATCCATAATGTGGGTATTTTTTATATTGAATTTGAATAGTGAACTAAATCATGAGGAATAAAACCATGATTTGTCCCCTCCCTAATATTTGGATTGAATCTATGTAAACTAAATATGTGGAAAAATAAGGCTTGCTTTCCCCCACTGTAATATGTGTACTAAATATAAGTATGTAAATTTAATATGTGGATAAATAAGGCCTACTTTCTCCCATTCTGATATGTGTATTGAGTATGAGTATGTGAACTAAAGTTAGAGGTCAAAGTTATTACTTGGCATACATAATTTAGGTCTAGTGGAAGGCTATGTATTAACTATTGTAGATGGTTATGTGACCCAAAATGGTAAAATCTTGGTGGCATCCTAGTGACATCCTTGTGATGATTTGAGTATAACCTAGAAATTTAAAAATAGAGATCAAGGATGTGTGCATTATATCATGCCCCCAATCTTGATATCTGATTAATGTAACTATGTATCTAAACATCTATATATCTAAGTAAAACTATACATTTTATCTAAAGTTTATATCTAATTTAAAATATATATCTAAGTCTAATTATATATCTGAATCAAACTATATATCTGAGCCAAACTATATATCTAAGTCAAACTATATATCTCAGTCAAACTATGTATCTAAGTCAAATTGTATACCTATGTTAAACTCTATATTTGAGTAAAACTATGTGTCTATATGTGTGTGTGTGTGTGTGTGTGTGGAAAATTGTGTTTATGAATATGTATATCTAAGTAAAATTGTGTCTAAATATTATATCTGGGTAAACTTTTGTCTGAATATCTAAACTTAATTAAACATGTATGTTTGAATATCTGTATTTGAGTAAACCTATATGTCTGAATATTTATATTTGAATAAACCTTTATGTCTGAATATTTATATCTGAGTAAAGTTTTGTGTCTAAATATATGTATCTAGACCAATCTATGTGTATTCCTTACCTTTTGGTGAGAGAGTTAGGACTGAGGTAATGGTGTCTAGCCAAAAGTGGTAACATCCTATATGATGGTGATAGTTAGTTAGGGTGATGTTGTTTTAGGTTTGAATATTTTGTCAATTATGATAGAATCAGTTATTAAAATTAGTAAATGGGATAGACCTTTGTTCTATATTGAGTTTATTAATGGAATTTATATTTTGTCAATTTTTAGAGGTGAGTGTGACAAGGATATTAATGAAACTAATATAGAGTGAGGTACATTGATGTCAAGTCCCATGTACAAGAATGGATCACAAATTAGAGTTATGGTTCTCTAGATATAGAATTTGAGTGAAGTTGGTATTAGCTGGCAAAATTAGCATACAAGGTCAACCTTAGTAAGGTGGCATTTAAAAAATATGCCTTAAATAGGTTGGTTGATTATTTTGATAACTCATTTGAATTGTTTGACTTGATAGTGATTATTTTCTTTGATCTAGAGAGTATGCCAAGGAGACGAAGAGTGACTTTGATCTATATAAGGAGGTAGAGGTGCTTATCTAAGCTATGGAGGAGATTACCCTATTAAGGAACTTATTATTTTTTCTATTTTTACCACATGTAGTATATTTTTTACTATTCTATTAGAAATCTAGTAGTTTAGGGGCATTTTTAGAAATGTGACACTATTTTCTTGATAATGGAACTAGTGTGTAGGACATGGCACTAGTGTCCTAGGTATGGCATTACTATCTAGGACTATTGTCCCATATGTAGTGCTAGTGTCTACTAGGCCTAGTTTATGAAGATTTTTATTTTTTATTAGTTTTTGATGATTATTGTTGTCTAATTATCTAATATTTTATGATGTTAATGTTAGACTTGGTTGTATGTTATAGGTAGATGTCCACATGATAGAGTTATAGAGTGTTAAAATGTTGGAGACATTATAGGGATTTCCCCTAATAAATATAATGATGGATGTGGTAGAGAGAGTTGATTTGGGTCATGTGGCATCATTAGATCTAAATCCTAAGGACAAACACATGACGACCACATTGTTAGAGGTGAGTTGTAGATACCTACACATTTTGGCTACCTACTAGGGAGATAACTATCAACTTGGAAGATGTGTATAGTATTCTAAGGTTATTAATTATTGATTAGAAAGTAGTACTATAAGAAGATATTGGTGATCTAGTTATATTACAAAATACTAGGTATTTTTCCACAATGTTTGTAGGGTCTCATCAGTTAGGGAGCTACAATGATATATTATTATTGGTTATTGTCACAATGAATGTTCCATAGTTACATAAGTTTTTAGAGATTTTGTTGGCATCATTTGTGGTTATATATGGGATTAGGGTATTGATCTCATGTAGGATTCATAAGATATTATTTGCCATAGATGAGTATAGAACTATGTACACAAGGGGTACACTGTGCTAGCCCACTTTTATCAATATTTATACCATTTTACTCAAGAATTTTATTCAATAGGTATTAGGTCTTCTACACTATTACATTATTGGAAATATAAACATATAGTAGTGAGTAGACTAGAATTTCATTGGTGAGTTGAATGGTCACAACCTTATATATTTATATAGTGGTGGATTGGTATGACCTACATGCCCAAGAGGAGCATGATGTAGTGTAAATGGGTTATTAATATATTTATGTCTAGGGACATTTTCTAGAGGCTTTATAGGGGCTATGAGGGATGGATTGAGGATGATGTTTAGATGAGACAAGTGCAAGTGAGTTGTTGGATGCATGACCATTATATCAATGTATTCAATACATTATAGTATGAGAGAGTGATAGTAATTGGGTGTCACTTAAGATGTGTCACCATCTCCATTGGTGTGGTTGAGGAGTTCTTGATCTCCAATGAGGTGATGTAGTAGTCTTAAGCCATCAACTATAGAGTTAGATTTAATTCCATTGATAGAGTGGCATCTAGTGATTGATATACCAAATTTATATTATGTATGATCTATTGATGCCTATGTATCCTAGTAGAGAGATCATGGATGGGCACCTATTTTTCAAAGAGGTGGGATCATCATAAAGGATGTGGTGGATTTATATCCCCTTAGGGATATTGATGGTGGGTTACCATTTCATGTTTATATATTCTACTTAGTTATTTATTTACTTTGGTAGGTATCTAATGCATAATATTGGTATTTATTGGTTTAAGTGATGATGAGTATTAGGAGACTATTATTCATTTTGTACTCTAAGTACTGACATGGCATATACTTGATGATGTTATGGATGATAGATTAATGGAGAGGGTCATGAATTTTATTTGTGTCTATGATCATTTATTTGATCTAAAAACTATAAATACTGTGGCATGTAGGTGATCAACTACTAATACAAATGAGGCGCATGTATCATTATATAGATACACCATACCCATACTTAATTCTCTAGGGGGTAGGTAGTATGATCATGGATGATTATATAACTCTATAGTGAGATCATGTAGATTGTCTAATTAATTTAGGTGTGTTATGGGGGAGAGAGAGTAGTTAGAGTCCTGGATTGAAGTCTCATAGGAATAGTGGAGCCTCAAGTTATAGTATATATATATGTTATAGAGTGAGAGTGAGGGGGTTGTTTCTAGTGGCCACATCTAAATTATTGAATGATTTATAGCATTTGTATTGAAACTATGTTCAAAGTTATATATATGGATGTTTTTTGTTATATGAGAATTATGTATATTGGTATCTTTATTTGGTTACATTGTGCATGTTTATGTGTGTTTTATTATTTTCATTGTATTAAATGGTGATACTAAAATATAGTATGTGTCTAAGTAATGGTAATGAATTATTTATATATTTATAAATGTTTAAGTAGACATGTATAGTGGACTAGGAATGTTATTTATTGGTATAGGTGTCACAAGAATCTCTTAGGATATTTTCATGTGGATCATGTAACTATGGTATGTTCTATCTAAACCTAGATGGCATGGTGAAAAAATGACCATAATATTCATGTTGTGTCTATTGGGTCCCATTTCATGCTAAGTAATGGATCCATGGCAACTCAATAAACACCTAGGTGTGAGGAAACATTTTGGATGGTTGTTATTTTTGTCCTCTAGTGGTGTCATTTGGCTAGTGGCTAACAACTCCAAGTAGCATCAATAACTAGGTGCACAAGATAGTGACTAGCCATTAAAGACAAGTGACTCCTTTTTGAATAATGCAATATTAGGAACTAGGAGCACAAGATAGTGACTACACATTAAAGCTGAAGTGTATTAGAGGTGGTAGGGTGTGTACTTATAATGATAGCTTAGTAGTTAGTGTGCTCGATTCCCCATGAATCCAAGATTCTCCAAAGTTTATAAAAGGGAGGCCAGCTCTAGCTAAAGAGGAGAGGCAAACTAGAGAGTAGTGAAGCTCTAGAGAAATATGTTGGATAATAGACATCATAAGATATAATTATTTTGGGATGCTTGTAAATCTCCCATTTTTAGTACCTAAGATCTCTTATGAGCCTATAGGCCTATAATAGCTAACATCAAGCTTATGTTCAAGTTATGTGGGCTGTGTATTGATGTTTAACTTAATTAAAGGAAAATAAGTTATGTAAATAGTTAAATGACTAAATGTGTTAAGTCCTTGAATTTTTATTGATTGCATGCTATATTACATCACATGTGTGGTTGATTCATCATTAACTCTCAACTTGGTTCATTCATGGTATTATTATAGATGATAACAATCTTTGCACCCAAAAGATGAGATACATTAAGTGTAGTTAAAGCCCTATACCCTAAATGAAAGTTGTGCCTAAATGCAAGACCATGCCTAAGTCCCTTAAATAGACACCTAATTAGCCATCAAACACTTGAATACCATCAAGCATATCAAACTCACTACTTATGCCTATGAATGCCAAACCATCATTGAACTTACCCAAGCCACCTTAAGAACTAATTTATGCAATTTCACAACTAGCCCAACACAAACCCCAACACATTCTTTGTTACACTTTGGGTGAGAACATAAGGCTTGGGCCTTATGTATTTTGATGCTATTATTGTTGAGTGTTAAATGTTGAGTGCCTTAAGAGTAGTTAGGGCCTGTGCCTCATTAAATAAGCCTAAATCTAACGTAGACAACTAGGTAAGTGTGTGACTAGGCCCATGACTTGAAAGACCTACTTTACTATAACATTTTGGTTCCATTACCAGCACATGTTGAGTTTTTTTGTTGTAATGGTGCAATAAGACAATGATCTAACTCTCCCTTGAGAACATCAAGTACTAGCTAAAACAAGTAGAAGATAGATTTGCACTAACGCATCCAACTTGTAGAGGGAAAAACCCAAAGAAGTGGGTCCAAAACCACTTGTATGATGCCTTGTATGAAGTCTTTTAAGAACTACCAGAGTAAGTGTACCATTGGTTGGATGATTATGTGACATATAGAAGTTAAATTTATGGATAACACCTTGAGTGGATGGAAGAGCACCTAGAGATGATTAAGAACTTGGATGCCACCTAGACTAGATCCATAGATATATGGTGGAAAGGGGCATCAAATAGCTATATACTTAAGTTCATGGTGTTAAATGTACTCATACCCTAAAGAAGTAGATTACCAGTTCTTACATAATCCCAAAGGAAACTTTGTGAAATAACTCGACATTAAACTTAAGAATTTAATGGTAGATTATATCTTTGAAATAGTGAGGATAGAAGGCTAAAGTCCTCTCACGTGTGAGTAGTGCAATGGGGAAGAAGGAGGCATGTAGGTGAGGTATAATGGAAGGAAATGAGTAGATTGACAATCAAGATCTTAGGTGATAGGATTGTAATAAGAGGAGATATGGACTAATAGAAGATATAGAACCTAAAGTATTGAGAGGACCTAAGCACATGGGAAGGGCATCAGGAAAAATATATTGAATGGTAGACATGCCCAAAGGAAAGAGCCTTAAAATCCCTAAAACAAGATCTATAGTTGGTGGGTGAATGCTTAAAGTCCCTTAAAAACTTGACCATTCAAGACATAATAGATGCACCTACCCATTTTGAACCTATAATACAAGCTCATGTGCTATATTTCCCAAAGGAAAATAGAAGATTGACAACTAACCTTGTTGTCAATGTATACTTTGATCACTTTGAAAATTTGGACTAGAACTTCATGATTAAACAAGTTATCCCATACGAATAGGTAAGTGAGGATACCTCTAAATCACAAAGCACTAACTTGACAAGATAGAAACTAAACACAAACACCCTAGTCTAGCCAATGTCTATTACACAACCTAGGTAACAGCCTATAAGAAGTGGCCCTACACCACTAGTTGGTAGTACAATACCATCACATTTTTGACATTAGTAGTAACCAATGGACCAGTGCCTAGTATAATGGCTAGAGGCATTGGAGGACCAATGTTAAGATAAGCATTAGGAGGATAAGCACCTCAAGCATTAACTACCCTCTAGCCCTAGATTTATTATGAGATGGCCATACACTTATCAGAGTATTGAGGCATGAAAATGCCATAGAATATGTACTTAAGTGTGAGTTATAATGGTGTGATTAGGGAATAATTCAATATAAATGTAGGGTAACTTATTTTGAGATAACCTTACTTGATTTTTCCCATACTTGGTATAGGAAGTTTGATCCTAACCATGTTATGGTTGATTATGACACCCTAAAGGGTAGCATTCCTAAAGGAGTTTGATATACCTAAGTTGAGAAATAGAGAATCATAGTACTTAAAGAGATAAACCAAGCATTATCATAAAACATACACCTATATGATGTTAGGTTCAAGACACTCTTCTCCAAGTTCCCTTATGACATTCACCCCTCTTAGCATGAAGAATGGTTCATTAGAGGATTACTATTGCCATTCAAAAGGGTACTCTCCATGAAAACATTCATAGACCCTCAAGAAGTGATTAAAGATACACTCATAGTGGAGGTGGTTGGGAGCATTGATACAGGCATTAGCCCATTCATAAAGTCACAAATTATGTTTATGGCCTCCCAACATTGTAAATTGACTACTAGTTCATTACACAACAATCGAATCAAGTTGTGATGCACATATTGCAAAATGGAGGGTCATAATCAAAAGAACTACCCTTAGAGGAATGTGCATGAATTATTTCTTAGCTATGAATTTTTTCATAAGGTACATGATGTTTGTAATGGTCCCTTATTTTAATGCACTAGTTAAGTTAGCATAACTATATACTACAAGTTGTGTGATGCCTACACTCACAAGATAGCTGACTACCGAGTGATTGATGAAATGTATCAAAATATGGAGAGAGTTTCATAACAAGAAACTAAAATAGTTGGAGGGTAGGAGAACCATGAAAATGAGGGTTATGTTCAACACAATGTTGGATATGGAAACTAAAGAGACATTAGAGAGTGAGGTGGTATTTGTAGTGGAGGTAGATTCCCACCACAATCATGTTATAAGTGTGGGTTGACTAAACACTATCATCATGATTTCCTGACACATAAAATTTACAAGTATTTTTGAGGACTACATGTGGTCAAAGAGTGAATTAAATTTTACAAAAATTTAACCCAAGGTAAAATGGGTACCAATAGAGGTACAGGGATTATCAGACATGAGCCTGAAGATATGAAATGAGTTCTAAAGGTGATGTTAACCTACCTAAAACCAATAAATGTGTAGTTAATGACACAAATTGGGTTCACCACTTAGCTACCAACTATGTTAGCACAAGAGATACACCTAGATTGTGACAAACCAAGTCACACCATGTACATATCTTTGCCTAAGCTAAAAGTTGTGTCTTACCCTAACCTATCACATCAAAAGGACATATTACAATAAGATATGAGCATAATACAAAATTTTGAAGGAGAACTTTAGCTACCTATAGATATCTAAGAATAGGATATCACCTCATGTAAAAATCAAGATAGCCAAGAGGTTGAGGTACAAGAGCTAATATAAATCTTCTACTTCCTAAAAATATAATGGATGCTTCCCTTGCTAAAAAAATTGCTCTTAGAGCATGTAGGGAAAAAGCCTAATAAATTTTACAAGCCCTAAGTAATCAATGTTATTGTACCACATATGGAGTGGGCATGTGAAGTAAATTATACTCAAAATGTAGAGTATGATCAGTAATTACTAGTGAACACCACCATCAATGGCCAATCCATTTGTGAGGTACTAATTGACATAGGTGTAGAGGTTAATATCTTGACCAAAAATACAAGGGAGAAGATGGGTAGGCCAATCCTAAGACCTTCTCCCTATGTACTCTTCATGACCAACAAGACTTGAGCAAATTTGTTCCAAATTCTATAGGGTGATATTATATATATTATGGGTACCAAATTCCACACTAACTTTAAGGTCATTAAGTTGGATAAATAGGATAACTACCTAGTGCTTCTAAGGAGGCCTTGGTGCTATGCCAATAATGAAAACATGCACTTCAAGAAGTGCCACATGACCTTTGATCATGGTAAGGAAAGTGTAGTAGTCCCTCTTTCAAGTGACCAAGGACCCCCTATATGGATATCACTAATTTTTAGGATGAGATAAACCATATTTATAACATCATGGTGCAAGGTGTTAAGAATATCCATCCTTCTGATCAGGGAGTGATTTCCTGAGAAGATGGATAATCAGCCTCAAACATGACTAAAATTTCTTATGATTGATGGATTGAAGAGGCATATGAGACCATTATTCACATATGTCATTTGGTGCATACAAAGATGCCAATTTGTATGAGGACTAGCTGGGTCTAAATTAATCATATGCTGAAATGATGAGTCCCACACTAGGAGAAGAAAAAATGAGGGTACTCTACCTGAGCAAAGCCAAGCTTGTGAATCTCCCAAAATTTTAAAGGAGTAACCCAATGGAAAGTTATGTCAATAACCTTGAAGCATGCATCCCCAAGGAGATAGATAGAATGGGTGCACTTGTGTGTACCTTGAAGAGCATTGTCACATGTTGGTGCATAGTAAAAAGGTCTAACTTGCTAATTTGGCTAGAGGTAAAGGTGGCCATGTGCACCAAATTAAAGATGAGTTATGATAACTTGAATATCTTACTATACTCTGGTGACTCTAACCCCATGATTCATGTACACCTATGCGAAGAGACATGGATTGAAGATGCTATAACTACCCCAAAGAACTTATGGGTGTATGCCTTTTAAAAAACTTTGAATATATGGATGTGAGCATGGTATGTGGTCAAAGAGATGTGTGGAGAGATATCCAATTGGAAGGATCTTAAAGATAATTTTGTGCAAACCTTCTCTTTTCCTCAAATAACTTAGATTTGGTCAAACCACTACAACTTATTGAAAGGGTAGCATTCAAAGACACCACCATCTTCAAGGAGTTCTTGAAATACATGTTTAAAGAGAAGGGGTTGGTACTCGTGATCTTATTTTAGGAATAAACACTCAATAGAGACTCTAGTGAGGAAGATAATGAAAATGTTGACTATCAAAAGAAATCTCATGCACCAAATAGATGATAACACCCCCAATAAAGAAGACCCCACTTATCTTAATGTTGAGACAATAGAGGGAACTCAATAGATCAACGATTCCCACCAAGAAAAGAATGATCCATACCATGCACCACTAAAAACCATCAAAGTAGATATCAGTGTAGAAAGAGAGCCAAATATGGCTACTCTAGGTACCTATTGGTTTTATGTAGATCTAGTGTGCATCATAGACCTCTTCAAGGAATTCTAAATTTTTATCCCTAGAATTTATCAAGATATCAATGGCATGCACCCAAGCCTTAGGAAGATGAGCATAAATATGATAGATGATGCAAGATTAGTAAAAGAGCACCCCTACCAAATGAATACCAACCTCCATGTTAAGGTAAAAATAGAGATCAATGTAATGCTGGTTATACGGGTTATTTACCCTATGGATGAGTTTAAGTGGGTGAGCCCAATGGAAAATCATCAAGAAAGATGGGTGGATTTGCATTTGCATTGATTATAAAATGTTGAACACTACCTACATCAATGACCCTTTCTTAACTATGTTCACTAATGAAGTCTTAGAAGGCATCACAGGTTACAAAATCTATACCTTCACTAATTTGTTCTATAGCTACCACCAAGTCTAGATTGAGGAAGAATACAATCTTAAAATAACCTTTGTGACTAAATGGAGTTATTTTTCTTATAATTTGATGCTCTTTGGACTCAATAATATGCTAGTTGTGTTCTCTAGAGTGGTGATCACCATGTTTAAATATTTTATCCATAGGTTCCTCTATGTCTATTTAGATGATTGGATGGTGTATGGACTTATAAGGGACCATTATGATAACATATGCCTAATGTTTGAGAGGTGAAGGTAGCTCTAGATATCCCTAAACTTGAAGAAGTGCATCTTTACAACACCATTTAGAACCCTACTCAGGAACATCTTCTGTAAAGATGGTTTGCTCATTGATCTAGCAAAGATTGCCATCATCATCTAGCTAAAAACTCCTATGACATAGGAAGATGTTTGCAACTTTCTTGGCCACTATGGATATTAAAAAAAATATAAGGAGTTATTTAAAGATTAAAACACTACTATAATATCTTCTATGCAAGGATGGACTATTCTATTACGGTGAAGCTCATGAGGATACCCCTGAGACCCTAAATCTCAAACTAGCTAGCATGTCTATCTTATAATTCCCTGACTAGACAACACATTTTCATGTCCATGTTGATGCTTCTAGCTAGGCAATTGGTGAAATCTTGGTGTATCCTAGTGAAGTCAAAATGGATCATACCATCTTCTATAATAATAAAAAGTTGACTTCAGTAGAGCAAAATTACACTACCATAAAGCATGAGGTGTTCACCATGTTTTTTGCCTTACAAAAATTCAAAAAATATTTGTTAGTAACCCCATTCATTATTTTCACTACTCATGAGGCACTCAAGTACCTCATGATCAAGCCTATTTTACATGGTGCATATGCAGATAGATAGTTCTATTACAAGATTTCCAATTCTCTATTGTGATTAAGCTTGAAAAGTAAAATTTGGGGTGAAACCATTTGTCACACATCAATTCTAGTGATACAACAATGCCTATCAAAGATGACATGCTAAACACATAATTGGGTAGAGTCTAGTGCATCCCTAAGGATTTAGCAAATATCACCACCTTTCTAATTTCTAGGGTTGCACCCCCAACTATGATGAATAAAGAGAAAAAATAGCTAATAGTTCATGCCACCCCTTTTTAGCTCATCAAAAAATCATTGTATAATCTAAGTAGAGACAAAGTAATACACCAATGTGTCTCAGAACATGAAAGAGACTCCATCCTATAAGAGGTGCATGAAGGAATAACAAGAAGACATTATGATAGAGATGAAATGGTAATAAAAGTGTTGTAGTTAGGATTATGGTGGCCAATCTTATTCTAATATGTGAATAACTATGCCAAGGCATGTGATATATACCAATGCATGAGGAAGCCCAACCATCAGGATGAGATTGCTCTCATCCCCAGTCTTTCTCAAGCACCATTAAAAAAATGGGCCATTGCTTTTGTTGGGCCAATAAATCTCACAATATGATGCATAGGTGTAATGTATATCCTAATGGCCATAAATTAATTCACCAAGTAGGCTGAGGCCACATCAACTAAAGATTGCATAACCACCATAGCCATGGATTTCATTTGGGAAAACATCATAAGCTAGTATGGGTGGCCATTTAGTCTAATTAGGGATAAGGGCACTCACTTTATAAATGAAATAGTACACATTATATTGGTTGAGTATATGGTGTCACACCACAAAACCACCCCATATCCTCAACAATCAAATGGCATAGCTAAGGTATTTAAAAAAATACTAGGAATGTGCCTCACAAAGATATAGAATTTTAGGTACAAGGATTGGGATGACCAAGTATCGACAGTGCTTTAGGAATATCTTACAACTTAAAAGTACATGAACAAGGCTACATCATTTTAATTGGTGTTCGATACTAAGGAAATCCTACTAATGGAGTTCTTGGTGCCATCATTGTGCATCATGCATATTGGTTGTTTAGATGACCAAGAGTCACTAAACATAAGGTTGAAGTACTTGGAGTGCCTAGATGAGACATGAACCTAAGAAAAGTGGATCTAATAGATATACAAAGCACACTAGAAGCTATAGCATGATAATCATATAAATAATAAGCTGCTAACATAAGGAACATTTATATTTCTCTATGACTCTAATTATTTTAAGCACCCAGGAAAATTATAAATAAGGTGGATGGGTCCCTATATAATCCACCACATATTGGAGATAGGAACATGTAATTTATACAATCTGACTTGTGAAATTCTCCCTAGTCATTTCAATGTAAATAGGTTTAATACATATCATCAATAGGGGTACTTTCACCATAAGCCCATTGACGTCTTGGTCACTAGTCAATTTGAGTTGAGATGACTAGCATAACATTTGGTACAAACCAAATAGTTTTGTTTTGCTTTTTTTATCTTAGGAAATAGTTTAAAGAGTGTATAAGTGGAACTTTTAATCCCACCAAGAATTTTTTTTGACATTTCATGCATAAATCTAATCAAGTGAATCGAGCCTTTGTACTTTTAAAAGTGCTTAAGGCTAGACATCTAAGTTGTGGGTGTGTAAAAATCACCAAACTCAAGAAGAAGATGCACAAACTCTAGGTTCATAAGAGATAGATGACAAGTCCATAGAGGTTCAAGGGATAAACTCTCTAGAGCTTTCATGCATAATTCCATTTAGGTGAGTCAAACCCATTTGATTTCCATGTACCTAGGGCCACACAACTAAGTTTCTAAGTTCAAATAGGTTATCAAATTTTTTACAAAATAAGAGCCAAGTGGAGATGTAAAACTTTATTTTTCACAATATAGTGAATATGCACCATTTGATCATGCATAAGAGAATTGGAAAAGAATAATCAACCACTATATGACCATTATAAGGGATTTTTATGTGGTAGAATAGGCTAAGGTAAAGATGAAGTACAAGAAACTGACCAAGATTGATAAGTGTGCTTGAAATAGAATAACAACAAGAAGAGGTGGAACCAAGTAGGATGAATCATGTGCATGTGAGGTTTTTTTTCTAGCTTACCATATTAAAGGTGAAGGTCATTCCAAGAGAACTATGCACATAAGGAGAATCATCATAAATATTTGGCATCCACCTAGATTTGAGTGGGAAGTGACTATTTAAACCACAAGTCACTTCACCAAAATACCGTTAGATTCATTAAATGAGGTGGTATTGGAGGCATTAAGATCTGAATTAAATGAGTTAGTGGTAGATGATTTTTGTATATTTCATATATTTTCATGGAGTTTAAGAAATCTAGATGCTACCATGCCATTAATGCACATGTATTAAAGATGGTAGATGGAAATAGGGTATAAAATTCTATATGGTGGATTGGTTTCCATTATAAAATTTGTGAAAACCTTGAGATGTCAATAAAAACAAGAACCAGAGAGCCAAATCATAAAATATCTTCCAAAGAAAGAATCAAAACACCCCCAGATACTTAGAGTGAATAATTGTAAAGTTCGAGAGATTATGCTCAAGGTGAGATTGGTATAGAAAGGGGTGGAAAGTAATTTGAGAAAGAAATAGTCTTCAAAAAAGTTATTTATTTTTGAAGATTCCATTAACAACCTATGAAGCTCAGATACAAAGGTACAATTATAGATCCCATGACTATGAAGCACTAATAACAATTCAAGGTTTTATCAAAACCAACCTACCACACTTCAACACTAGTAGGTTCAAAATGGGAATAAATTGGAAGGGAATAGGTTTATAGAAACAAATATTTAATAATGTGCATGTGGTGGTAGAAGTAGCCCCTGTAAGAACAATAGTGCCAATGGTAGAAGGGGTCAACATCACATATTTTGATGAAAAGGTGTTGACCAAAATATACTATCAACTCATGTAGTTTCCCCCAAAGGTTTTTATGGGGTAAAACTAGCATTCATTTGTGCATACCTATCAAATAAATGAGTAAAAACATCACACTTCCATCCATGTGTAATATATATCATTGGATTAGATGGTATATATAGGGAGAAAGATGAAATAGGGTGTAGTGCTCTTTGATGTCACCATTTGAGATAAGCTAATAGCTTCCAACACAACTTAGTTGTATGATTTCCCATGCTTTGGGAATATTTATGATCTAGTATAATTAATTCTATTTTTCATCAGTGGTGATCACATATAATTCATTAAGAGGAGCATGAAAATATTAGTGTGACTCATTAGAAAGATAATCAGGCTCTCAGATGTCGAGAAAGACATCCATGAGATGATGGGTGATGATGAGGAGGTAGATTACATGGCAAAGCTCATAAGTAACTACAATAGGGATTCACCTTTCCCATTAAAGATTTGAAGGACCTAGGCATGAAGGAATCCTCATAACTCATGAGCTCAAAAATTTTCCCTAGCAGTTGTTAGATTGATGTAACAAAAACATACCTTTGCATCGCATACCATATGGCACAGGTCATCAAGTTAAAAATTTCAAGTTTATTACTAAGGATCTTGTGAATGATGAACTATAACACAACATGATAAATGGGACATTTAAGTGGGGCTCCATTCTCATCTTCATATTCATGGAGGATATTGGCATACCGAACATGGATGAGGATAATCTCTAGGTTTTCTAGAGCATAATAACTCCCCAATGTAAAAATACAAGGATTTCACTTACCCTAATTAATTCAATGTAAAGTATAAGGTGTGCATGATGAGGTGGTGCAAAAGATATATTGAGTCATTCATGATTGAGTGGTACATCCCCCAAGATCTCCCCAAGAGCATGTATGGGATGGAAACCTTTTCCATTATGCAACATTTTTGCATAGTGCACTTGTTGCTAGGTGAAGGCAACATGTCAGGGTCGATAAATCTCTTATAGGCTTTCTCAACTAAGTACTCAAAGGATATGTTTAGAATAATCCTCAATATATAATAATTAGACATTATAGTGAGGGAATTAGATAAGTATAAAAATAGGTTATGGCACCAATTCATGCACCTAGATGGGAAGGCAATAAGGGATGAAGAGGATGAGTGAAATCACACCAACATCCACCCTTTTCAAGAAGTGACCATACTCAACTACATCCATAGGATTTACTATGAGATGAAGCCCAAAATTAAGGGATATATCTCTAGTTTTGAGCAATCAATGACCCCTCCATCAGGATCAATGATGAAGGCATATTGGTTTTAGTTGAAATAAGTAAGTCTCCCAAGAAGAAGAAAGGGGAGACACTAGAAGAAATAGAGAAACTCATAAAGTTTAATATCACCTTAGGTGATTAAGTGTCCCCACTAGACTTAATAAATAAGAATTTAATGTTTATACCAAAGAATTATTTGATCTTAAAGGAGAAGCAAAATAACCCAAAGTTTTTATCTGCAATGCCCATTATCACCCTAATAGACATAAAAGCATAGGAATAACTAGAGAAGAGGGAAGAAGTTGGAAAGGGTGTGTATATTGTGCCTAAATAAGACTCCTCATATAGTAAATAAACTCTCTCACCACCTTGAAGTGAATAGGTAAGGTAGGAACAAGCTTGGAATAAGTTTGGCCTTAGTAATGTAGACATCCAAAAGGCATGAGAACTACATAAGAGGAAATAAGAAAAGAGGAAGGTAGGAATGATGGAGGAAGGAAATGAGAAAGAAAACCAAATAAAAGTGCCGAATGGGAAGAGAAATAGATGAATATCCTAACATAGTAGAATTACATGAGGTTATCTAAGGTGACACTAATGCCACACTTGGAGAAGTAGGACCATCAGGTGCACCAACTGAAGAAGAGTTAAAGTGCAAATGGAAGGGCATGGGCTTGGATTAGGATCACATTAACATGGTACTATAATTACACCATAAGAGAGAGGCCATGAGATCTAAAGGCATGTCCCAAGTTAAAATCAATAAAGTGGAGGTCAAAGAGATAAGGGCCACAGAAGAGAGAACCACCATAATCATTAAGAAGAGGAAGGTGGAAATAAAGAAGACCTAGAAGGAGAAGGCTGAGAAGGAGGAAGAAGATAATAGGGTTGGCATAGGCATGGAACCCACTAAGGACAAAATGGTAGAGGTGTCTAACACCCACACCAACCTAGTAGAGAAATTTGTAGAACATGCATGCCCTAGTGTTGAAGGGGTGTTTGGGGATAAAGAAGTCAATGATAATACCTCAAAGCAAAAAATAAAAGAAGAGTAAGAAGAAGCAAATGTAGGGGAGAAGTATGAAGAAGAATAAACCATGAAAGAAAGAGAAGAAGAAGGCACTGAAGAAGAGAGTAGCATAGGTAAAGAGGCACATGAGTAGAAGGAGTTGGTTATTGAGAAAGGTAAATTCAAGCCAAGCTACTAGGAAAAGGCACAAAATGGGTTTACCACAAATGAGGAATTTTACATGTTATAATACATGCCCTATAGAGATGTAAAAACAATTATATTCCATCAAGTGTCATTTTTAATTGACTACTACATAGATGATCCATTTTTTAAGGTGATTTCCAAGGCAATATAGAGAACTGAGAAGTTAGAAGAGGGGCATGACTACCAACTAGTTAAACCCCAAGATATGAGCCCTATGAGGTTGGCTAATGCCCTCCTTAAGATGGCCTCTGAGGTGGCACATAAGAACATCATTAATGATGTTAATGCCACCAAATATAAAGATATTTCACTTAAGGTAGAAGAACTTAGTTTCATGAAGCCCAAGCTTAAGGAGTTGGTTGAGCATGTTAAAGAGGCAGATACATCCCTTTTGGATGGTATTGACACTTCTAGGCTTTTGAAAGTTGACAAAGTGTGCATGTTGGCTGAATAGATGATCCATCAAATGAAACCAATGTAGGAAGAGGAAGAGGATGCTTAAAAATCAATAAATAAAGAGCTTAAGAAAATATCAATGAGGTAGAGGACCTCTTCACAAGGTTGGAGGAGCATGCAGATGATGTTGATGTCATATTTTATAACTTTTCCACCCAAGAATTTGTCATCAATGTATGCCTCCAAAAGGTGAATGGATAAAAGGAAGCATTAATGAAACATTCATTCATTATCATCAAGGTTAAGTGCACATAGGTAATGGCATAGGTGAATACATTAAGTTACCAATTGAAGACCTAGGAGCAAGACCTGGAGGAACTTTTTTATGCCTTCTAGACAAATATGAATGAGTAGGGAGCCATCCTAGATGGTGGGTTCAAAAAATATAAGGAAAAGATGGAGGCCTTTAGGAAATAAATTGATAAAACAATCATGTTTGTGCTTAAGGCTACTTTTATGGAGATAGATAGTGCCATTGAATAAATCAAGCTCACAATCCAAGGCTTTAAAGACTTCAAGGTGAAATTAAATAAAAGTGTGTTTCAATTTTTCACAACTAAGGAGCTTGAAGGTTAGTTTGAGGGTGGACTAACATTTTTGTATGGGGTAATGTTGGGCCCTATTTCATGCTAAGTAATGGACCTATGCCAACTCGGTAGATACATAGGTCTGAGGCAACATTTTGGATGGTGTTTTTTTCCCTCTAGCATCACTAGCTAGTTGATGGCTAACAATTCCAATAATCATTGATAACCAAGCACATGGGACAATAACCAACCATTAAAGATAAGTGGTTCCTTTTTTAATAATGCATCATTGGGAAGCAGGCACACAGGATAGTGACTACACATTAAATGTAAAGTGTAGTGGAGGTGGTGGGATGTGTACCTCTAGTGCTAGCTCAGTATTTATTATGCCTCATTCCCCATGAAACTAATATGATCTAAAGCTTATAAAATGGAAGTTGAGTCTAGCTAAAGAGGAGAGGAAAACTAGAGAGTAGGGAAGGTCTAGAAAAATAGTGTTAGACAATAGCTATTAGAATATAGAAGTGTTTTGAGATTATTGTAAATATCCCCTTATATCATCCAAGCTCACCTATGAGTCTCTGGGCCTTTGATATGTTAAGTTGAGCTTGTGCTCAATTTATGTGGACTATGTATTATTGTTTAACTTAATTGATGGAGAATACTTTGCACAAATAATGAAATGATGAAATGTGTTAAGTCCTTGAATTTTTATTGATTGCATTTTGTATTATGTCAAATGTGTGGTTGAGTCCTCATGAGATCTCAACTTATTTCATTCATTGTGGTCTTATGGATGATAACGAGCCTTGTGCTTGGAAGATGGGATATGCTAAGTATGGTTAAAGCCCTATGCCTTGAATGAGACCTGTGCCTAAGCATAAAACCATACCTAAGTCCCTTAACCTAACACCCAATTGGTTATCAAGCACATAAATACCATCAAGCCTATGAAACTTAAGGCTTACATCTATGAATTCCAAACCATCATTAAACTAACCCAAGCCACCTTAATAACTAGGTTACACCATGACACAACTAGCCTAAAATAGACCTTGATCCCTTCTCTGCTACACTTTAGGTGAGAACATAAGGCTTACACCTTATGTAATTTTATGCCAGCACCACTGAGTGATAAATTTTGAGAACCTTAGGAGTATTAAAGACATATGCCTTATTGAACAAACTTAAATCCAACCTAGACAACTAGGTAAGCATGTGACTAGGCCCATGACCCAAAAGACCTAATTTAATACAATAGTGTCAGTGTATAAGTAGACTCTAGAATTGATATTGTGTGTGATACACTACTATTAGCTATGTGTTTAGAATCTATATCAAATTTTTTGATTAGTTATCATACTAAAATTTTGATTCAAGCTTTGTGATCCTTGGTAAATATCTTAATTGGTTACTGGACTATGTTCTGATTTTTATGATCTCTTGAAAATATCTTGATTGACTATTAGACTATGTTCTAATTTTTATGATCTCTTAAAAATATCATAATCAGTGGTTGAATTGAGAGTGTTCTAAAATGTCTATTATTACTTTCAAATATCTTATTGGTGGGTTAACTAAGACTATGTTATGATCTTTGTGATTATTTCTAAATATCCTAATTGGTGTGTGAATGGAGACTATGTTATAATCTTTATGAATTGGTTTTCATCTCTAATAAATTGGTGGTACATGAGATCTCTCATAAATAGGTATCCTATAAACTACATGGATCATATGATGAGTAACCAATGGATAATTAAATGGAACATTTTGGGATAATTCGATCATAGAAGAGTGTGATGTAAGAGACTATGGAGACTAAGATCTTAGTACCTCCTATTTGAATGATATAATTCCTCTATTGACATACTAGTTAATATGATCTTAGAGTGTATAGCAGTTATTGTTTGAATGTCTATTTATCTCATGAAAATTGTAATACAACTTATTTTGTATCCTGTGTAGACAATATATTAAATGGTAATGAGTAGGAGGAAGTTTGATCATATACTTATATAATAATTCAATTAATATATCATGAGGCCTATCTCTATATAAAAAAATTATAACCCCTTGATGTATAACATACACCAAAACTATCTCTCTATGCCTTATATCATAGTTCTCTCTTTTGACAATAGCTTCTTAGGTTCAATCTTCATGAAATGGTTCTAGGTTCACTTGATGATTTTTTGGTTTCCATAGTATTGATCTTGTTTATCTATATCTTATAAACCCTCTCTTTCTAATTAATAACTTATTTTAACACTTTAAGTCTCAACTCATCCTTCTTTATAACTCTACTTATTCTCTCACAATCATTGTAGCCCTATTTTTTAGATTTTGACCTTGTACATATCTTTACCTTCACTAATTTTAAATCCAAAACTTGATTTAAATACCCTTTATCCTTAATTATTATTCCTCAAACGTTTATGACCTAATACCTCCCTTTGATCAATCTTTGAGATCCATATAGGTTTATGTTATGCCTATTAGGCCTTCCCAAGTCCAAACACAACTTAGTCACTAAAAATATGTACAAATGGATCCATACATAATTGAAACCATGTGATTCTCTTAAATCACCTAAATATTGATCATATTACAAATATTTTTTAATAGTTAGAATATGAGATATTTTGGAAACCCTAATCTAGGGCTTTTGATGACTCTATCTCAAATGACAGCCTACAAAAATTAGCTATGAATGTTTTGGATGGATTCAAAGATTGAAAATGGATTTATAAGGTCTGTCGAGACCTAGGTAACTTAAGAAAACAATGTTATTTTATTCTCCAATCCTCTACTAGGATTCTCTAGCCTTATACATTGTTGATTGTGCAAGAAAGTATAGAAACTATAGGATTGTGCTAATCAAAACACATAAACAATGCCAAATAAAGATTCAATAAGTGTATAAACACCTTTAATTAACTTACCTCAATATTCCAAACACTTGTAAGTCAATTTTATGTTCACTTCTTTCATAGAACCAACACATAGTCCCAATCATAAAGTTTACTATAGAAAATAGGGGTTTAGATATATAAACATCAGAATACTAAACCTTATTTATTATTGTATATTGCACAATATTAACTCAAATACACTCAATAAATACTTCAATATCATATGAAACAATCATCAAATGTCTCTGATCGTCTATCTAACCAAATACCATTTGCAAACAACAAAGAACATAATAAATACATGGTTTGTATTCCCTTTCTTTAAGAGGGACATATTGCTTCAAATTATCTCTTAATAAAACATGAATTAGTATCCAATAACACTTTATAAATCATTACCAAACTCACTCTTTCATTAACAAAACTCGTGATTAGCAAACATAGAAAATGACCTCAAATAGGGGATGTGTTAATTCATTAATCAACATAGATTACAAATCACACCAAACTTCCTTCATACAAAAAATCTACATAATTATATCATATTATAAAATGGAACTTCAATCTACCATTCAAAACTGACTTCTACACTCCTAAAAAGGATGCATAACTGATGTTTGGCCACTTTTCCCATGTAGAGGTTTTTTTGGTTACATTGCATTTTCCTATTTTTTACACAATATGACTATGTGGAACATAACCATAGACTAATGAACATATAGTGGAATTAATATAGTGTCTAAAACCCCTCAAAATATTAAATACATCTTGACACCTTCATATATACATAAAAATTCCTTGAAGAAAGCTTGACAATGCTCAATTTTTCAAAAAGAGGTTCTGGTAAGAATACTAGAATTCAAATTTTATGCACCTTATAACTATATAAACTCCACCTATGAAATCATTATGACCTATAAAACTTATTATAAACCTAATATACTAACTTAGATAAAACTTAACATCTTTGGGGTCCTTATAGGATGCCCCTACATCAAACTACCAAGATGAAAAGAAATGTTGTCATAGATGTTTGGTGATGCACTTGGTGTATGTTCCTATCTAACTAAAATAACCTCAAAATATTATGTATCATATTAATTTCCTCTCATAGAGGTAAAACATGTTATTAGGCCCCACATTTAGGCCTTCTTTTGTTTATCTTTTTCAATAGTATACCTGCACATGAAACAACATTATTAAGCAAAATATAGATGCTATCATCATTTGCTTGCATTATAAGTGTATACCACTCCTTTACTTCTACATAATAATTCAGTTTCTCCTTATCTCCATCATCAATAACTATTGTAAATATGTAATCTTATTTCTTCATTCATACTTCTTATTCTATCCACTCCACATCACATACAACTTGTTCTTGGTCCTTACATACCACATGCTTGTGGAAAATATTGCTTTGTTGGTGTTCACAACCATCATGATTTTTATTTACCTCCTACATATACAAGGGATATACGCTCATTTTCAATATCTCATCTCTTTACTTTGGCACTCTTACATGTTTACCTTGGAATCTACTTAACTATTCTTCATGGGATTGTTGCATATTGCCTAACTATTTAGCATTCTCTTCTTGTTTATGACTATCAAACATTCATTCTTTGGTTGCTTTCTCCTTACCTATAATTTCATCACAAAACATCATATTAAAAACAAAATTTGGAGCCTTCATGTCTCTTTCTTGGGTTAATCCTTAGAAAATTCAATCTCCAACCTCTTTTCTTACTTGGTGTCAATACCAAACCATTTGTTTTCCATTTTAGCTACAATCTCTATCACTATTTTTCTATCTTCTCTCTCAAAGGCTTGGCTTCCATGCTTTCTTTGGATATCTTCTTGCTTGAGCACTCTCATACGTGTTATGTATTCTTCCTTCTTTTAAAAACCACCTGATGTCACCTTGAAATCTTGCTCAACTCCTCTCATGTCCATATTTATGGACTCACCACCCTTCATGAAAACCATCTCAAGACAACTTACCTTGTCTTATTTCTTGACCAAACCCAAACTCTCCATAACTTTTCTCCAACACTACCTTATTGCCATCATCATTATCCTCTCATCTCTTTTTTTATTCACATTTTAATGGAACTAAAATATGTATCTCTCCATGTTATATTATGGTGTATGCATTTTCTTGACCATCATGAATTTCATGCCTATCAAACTAGCATGGCCTCTCTAATAGAGAATGACAAACATTTATGGGCATAATGTCACACAATACTTTATCTCTATATCATGTTATATGGAATTCAACCCAAAGTTGCTCACTTAATAGGATTTGATGTCCCTTTTGAACCCATTCAACCTTGTATGGTTGTGAAAGTGGCATCCTATTCAATCCCATATTTTACACCATATTTAAAGATATAATTTTATTAGTGCTTCCTCCATCAATTACCAAGTTACAACCTTGCCTCTTGATTTGAACCTAATTTTTAATAATCTTTTCTCTGGGTTGTTTCTTTGACTTGATTTATATGCTACAATAAGATTCTCTTCATGATTAGATACTCATTTATTACTTGCCTTATTTCCTCATTCTCTTTTCTTGCATTTTTTTGCTACATAATTCTTCCCATACTTATTTGACACTTTGTTTCCCTATGTCCCTCTCTATGACAATGCCAACATTGTCTTTAAAATATTTGTCTTGGTCCATGTCTCATAGGACCTTCATCCCTTCTCTTTTTGATTCCTACAAATTATCTAATATTCTATGCATGGTGTTGTACTCCCATGCCATCTTACTAAATTATTTCATGCACTTGTGATCTTCTTTAAAACACTTCTTCATTTCCTCTTTAATTTATCATTAGTTGCAAAGGTGTTATTTAACCTTGCTATATATCATCTCCTTCATCTTCCTTTATCATTGTTCTTTGTTCTCTCTCTTTGATATCATCCTCAATGGCTTCAATCTCATAACCAATGGGGCAATCAACTGTGTCACTTGGTCTATCATTTGCTTGACCAAATCTTCATCTCTACTAACTCTCTCCATGGAACACTGATCCTAGTTACCTATCCTATAATTCACCTCAAAACACATGATTTAAATATTTTACACAATCCTCTAAGAATCATTACTAGTTATGATACCAAATTTATGTAGAGCATACACCAAAACAATCTCTTTGTATCACATTTCTCTCTTTTGACAATAGTTTCTTAGCTTCAATCTTCATGCAATGGTTATAGGTTCACCAAATTGTTTTGTGGTTTCCATAATCTCTATGTTTTTTATATATGTCTTATAAACCATCTCTTCCTAATCAATAACTTATTCCAACATTTCATGTCTTAACTGATCCTTCTTCATAACTTTGCCTATTCTCTCTCAATCCTTATATCCCTATTATTGAGTGTTTTGACCTCTTATAGATGTGTACTTTTACCAATTTGAAATCCAACACTTTATTTAAATACCCTTTATCCTATGGTATCCTTTCTCAAACTTTTATGACCCAAAACCTCCCTTTGATCAATCTTTGAGCTCCCTATAGGTTTCTATTAGGCCTCTCCAAGTCCAAACAAAAATAAGTCACTAAAAATCCCTTAAAATGGATTAATATAGACTTTAAACCATGTTATTCTCTTAGATCACCTAAATATTGATCAGATTACAAATATTTGTTAATTTTGAAGAATTAGAATAGGATATATGATGGAAAACCCAATCTAGGGATTTTAATGACTCTGTCTCACCTAAAAGCCTAAAAAAAATCAACTGTGAATGTTTTTGAGGGATTGAAAGATAAAAAATGGATTTATAAGGTCTATTTATACCTAGGTAAATTAACCAAATAATGTTCTTTTGTTCTCAAATTCTCTACTGGGGTTCTCTAGCCTCAAACATTGTTGACTATGTAAGAAAGTATATAAACTATAGGAATGTGCTAAGTAAAACACATAAAAAATGACAAATAAATATTAATTGAGTGTCTAAACACCTTTAAGGAACTTATATCAATATACCAAACACTTTTAAGTCAATTTTATGTTTAATTCTTTCATAGAACCAACACATTGTCCCAATCATAAAGTCTACTATAAGAAATAGGGGTTTAGATATATAAACATCATAATACTAAAAAAAAATTATTGTTATATTTTACAAAATAAAAAAATAAAATACACTCAAATAATAATTAAATATCATATTAAAAAATAATCAAATTTATTTTATCCTCTGTCTGACTAAATACAATTTGTAGACAAATAGAGAATGCACCAAATACAGGGTCTATATTCCCTTTCTTTGACAGGGACGTATTCCTTAAAAGTATCTAGTGAGAAAAAATGAATTAGTCTCTAATAAAACTTTATAAACCATTACCAAACTCACTCTTTCATTAAAAAAATTCATGTAATTAGCAACCACAACAAATGACCTCAAATATGGGTTTATGTTCATTCATTAATCAATGGAGATTACAAATCACACCAAAATTCCTTCATACAAAACTTATCCATCCTTATATAATATTATAAAATTAAACTTCAATATAACATTAAAAGTTTACTCCTACACTCCTAAAAGGGATTCATAATTTATTCTTGACCACTTTTCCCATGTAGAGGTTTTTTTGGTTACATTGCATTTTCTTGCGTTTTACATAATATGACTATATGGAACATAAAAATAGAATATTAAACATCTATTGGACTTAATATAGTGTCCAAAACCCATAAAAATATTAAATTCATATTTTCACCTTCACATATATATAAAAATTCCTTGAAGAAAGCTTGACAAGGCTCAATTTTTCAAAAAGAGGTTTTGGTAGGAAAACTAGAATTCAAATTTTATACACCTTATAACTATCTAAACTCCACCTATGAACTTATTAGGACATATAAAAATTAATATACACATAATAGAATAAATTATATAAAATTTAAAATATTTGGGGTCCTTATAGGATGCCTTTGCATCACACCTCTATGTGTGTCATGTGCTCTACTCACTATAGGAGGTGATCTATAAAGTGGATTTTTTACCTTACTGAGTATATATACTGGTTATTTCTATTCCAATTATGTTTTAATCAGAAGTGGAGAAGGTTATTATACCATATTATATGTTTTTATGTAAACCATAGTTTAATGAGGTAGCCTCTAACATTTTAAGATCTTAATGAAGGTAAACTCCACTTCAGGGCATGAGTTATAGGTATGAAGTTTATTTCAACCTATTGATGGAATAAGGGCATGGCATGGAAGATATTGAATAGTTTTTTTGATGTAGGTATGGCCTTATAATAGAGTGAATCTCTACATAAGTTGGATGGGTGGTTTATCTCTAATCTAAAGTGGGTAAGTCTTAAAAACAAACACAAAAAGAAAGGGTAAGGTAGGGCAGAAAGATGGTTACGTGTTTGTTTGGAATCACTTCCCTAGTTGGTTTATAAATATAATTATGATTTATAAAACCTGTTCCTATATTTATCAGAAATAACACATATATAGTTAGACAAGGCTAGGAAGTCTAGGGAAACAAAGATGCAGGGAATTCAAAATCCTTAGACAAATATTGTTACTTTTAGGGAAGTTATTTCACACCCTTAATTAGGATATTATGGCTCAAGAAAATGAATTATCTAAGGTATTTGTTGTACACACACGAAAAAACTACACCAAAGAAAGCATTAATACATAATCAATATATTCACTAATCTTTCAAAAACTTTTGCACATCTAGGATTTGTATATCAATTAAACAATCAAGAATCTATTCATAGATATAGCACACTAAAGATTATTTAGACACACAACCATGGAAATAATAATTAATTACACATATTTGGAAAGAAAATACTAAAAACACTTTGCTAACAATCAAAATCACTTTGATACTCTATATTCCAAAATCTTCTGACCAAAAAACTAATTTGGGTTACAATTGTATATATAGACTTGGGTAGGGGGTCACCTCATCCTCCAAGTTCATGAAAGGTGGTTACAAGTGTCATTTAGAACATGTAGTTATTACTATGGTTTAAAATTGTATGAGAGAGAACTAAGAGTTAAAAATAAATAAATTGACTTTCCAAAATTATTCAACATGTGCATGTACATAAAATATAAATTCAATTTTTATAATTATCCACTAAAAATACAAGGAAAATCAATGTACATTAATATTACAAAAATATACATGCACAAAATCTCATTTTATCAAGGCTTGGTCATTCAGAGTCTTGCATGCACCTTGGTTGATGTAGAGGTTAAAGTGGAAATTGAAGATATGATTGCACCATCAAAATCCTCCTTCTTCTTCACTTCATTATCTTCATAAAAATTTTGTGCCACTCTATGATACTATTTTATAATGTCTAAATTTAGTAGGGGTGGTTGATGTATTCTTTTGGTTTATCCAAGGAACTTTACATGCTTATCCTTTGTTATTTGAAATTTACTTTTGAATATTTCTACTTCAGTGACCTTTTTTTTAAGCTTGATTAATTCAAACTTAATTTATTCAAGTGTTAAACCTTGTAATCTTTGATTAAAATCATCAGATGCTTCTTAGATAAGCTTGTCAAAATTGATCATACTAATCAAATTACCAATGGAGTATTTAACTTTGGATAATTTTAATTCATGTAAAATTTGAAGAATGTAGGCTTCATGCACCTGATATCTATGGATTAAATTCCCAAAATTTTGTAGCCAATCCTTTTCCTCTTCCTAATAAATGACTACTAGATTTAAGGCTTTGGTTACCTCTAGTGTAATCATAAGGCTAAGATGACTATATATAGAGTTGTTTATATATACAACTAACATCTTTAGTATTTCACTATCCTCTCTCAAGGAATTAAATAATTGATTAGCTTGATTCACATGATGTTATATCTTATCCTTCATGAACTCCATAGCATCTGAAGAGTTATAATATCTAGAAGCTACCTCTTGAACTTCAAATTTTATGCTTATAGGAATATGTATTGTCTCAGCCTTTTCTTTTAATTGTTCCACTTCAGCCTCTAATTTATACACTTCTACCTCAAGCCCTTGTTAAGATAATTTTTTCCCTCATGGATTGCAACTATGGAATCCTTGTGTGCTTGTGCCAGATCTGCAAGATTTTCTTCATATAGTGATTTTTCTAGCTAACTATTATGCCTTTTCTGAGGGAGAACACTTCTTGCCTTTCTTCAAGGATGATCTACGTGAATTTTTCATCTTCTAATTTCCTCTTTTTTACCCTTTGAATACTACTAGTTTTGGGATCAAACAAAGTAGAAATAGATGGAAGCTCAGTGATTCTGAATTTTGGCATTTGAGAAACCTTAGTTCTTAAATCCAGTACCCATAGAGGAATGTCTAGCTAGGATACATCAGAGGTTATGAAAACAACCTATTCCTCAACCTCTTATTTAACTCTATATTATTTCTTATGGGATTTGGTAAGGACAACAAGAAGGGAAGGCCATAAAATTTTGGACCAATCTACTCCTCCAAATTGAGGAAGTGGATGGATTGTGAGGGCTTGGCTTTCCTTCCCCTACTAGTAGTTATAACTTTGGTTTCCTATATGGAAGTGGTATATGGTAGTTTAAGGGTGATTTTGGTAGAGTGGACATGGGGTTGTGAGGTGGCTAGAGTAGTCTACACCTTCCTTAATACTTCTTTCCTCTTGAAGGATATAACAATGGAGGTGCCAGAAGGAATAGAAGGGGTCTATATGGTGAAAGAGATGGAAGTGGAGATGGATGAATCAATAGTAAACATGGGAATAGAGGAATAGATGTGGGAACTTCCAAAACATTAACTTTCCCAAATATGCATACATAAGGTAGAGTATAACTAACAAAAGATTGAGTACCTAGGAAAGTAAGTTCCATAGGCTCTGTTTGGAGGCTCATAGCCTTAGTTGTATCTAACTCAACTTCCTTATCTAAATCATCCTCAATATCCTTGATGATCACCACATCTCCCATAGTTTGTTATGAATGTGTAAGTTGAGTAGTCAAACCTTGTGATGTCTCCATTGTAGGACTACCTATAAGAGTCTTAGGCTTTCTCTTATAGACCAAGGGGGTCCTTAGTTTTGTGGGGAAATCCTGAGGTGGTGATGTTACTACTTTTGAAATTTATATCCCAATAGATGTAATAGTATGTACATAGGGCATATTAATATACATTTTAATGGAACTTATAGTAGTTAATTCTTGTGTTTTTTCTTCCTCATTAGAATTTAGGCTATTGGGATCCCTTACTTGTCTTCCCCTACTAAAATTAGACTCAAGTATCCCAGGATCTTTATTCATGTCTTAAATTTCAAATTAAAAGGAAATATTTTGGAGGATGATTTTTCTTAGTCTTTATATTATTCATCAAACTACCCCCTCCATAAATCCAAATGTTACCACCTTTTATAGAGTGCCTTTTTGCTATATAACTCCCTAGTAGACATGGAATGGTCATCCTAGATCATTTATAAAATATCCTCTTGTAGCCCAATAATCCTTACCCATTATAATACTTCCTTATCATACTTGGCATTCAAAAATAAGAAATAATATTCAGAAGCGCATGACTATAAGGGATGTTGAATCCATGAATGTGCTTTTGGATCAGCCCATGTGGATCCCAATCTCTATGGGCAAGTGTGGCAAAGGATAAATCTTGAATTTTCCATCTACTTCCCCAAAATTCTTCCTCATTTTATACATCATCCTACAAATAGTTAAAAAATGACCAAATACAAGGCCTTCTTCTACCTTGATATGTCCTCTTTAATGATTTTTTACAACTAGAAGGTGATTTCCTATTCAGCTAGTTTATTTGGTACAAACTTTAGGAGACAGAAGGGGCCAATGATTTTCCCCAAGTCATGATAACAATGAAATTTGGGTAAAGTAAATAATCCCCTTTCCCTATCAATTTATTCATAATGTTCAATCCAATTTGAGATATGGGTGAGCCATGAATGGCTTGTCAAACCTAAGGATAGACATCCTCATATATCCTCATCATGTGCTTGGTATAGTAGTATATATGAATGAAGTGGTAGTGGTCACATATCATATTCTTCTTAAAATTTGTGGATAGAGACCAAAATTCACCAATATATTTGTATCATGTACCCATTATTTCATCCAATAAATAGGACATCATGTATAAATCTCTTGAGGTCATGGGACACCTATCCTTATGAATAATTTTCTCTCTCAATTGAAGGTTGATTATTTCACCTAGTACATATGTGACATAATGTGTAAGTATCATGTATAGTAGTGGCAACCAATTAAAATTAACAAAATGAATACTTGGCATATTCTATAATTAATTGATAAAATCCATACCAATGTGAATCCCCATCCTAAATTTTTCAATTAGAATCTCTCCTTTCAGATTTTTCCCTTTCCATGTGATGGTATAGTCTAAGAGGAGCCACAAATAAAATACCTTCTCCATTGAGGTATCTAAATTAAACTACACCAATGTGTGATTAATTATGTAGGCATCATATATATTCAAAGACAAATATCTCTAGAAATATACTGCCAAAATGCATGCAACCACCATATTGTTATTAGAATGATGCAGGAAAGCATCCTGTGATATCTTCCATGAAAATAATAGGTCCCTTAGGAGGTCAATACATGGCATTACTTATGGCTTGGCTATAATAAATAATAATCTATGGTGTTTGAATGCTAGTAGTTCCTTAATGAATAGTCTATCTACTAGTTTCATCTCATCTTTGAGTGAAAACATATCCATGAAATTGATGACATCCCATAATGCTAAATAATTCTAGTACTTGTCTCCAAATATGGTGGCATCAAAGATTGTATCTATGAACTCTATAGAGTCCTTAATTGCATATGGAGATGGAGAATTTATCCCTAAAAATGTCCTATATGTAGATGTCATTGATTCATACTTTATGCTACTTCTTATACGTATTATGTATGTTATGTCAAGAATTCAGCTCTAGCTTAGTCATTATTTTACTCGTAATGCTATTTGAAGTAAAAACTAGGGCTTTTTGTCACTATAAAAAAGCAAGATACTTTGACTCTAAGTTAGATTGAATGCAATGATGGATTTTCAATAGTAGTGTATCACCTATATATAATCATATATTGAATATTAGTTTGTGTGACATATATGTTTAACGTTCACTTGGCTTTTATTTTCTTATATAATTCAAACTTATTAGCTTAGGTTGGTGGGGGTATTTAAAGTATTGATAGAAAATAATTTCACTTTGTTTTATCTAAGTATGGTGAGAATACTAGTCTTAGTAATAAGTAACTTAGTTTCAATATCATAAAATTATTTTGGGTCAATGCCTATAGATTAATTCCTTTGAGGGAATTGTTTCAGATAAAATATCCACAATAATTTCCCTAAAGAGCTATTTTATTTAGGCAAAATTCTAGATACAATTACCCTAAAGGGATATTTTAAAGGTTTGAAGCATGTTTTCAATATCCTTGAAGGGTAATTTTTATCTAAAGGGTCCACTTTGTAGGGCATTTTGTCCATGGAAAACATCTTGAAGGAACTACTTTTGTAGGGGCCGAAGGGCACTTTTGATTTTTTTGAAGGGTAATTTTGTATAGTTAGGGGTCATTTGAAAAGTCCCAAAGGGTAAATTAAACAAAATATTAAGGGTATATTCCTTGGGTCTAAAGGGTATTTCTAGTGGAAAAAGGGTTGTGGTAATTATCCTGAAGGGTAAGTGATCACTTTGACAAGGGTTAAAATCTTGGGACAAAAATCTCAAACATTATGTCTATGTCAAAGGGTACAATACACAATGGATAAAGGGAAAATTTCATAGGAAAAAATGGTAAAAAAGTATATCCTAAAGGATAAGTCTCATAGGGTAAGGTTTTGGAACAAAAATCTCAAAGGGTAATTTACACAAAACCCAAAGGGTATGTGCCTTAAAAGATCTAGTTGGAAAGGGTAAAGTGGTCAATTTGGGAAAGGATGAAGGGATAATCAAAAGGATAAAATATACTTTCAAAAAGGTCAAAGGGCAAGTTCAAAAGTCCCAAAGGTTATGTGGAAAGGATTTGAATGGTCTACTTTATGGAAAATTTTTCTTAAAGGGTCTACTTCATAAAGGTCAAAGGGCACTTTTGATTTCCTCATAGGGTATTTTCATATAGCTAAGGTTCATTTCAAAAGTCCTCAAGGGTAGGTTCAGTAGGTTCAAATGGATAATACATCAAGGGATTTGTTTTGGGAAAAATATATGTAGTCCAAAATTTTGTAAGGCAAAGAGCCCATAGGCCAAATTACTTTGGGGAATTATTTTGGATTAAATGTTTGTAATAATTTCCCCAAAAAATATGGCTTTGAGAAAATTAAGTTTTAAATAATAAAGGCCCAAAAAAACACCCAAAACATAAAACCTAAAAGGATAAATTGCATAAGTGATGAAAATATTAACCTAAAAATATAAACCTAAAGAATAGTCTTTGTAGAACAAAAGTTGGTCTCATGAAACCCAATGCCAATATCATCTTGCCAAAAGTGAGATACCTTATTTTATATAGAATTTGTATATAGATGTGAAAATAGGGGGGATCAATATTAAGACTAAAATTATAAAATAAGTAGGTCCTCATTTCTCCTTAAATAAAAGGGGGATGTTGGGCATAACCAATGGTGACTTATACATGGAATACTCATGAGTATTCAAGAACCCATAACTCTAGTTTTGTAATCTTTAGATCAATCTTGAAGTGTGCCACCAAAAATATACTTAAATAAAAAACATGAAAGATATTTCTAAGTTAATTCACATAACATACTTTCCTTCTAAATTTTGGATTTGTGTGTGTTAAACATGTAGTTTATTTAACCCTTGTTATGATGAGTTTTTATAAGGTTTTGATAAAGTTGTAATTTTTGTTCTAGTATCTATTAAAGATAATTAAATGAAGGGAAGCTCAAGCATTGCTCTATTACCATCTAGATGTCCATAGCCCTGACAAAGATACCTTGGTCTCCTTATATTCTCTTTCCATTATTTTCTTTTAACCATGATGTGTGTGCGTTGACCTAATTTCATCATGTGAGCCTTTTAATTTTTTGAAATTTTACTTTAATATTTTGAAATCATTGGTTCTCTCTCTCTCTCTCTCTCTCTCTCTCTCTCTCTCTCTCTCTCTCTCTCTCTCTCTCTCTCTCTCTCTCTCTCTCTCTCTCTCTCTCTCTCTCTCTCTCTCTCTCTCTCTCTCTCTCGCTCATGTTATGATTAATGGAAAAGAGAGGAGATGAAACCCTAGTGAGTTGGTATAATTATAAAATAAATTATTTCTAGAACATCTCTATCAACCAGATCTACACCCAAAATTATCACTTTCAATAAGTATTTAATATAATAAGTGCATTTCATCTAATAAAATAAGAAAAATTTCTAAATTTGTATAATTTACCCCAAGATTAACTTCCATATTCCTGTTAAAATTATTTAATTGTGATAGTATTCAAAATAATCCTTTGATTACCTTCTTACATCCTAAAGTCTCAAAAACACAAAAATACACCCAATCTATAAACTAGTCCCCAATGTGTCAAGAATTTTTAATCTTACCATTTTTTACAGATCTTAAACTTATTTGTTGTTTTTTTTTAACTTTATATTAGAAATAAATGAAGCAAACATAACATCTAACATCAAAGAAAATAAAGAACAACTAATCTAGAAAGTAGGAAACTATTCTAGAAAGTACTAAAATATAATCTAAGAAAACATAATACTAAAAGAAGAAATATTAATCTAGAAAACTCAAAAAAAATTGAAATCATTGAAAAATAAATCAAAAAGAAAGAAACTAAACTAGAAAGCATGAAAATCTTCTCTAGTCCTATGTCTAAACTTATATGAATCTTATCAATCAGAAATATCCACAGATGGAACAACTCTGAAGTAATGCTTTAAGAATAGTCCATTAATAAGATATGTAAGTTCATTATCTTGAATTTCCTTTAGATGAAATGTGTTATTTTTTGTGATCTCTCAAATTTTATAGGGTCCAATCCATAGTGGGGTAAACTTATCATGTTGTCCTTTATTTTCATGGGTTTTATCGCATAGTAGCACCAGATCTAAAATCCTAAATGCTTTGACATTTTCTCTTTTATAAAACCATATTTTGACTACATATTGGTGTTTTATAAATGTCTATAATTCTTCAGTCCTTGAATCCTCCATTTATATTATATGAAACAATCTTTATTCTTCTCTATCATTTGGTACAATGTAGTCTTGCATGAACTAGTAAGTGAGTAGGTTAAAGTTGATGGGGAAAATTGGTCTTCACCCATATACTAGTAAGTAGGTCTAATATTTTAGGGATTACTTGTATCTTATCTAGTTTTCCAAAAGATCATACTTTAATAAATTGTGCCAGTCTTTAGGCTTATCCCCTACTAATTTCTTGATTGCATCAATCAATTTTTTTATTTGTTGACTATGTTAGCCCATTTACCTAAGGTTAAAAGTTATAAGTTGACCTGATTATGATATGATTGTCATGTTCCCATTAAATGAATTCCATTGATATAAAATTTATTCCATTGTCATAAACCAAAAAGATGAGTGTGCCAAATCTACCTGTTATGTGTTCCTCCAAAAAGTGAATCACATCTTGTGTTCTACTATTATTTGTGGCTATGGCTTCCACCCATATAGTATAATAGTTTATAGTCATAAGTACAAATTTATTGCCTAATAATGAATTTATGTTGATTACACTAATGAAGTCTAAACCCCACTATGCAAATAGCCTTCCTTCGACAACTAGTTGTAGAGGCATTGTTACATTAACTTTTCTCTTAGCTAATTTTTAACATTAATGGTAGGTTTTGACATGAATATGAGCATCTTTAAAAATGGTTAGACAATAGTAACCCAACCTCAATATTTTATAGGCTATGGTATTCCTAGCAGAGTGACCAGTGCCTATCTTTTGATGCAAATTCTCCAAGATTTCATTAGCCTCATCTGCAAACACACATATAAGATTAATACCTTCATAGTTAAATATTTTCACTATATAATTCAAACTTATTAGCTTAGGTTGGTGGGGGTATTTAAAGTATTGATAGAAAATAGTTTCAATTTATTTTATCAAAGTATGGTGAGACTAGTACTCTTATCAATAAGGCACTTAGTTTATATATCAAAAAATGCTTTTGGGTCAATGTCTGTAGATTAATTCCTTTGAGGGAATTGTTTTAGATAAAATGTGCACAATAATTTCCATGAAGAGATATTTTATTTAGGAAAAATTCAAGAGATAATTACCCTAAAGAGATATTTCTAAGGTTTAAAGGGTGTTTTCAATATCCTTGAAGGGTACTTTTGATCTGAAGGGTCCACTTTGTAGGGCATTTTGTCCATGACAAAATTCTTGAAGGATATACTTTTGCAGGGGCCGAAGGGAACTTTTGATATTTTTGAAGGGTAATTATATATATTTAGGGGTCATTTAAAAAATCCCAATGGGTAAATTACAAAAAATATGAAGGGTATATGCCTTGGGTCTAAAGGGTCTTTCTAGTGGAAAAAGGGTTGTGGTAATTATCCTAAAGGGTAAGTGATCACTTTGACAAGGGTCAAAAGCTTGGGACAAAAATATAAAATGTTATATCTACGTCAAAGGGTCCAATACACAAAGGCTAAAGGGTACATTTCATAGGACAAAGGGATCAAAAAGGATATCCTAAAGGATAAGTCTCATAGGGTAAAGGGTTTGGAATAAAAGTCCTAAAGAGTCATTTACACAAAACCCAAAGGGTATGTACCTTAAAAGATATGGTTGGAAAGGGTAAAGTGGTCAATTTGGGAAATGATAAAGGTATAATTAAAAGGATAAAAGACACTTTTGAAAAGGCCAAAGGGAAAGTTCAAAAGTCCAAAGGGTATTTGGAAAGGATTCGAAGGGTCTACTTTATGGAAAAAAAATCTTGAAGGGTCTACTTCATAAAGGTCAAAGGGCACTTTTGATTTCCTTAGAGGGTAATTTCATATAGCTAAGGTTCATTTCAAAAGTCCTAAAGGGTAGGTTTAGTAGGTTCAAATGGATAATCCATCAAGGGATTTGTTTTGGGCAAAATATATGTAGTCCAAAATTTTGTAAGGCAAAGAGCCCATAGGCTAAATTCCTTTGAGGAATTATTTTGGGTTAAATGTTTGTAATAATTTCCCTAAAAAAATATGGCTTTGAGAAAATTAAGTCTAAAATAATAAAGGCCTAAAAAACATCCAAAACATAAAACCTGAAAGGATAAATTGCATAAGTGCTGAAAAAATTAACCTCAAAATATAAACCCAAAGAATATTCTTTGTAAAACAAAAGTTGGTCTCATGAAACCCAATGCCAATATCATCCTACCAAAAGTGAGATAACTTAGTTTATATAGAATTTGTATATAGATTTGAAAATAGGGGGGCTCAATATTAAGACCAAAATCCTAAAATAATTAGGTCCCCATTTCTCCTTAAATAAAAGGGGGATGTTGGGCATAACCAATGGTGACTTATATGTGGATTACACATGAGTATTCAAGAACCCATAACTCTAGTTTTTTAATATTTAAATCAATCTTGAAGTGTGTCAAAAAAAATATACTTAAATAAAAAACATGAAACGTATTTCTAATTTAATTCACATAACATACTTGCCTTCTAATTTTTTGGTTCTATGTGTGTTAAACATGTAGTTTATTTAACCCTTGGTGTGATTAGTTTTTCAAAGTTTTTGATAAGGTTGTAATTTTTTTTCTAGTATTTTTTAAGGATCATTAAATTAAGAGAAACTCAATCATTTCTCTATTACCATCTAGGTATCCATATCCCTGATAAATATACCTTGGGCACCTTATCTTCTCTTTCCATTATTTTATTTTAACCATGATGTGTGTGCATGACCTTATTTCATCATGTGAGCCTTTGCTCTTTTAAACTCATTGGTTATTCTCTCTCTCTCTCTCTCTCTCTCTCTCTCTCTCTCTCTCTCTCTCTCTCTCTCTCTCTCTCTCTCTCTCTCTCTCTCTCTCTCTCTCTCTCTCTCTCTCTCTCTCTCTCTCTCTCTCTCTCTCTCGTTATGATTAATGGAAAAGAGAGGAGATGAAACCCTAGTGATTTGGTATAATTATAAAACAAATTATTTCTAGAACATCTCTATCAACTAGATCTACACCCAAAATTATCACTTTCAATAAGTATTTAATATGATAAGTGCATTTGATCTAATAAAATAAGAAAAATTTATAAATTTGTATAAATTTCCCCAAGAGTAACTTCCATATTCCTAGTAAAATTATTTAATTATGACACTATTCACAATAATCCGTTGATTACCTTCTTTCATCCTAAAGTCTCAAAAACACAAAAAAGCACCCAATCTATAAAGTAGTCCCTAATGTGTCAAGATTTTTTTATTTTACAATTTTATATAACTCTTAAACTGATTTTTTTTTCTTGGATTTTAGATTGGTAATAAATAAATAAAACACAACATCTAACATCAAAGAAAATAAAGAACAACTAATCTAGAAAGCAGGAAACTATTCTAGAAAGTACTAAAATATAATCTAAGAAAACATAATACAAAAATAAGAAATATTAATCTGTAAAACTCAAAAAAAATTAGAAAGCATTGAAAACTAAATTAGAAAGAAATAAACTAAACTAGAAAGCATGAAAATTTTCTCTAGTCCTATGTCTAAACTTATCTAAATCTTATCAATCAGTAATATCCACAGATGGAATAACTCTAAAGTAATGCTTCAAGAATTTTCATTGATTAGATATGTAAGTTCATTGTCTTAAAGTTCCTTTAGATCAGATGTGTTGTTTCTTATGATCTCTAAAATTTGTAGGGTCCAATCCATAGTGGGGAAAATTTATCATGTTCTCCTTTCTTTTCATGGTTTTTATTCCATACTAGCACCAAATCCAAAGTCCTAAATGCTTTGACTTTTTATCTTTTATAAAACCATATTTTGACTACATCTTGGTGTTTTATAAATGTATGTAAGTCTTCAGCCCTTGAATCCTCCATTTCTATTATATCAAACAATCTTGATTCTTTTCTATCGTTTGGTTTCATGTAGTCTTCCATGAACTAATAGGTGAATAGCTTCAACTTGATGGGGAAAATTAGTCTTCACCCATATACTAGTAAGTAGGTTTAAGCTTTTAGGGATTACTTTTATCTCATCCAATCTACCTAAAGAGCATACTTTAGTATATTGTGCTAGTCTTTAGGCTTATCCCCTACTAATTTCTTGATTGCATCAATCAAATTTTTATTTATTGACTATGCTAGCCCATTTACCTAAGGTTAATAGTTATAATTTGACCTAATTATCATATGATTTTCATGTTCCCATTCAATGAATTCTATTGATATAAAATCTGGTCCATTGTCACAAATCAAAGAGATGAGTGTGCCAAATCTAGTTGTTATGTGTTCCTCAAAAAAGTGAATCACATCTTATGCTCTACTATTCTTTGTGGATATGGATTCCATACATATAGTATAATAGTATGTAGTCATAAGTACAAATTTATGGCCTACTAAGTAATTTAGGTTAAATCCACCAATGAAGTCTAAACCCCACTGTGCAAATAGCCTTCCTTCGACAACTAGTTATAGAGGCATTGTTGCATTTAATTCTCTCTTAGTTAATTTTTAACATTAATGGTAGGTTTTTACATGCATATGAGAATCCTTAAAGATGGTTGGATAATAGTAACCCAACCTCAAGATTTTATGGGCTATAGTATTCCTAGCAGGGTGACCACTACCTATCTTTTGATGTAAGTTCTCTAGGATTTCCTTAGCCTCATCTACAAACACACATCTAAGATAAATACCTTCTTAGTTAATTTTATAGAAGACTCCCTTATTTATCATGAAATGAGAAAATTTTATCCTCAAATCTCTCCTTATTTCTCCATTAAGCTCCAAGGGACAAGTTCTTGTAAGCAAATACTAGATTATATATGTATACCATTCCCCTTTAGAAACTTGTGCTACACATACCTCTTCAATGGTGATTCATGGATCAATATCAATAATGAGTTGGATAATGTGTTGACCTATAAAAATATTTACAAGTATAATCTCTATGTCAAATTCTTAGAGCTTAGACATCCATTTGCCTTATTGTTCTCCTAGCTTTTTCTATGATAGGGTGAGTTTGACAGAGGGATTAGTTACAATAGTAATTATTTTATTCCTCAATATATAATGTCAAAATTTATTTACCACTTTGACAAGAAAGAAAATTTGATTTTCAATCATAAAATACCTAAGCTTTGCATCTTTCATATTTATGATCATGAAGGCAATCAGATGCTTAATTTCATCTTTCTTATGCATGATAACCATAAATATAGTGTGTTCTAAAGTGAATGAATATAGATATAAATATTTTGTATCTTCATAGATGATTAACATTAGAGCCTATGATATGGCATCCTTAATATATTGGAAATACTTTATATATTTAGTTGTCCACTCTATCTTAGAATCTTACTTGAGCATGGCATTTATAGAATTGACAATTTTCTTAAACCCTAAGATGAACTTCCTTACAAAGTTGATCTTCACAAAGAATGATTTGAGTTCCTTCTTGTTGTTTGGTGGATGAATTTTTTAAATTGTTTGGATTATATCTATATCAATAGTGAGCCCATATTTTATGATAATATGACCCAAGATTTTTCCCTTAGTGACTCCAAATATGATTTTATTTAGGTTCAATGAAATACCAAACCTTCTACACCTTTCAAATATGATTATAGGTGACTTATGTGATCTTTTCTATTATTTGAAAATACTGTTAGATCATCCATATAAATGATTATGCATTTTCCTATTAGTCTTTTGAAGGCATGATCCATCACATGATAAAAGATAGCTCCTACATTGATTAGGCCAAATGACATCCTTTTGTACACATAAGTACCCTATTTCATTGTAAACACCATCTTTATTCTATCCTCAGATTGCACTAGTCCCTAATTGTAGCCTAAAAATCCATCCAAAAAGGACATCAATTTAGAATCAATCACTATATGTATTACGTCATCTAGAGAAGGCAAAGGATAATTATCTTTCTTAGAAGCCCTATTCGGTTTTTTAAAGTCTACACATATTCTGATCTCACCATTATTATTTCTAACTAGGACCAAATTGGCCACTTAGGTTGAATGTCAGATTGGGAAGATGATTTTGTCACTTAATAAATTCTCCACTTCCTTCTAAATAAGAGGCTATAGAATACTATTTATTAGCCTTTATCTATGTCTAAATGGTTTATGGTCTTACTTCAGGGGAATCATGTGGGTGATGACCTATGATTCATACACCTTTACATCTTCATATGTCTAGGTGATAACATATTTTTATTGAGAGATTAAATCCTTGGCTTGTTGTCTTTCTTACATAATGAAGTTGAGACCAATATTCAAATAACATGAGTTATGATCATCTCCTAGATTTTCCTTCTTGAAGTTTAATTCATCAACCCTACCTAAGTTACTGTGCCTAAGGGTCTAAGTCAAATGGTCTTTCTAAGGAGACTAAGCTATCTAGAATCCAATTTTCCTTGAGTTAGAGAATGCCCTCTTTATTTATTTATTCTTGACAAAGGTGGTTAATGTACTTGTCATTGATGGTTTGGGACTTAAAATCACCTAAATTAGTTAAGAATGGAATAATTTATTGAACATCATGGAATACCTAGAAATTTTTGACATTGTCTAGAATAGATGGACAAAGAACCAATTCAATATAAAATCTATTTACCTTAGACTCCTATAATGGATCGATATTGGCAATAGTAGTAGCTAGTGAATTGATGGCTTGATTTTACTCTCGCGAGAGTGCTACTATGTTAAAAGATTTAAAGTTTTTGATTAAATCCCAGACTCTATGCTTATATCTCTTTATATAAGACAATTTTCATTGATATTTATTTCTTACTTGGTGAACTACCAGCTCTAAGTCACCAAATACTTTTATTTGTTTTACATTATTCTTTAGTGCAAACTATAATCCCAAAACTTAGAGATTCATACTTAGCATGTTGTTGACAAGGTTTTTGGATAGAGGTGTATCCTTCTAATAAAGTGAATCTCTATGTGAGTTGGATGGGTGGATAGTCTCCAAGCTAAAGTGGGTAAGTATTAAAAAATAAATAAAAAAGAGAGGGTAAGGTAGGGAAAAAATAAGTATATGTGGTTCTTGGGAATCACTTCCCTAGTTGGTTTCAAAATAGACTTATGCTTTTTAAAATATATGCCTATATCTAGCAGCAATAACACACATACAGTCAGACAAGGCTAGGAAGTCTAAGGAAACAAATATTAAGGGAATTCAAAAGCCTTAGACAAAGATTTCTCCTTTTAGGGAAGCTATTTCACACCTATAATTAGTAGATTATGAATCTTGAAAATGAATTATCTAAATTAGTTATTACTCACATAGATAAAATTATACCAAAGAAAGCATTAGTACACATTTAGAAATATGATTCAATCAACTTGACTAAATTAAACAATATATTCACTAATATTTCAACAAATTTTGCACATATAGGATGAATATATCAATTAAACAATCAAAAATCTATTCACATTTGCATCACACCAAAGATTATTGAAATACACAACCATGGAAATAACAACTAACTGCACAAAATTTGAAATAAAATACTCAAAACACTTTGCTGACAGTCATAATCACTTCATTGCTCTATATTTAAAAATATTATAACCAAAAAACTAAGTTGGGTTATAATTGTATATATACTTGGGAAAGGGGTCACCTTATCCTCCAAGTTCATGCAAGGTGGTCATAAGTGTCAGTTAGAATATGTAGTTCTAACTATGGTCTAAAACTATATAAGAGAGAACTAAGAGTTAAAAATAAATAAATTGACTTTTCCAAATTATGCAACATGTGTATGTACATAAAATATAAAGTTAATTTTTACAAATAGTCACTCAAAATACAAGGAAAATCAAAGTACATTCATCATTACAAAACTTTACATGCATAAAACTCTTAGCCTATCAAGGCTTGGTCATTTGAAGTGCTACATGCACCTTGGTTAGCCTAGAGGTTGAAATGGTAGGTGAAGATGTGGTTGCACCACCAAAAGCTTGATTCTTCTTCATTTTTTTATCCTCATAAAATTTTTGTGCTACTTCATGTCATTATCATATATTGTCTAAATTTAGTAAGGATGGCTGATGTATTCTTTTGGTCTATCTAAGAAGCTTTTCATGCTCATCTTTGGTTATTTTAAATTTAATTTTGAATATTTATACTTTTTTGAACTTTTTCTAAGCCTGAATTAATGCAAACTCAATTTATTCAAGTGTCAAACCTAGTAAGCTCTACTTAAAATCATCAACCACTTCCTGGATAAGGTTATTAAAATTGATCTTGCTAATCAACTTACCAGTAGAGTCCTTAACTTTGGATAATTTTAATTCATGCAAAATTTAAATAATTTAGGCCTCATGTAATTTATATCTATGTATTAAATCCTTAAAATTTTGTTACCAATCCCTTATGTCTTCTTATAGAATGAATACTAGATTTAAGGGATCAGATACCTCTAGTGTAGTCATAAGGTCGAGATGACTATATAAAGCATTGCCCATATAGACAATTAACATCTTCAGTATTGCACTATCCTCTCTTAAGGAATTGAATAATTAATTAACTTGGTTCACATGAGAGTCCATATTAGCCTTCATGAACTCCATGGCTTCAAAGGAGTTATAACATCTATAATTTACCTCCTAAACTTCAACTTTTATGCATGTAAGAAAATGTATTGTCTTGGCATTTTCCTTCAATTGCTCCACTTCATCCTCTAATACCTACACTTTTACCTCAAGCTCTTATCAAGATAATTTAGTACCCTCATGGATTATAACTATGGCATCCTTGTGTGTTTGTGCTAGGCCTCCAAAATTTTATTCATATAGGGATTGTTTTGTCTATTTATTATGCATCTTTCTAAGGGAAAACACTTCTTGCCTTTCTTTAAGGATGATCTAGGTGCCTTTGTCATCTTTTAATTTCTTCTTTTTTACCCTTTGAATACTAACAATTAGGGGATCAAAAAAATTAGAAACAAGTGGAAGCTCAATGATTCTAAAGTTTGGCATTTTAAAAGCCTTGCTTCTTAAATCCACTACCTTTGGAAGAATGTCTAGCTGGGATGCATCAGATGTTATGACAACAACCTCTTCCTTAGAATCCTATTGAACTCTCTATTATTTCTTGTGGGCTTTGGTTAGGACATCAAGAATAATTGGCCATATAATTTTTTTACCAATCTACTCCTCTAAACTGAGGAAGTGGATAGACCATCATCATTTTGGGCTTGGCCTTCCTTCTCCTACCCATACTTATCATTATGGTTTCCTCTATGTAATTGGTAGATGGTAGTGTAAGGGTGATTTAAGTGGATTGGACATGGATTTGTGAGGTGGATAGATAATTATGGACCTTCCTAGACACTTCCTTCTTCTTGAGGGATATAATAGTAGAGGTACTAGAAGGAATAAAAGGGGTATGTATGGTAAAAGGGATAGAAGTTGAGATGGAGGGATCAATAGCAAACATGGGAATGGAGAGGGTAGATGTGGGAACATCCATAGAAGTAACTTTCCCAAAGATGGGTATAGAAGATAGAGTATAACTAACAAAATATTGAGTATTTGGGAAAGTAATCTCCATAAGATCTATTTGGAGGCTCATCGCCTTGGATATCTCCAACTTGGATATCTACAACTTGGCTTCCTCATCTTAATCATCCTCAATATCCCTAATGATTACCACATATCCCATAGTTAGTTATAAATGTGGAAGTTGAGTAATTAAACCTTGTGATGTATCCACTATAGGACTACCTGTAGGAGTCTTGGGATTTATATTATAGACCAAGGGGGTCCTTACTTATGTGGGGGAGTCTGAAGGTGGTGATGTTGTTACTTCTAAAGTTGTTATCCCAAAAGATGTAATAGTATGTATCTAGGGCATAGAAATAGACATTTAACTAGAACCTGTAGTAGGTAATTCTTGTGTTTTCTCTTCCTCATCAAAATTTACATTGATGGGATCCCTTAATTTCCTTCCCCTAATAAAACTAGGCTTGGGTATCCTATTCACTTTCTTCACTATCTTTAATTTCAACTTCAAAGGAAATATTTAGGAGAAAAAAGCTATTTGGTCCTAAGATTTTTCCTTGGACTGCCCCCTCCATAAATTTCAATGTTGTCACCATTTTTAAAGTGCCTTTTTACTATCCAAATCCACAGTAGAAATGGAAGGGTCATCTTAGATCATTCTTAAATGATCCTCCTATAACCCAATAATACTTACCCATTCCAATACTTCCTCATTAGACTTGGCATTCAAAAATAGGAAATCATAGTCACAAGCCTCATCACTATAAGGGATGTTGAATCAATGAATGTGATTTTGGATCAACCCATATGGATCCCAATCTCTATGTGAAAGCATCAGAAAAGGATAATTCCTAAATTTTACACCTACTTCCCTAAAATGCTTCCTCATTATACACACCATCCTCCTAATAGTTAAAAAATGGATAAAATACAAGGCCTTCTTCTACCTTGATAAGTCCACTTCAATGCTTTTCCATAATTGGAAGGCAAATTCTTGTTTAGCTAGTTTATCTAGTACAAACTTTGGGAAACATAAGAGGCCAAATTTATTTCCCCAAATCATGATAACAATGAAATTTGGGTAAAGGAAATAATTCCCTTTCCCTACAAAGTTATTCACAATGTTTTGTCTAATTAGAGGCATGGGTGAGCCATGAATGGCTTGCCAAACCTAAGGATATACATCCTCATATATCCTCAACATGTACCTAGTATAATAGTAGATATCTATGAATTGGTAGTGGTTTCATATCCTATTCTTCTTACAATCTATGGCCAGAGCCCACAATTCACTAAGATCTTTATAGCATGTACCCACTATATCCAATAAATAGGATATCATGTAGAAATATCCTAAGGGCATGGGATGCCTATCCTTATAAATAATCTTCTCTCCTAATCAAAGGTTGATTATTTTTCCTAGTGTGTATGTGGAATCATGTGTAAGCATCATATATAGTAACATCACCCAATACAAATTAAAAAATGAATACTAGGCATACCATATAATTGATTAAGAAGATTGATACTGATGTAAATACCCATCTTGAATTTATCAATCAGAATCACTCTTTTCAAATTATTCCCTTTTTATGTGATGGTTTGGTTTGGGATAAACCACAAATATAGTACCTTCTCAATTGAGGCCTTTACATTAAACTACACAAATGTGTTCTTGTTAAAGTATCCCTCTTGTATACTCAAAGACAAATATCTTTAGAAATCAACTCCCAAAATGCACAAGACCACCATATTATTATTATAATGATGCAAGAAAGTTTCTTGTGATATCTTCCTTGAAAAGAATAGGTCCCTTAGGAGGTTAATGTATAACATTAGTTCTAGTTTGGCTATAGTAAAGGATAATATTTGGTTTTTCAATGATAATAATTCCTTAACAAATAATTTGTCTTATAGTGTCATCTCATCTTTGAGTGAAAACATGTCGAGTGAATCGATGACATCTCATAATGATAAATAATTCTAGTACTTGTCTCAAAATATGATGGCATCAAAGACTATATTTGTGAACTCTATGGAGTCCTTAATTAAATATGGAGATGGAGTATTCATCCCTTGAAACATCTTAGATGTATATGTCATTGATGTATACTCTATGATACTTCTCTTATGTGTTATGTATGTTGTGTAAGAAATTCAACTCTAACTCAGTCATTGTTTTACTCATAGTACTCTTTGAAGAAAATAATAGGGATCTACATTGTTGTAAGAAAGTAGGAGTCTTTAAATTCAAGTTAGCTTGAATGCAATAACAAATTTTTAATAGTGGTGTATTACCTATATATAATCCTGTATTGCATATTAGTTCATGCAACATAAATGTTCAACATTCACTTAGATTTTATTTTCATATATATTTCAAACTTATTATCTTAGTTTGGTAGGTGTATTTAAAGTATTGATAGGAAATATTTTCACTTTATTTTTGATAAGTATGGTGGGATTAATACCCTTAGTAATAAGGCACTTAGGGTCTATATTGAAAAATGTTTTTGGGTCAATGTCCATAGACTAATTCCTTTGGGGTAATTTTTTCAATTAAAATGTCCACAATAATTTCCTTGAAGAGCTATTTAATTTAGGTAAAATTCCTGAGACAATTACCCCAAAGGCCTATTTCAAAGGTTTGAATGGTGTTTCCAACTTCCCCAAAGGGTACTTTTAATTTAAAGGGTCCACTTCATAGGGCATTTTATCCATGATAAAATTCCTAAAGGATCTACTTCATAGGGGTTGAAGGGTAATTTTGATTCCCCCAAAGGGTAATTTCATATAGATAATGGTCATTTAATAATTCCTAAAGGGTAGGTTACATAAAACCTGAAGGGTATATTCCTTGGGTCTAAAGGGTCTTTCTAGTGGAAAAAGGGTCGTGGAAGGGTAATTTTGATTCCCCCAAAGGGTAATTTCATATAGATAATGGTCATTTAAGAATTCCTAAAGGGTAGGTTACATAAAACCTGAAGGGTATATTCCTTGGGTCTAAAGGGTCTTTCTAGTGGAAAAAAGGTCATGGTAACTATCTTGAAGGGTAAGTAATCACTTTGATAAGGGTCAAAATCTTGGGATGAAAATATTGAAGGGTATTTCCATGTTAAAGGTTTCAATACACAAATGTTGAAGGCAACTTTTCATAGGAAAAATGGGTCAAAAAATATATCTTGAAGGATAAGTCTCATAGGGTAAAGGGTTTGGAATAAAAGTCCTAAAGGGTCATTTACACAAAACATGAAGGGTATGTGCCTTAAAAGATCTGGTCAAAAAAGATAAAGTGGTCAATTTGAGAAAGTCTTACGGGATAATTAAAAGGATAAAGGAAACTTTCAAAAAGGTTGAAGGGCTAGATCAAAAGTCTTGAAGGGTATATGGAAAGGATTCGAAGGGTCTACTTCATGGAAATAATTGCCCAAAGGGTATACTTTATAAAGGATGAAGTGCACTTTTGATTTCCTCAAAGGGTAATTTTATATATCTAAGGGTCATTTAAAAAGTCCCAAATGGTAGGTTTAGTAGGGTCTAAGGGATAATCCATCATGGGATTTATTTTAGGCAAAATTTTTGTAGTCTAAAATTCCATAATGCAAAGAGATCGTAATTTGAATTCCTTTGGAGGAATTGTTTTTGAAAAAATGTCCACAATAATTTATATAAAAAAATAAGGCTTTGTGAAATTAATTATAAAATAATAAAGGCCCAAAAAAACACCCAAAACATAAAGCCTAAAAGGATAATTTGCATAAGTACTGAAAGAATTAGCCTAGAAATATAAACTCAAAGAATAGTCCTTGTAGAACAAAAGTTAGTCTCATAAAACCCAATGCTAATATCATCCTACCAAAAGTGAGATACCTTAATTTTTCCATAATTTTAATAGACATGTGAAAATATGGGGGCTCAATATTAAGACCAAAATTTGAAAAGAAGTGGGTCCCCATTTCTCTTCGAGAAAAGGGGGATGTTGGGCACAACAAGATGACTATGGATCTAAGAAACTTACATCCAAATCTGAATTTGAATGTTTATTAACTAGTCTCAATTCTATCTCTAATGATATATATGTGTTACATATATGCTAAAATTATTTGGAGGTTTTGTATAATAATTTTTACTTAAGAGAAAAAATGAGGCCTCTGACAAAGATGTATTGTACCTCTAAATCTATCAGTTGGTAAATCAATTGATGCATACATGAATTTAATATTAGAATGTATTCAATTATTGGTTTTATCTCACCTTGGTTTAGTGAAGGTAACCTCTCATATGTGACTCAAGGTCCCTTATTATATATGTAGTGCCTATGAGATATTACTTCTAACTCATCATATGTATGTAGTGACCCACTAGGGAGTGCATGATGAAACCAATTTAGTGCCTCCCCTTCTAGGGATTTTGGAAATAATTATAGTAGATTCAACTTGTTTTTTATAAGTTCCATGACTTTCCCAAAAGCTTGAATGTGAAAATATGGGTCTCCATGCCCATCAAATATAGGGACACTAGTATCTGAAAGTTTGGTGGTAACTTTGTAGTGAAGATTCTATGCATAATAATATTGTCATCGATGGCATTGGAATTATCCCAAGAGTTGTATTCTTTACTCTCCAATGTGATATGGTGAACTTGTTGTTGTAAATAACCCACAACATGCATCAAGGATATTACCTCTTGTGAAGGTATAATATCATTATCAAGGGGTTCATTCAATTCTTTATTTTTTTATTTATCTTAGCCATTAGTATTTTATAACATGGATATTTTTAGGGAGGATTGGTTTGATCTCTATATCCTATAGAAGGGTGATAACTTGGACCTGGCTATAAGGAAATGATTTATCACCCTCATATAGGTTAGGTTTAGAAATAAGTTCTACTATAGTAAGGGGGGTTGAGGGAAATTCTTTGGTATCTCTTATATTTTTAAGTTGCAAATAATTATGACATGTTAATGGACTAGAAGATACTTTATTATCATGTGAATGTAAGTTATGTGAACTATCAACATAATAATAAGTGGGTGTGTGTGTGTGTGTGTGTGTGTGTGTGTGTGTGTGTGTGTGTGTGTGTGTGTTTAGAATTTGACCTATCATTAGTTTCAACATGAGAAATAGGTGGAGTCGGGGAAGAACTAGTAGTTGTAGAATCAATTTCTTCTTCACCATAATCATAATAATCACCATTATTCCAAGGTTCATCAAAATTAGAGTTTAATTCACTTGTAGAAGTAAGAGTAGAAGAAGTATCATTTACATGATCACTAAGAGAGAGAGTAAGAGAAGATTTTAAATTTTTACTACTATACAATATATCATCATGAGTGGATGAAATGCAATGCATTTATTCACTATCTATGTGTGGATTAAATCAATGATCATTACTTTCAATCTTGGAGTCAAGGGTAGAATAATTAGCAATCATGTTTTCATTAAGCATATTATGACATGTAGGAAAAGAGTTAGAGACATTTGCATTATTATTATTTTTCAAAAAAATAGTGCATTGATCTTGGAATGTAAAATAAGGTGATAAAATAATTTTGTCTACTTTTGATTGTGCATTGGTAAATGTTGTAATATTATTGGTAGATGCTTTTTTTAATTTAACTAAGAAGGGTAAAAAAGATGCATTTCTCTTTTTTATGTTACTTGAATCATATAAAAGTTGATTTCATGTATTACACTTATATAAATTTAATTTGAATAAGGAGGTAACAAAAGTAGTTGAAAAGCTAGGATCACATTAGAAAAACTCACTACCAAAAAGAGTTTTTTTAGCATTATAATATTAGTTTGATTTTGAGGTGTAACAGAAGAGGGAGAAGAAAGAGAAGATGCATCTAGTACATCTTTATAAACACTTTCATTGTCATGCACATAGTAATACTAATATTCATTATTACAATAATGGTCATCATCATCATCATTATAAATGAAATAATTATCATGTGATAATGTGAAATGTTTAAAATTTATCCATTTATTATTATAAATATTAGAAAAAATCATAAATTCATCAACTAGGTGAGGGGTAAGAGACTTCTTGAATTTCATTTTAAAGTTTCCAAAGAAGATAATGTAAATAATGAATAATAAACACATAATACGTAGAATATAATCTGACATAGGTATATGTGAAACTATGGGAAATATTTAACCCAATGTATAATAAATCAGGATTGTATTTGAAACCATAATTTATAGTATTGGGAGTATAGGGACCTAGTATGTGGATCTAGGGTTTGACGAGGGTTATTTTACAAAAAAAAATATTATAATAAATTAATGAAACCATATTATAGGATTTATTTTAATGATCTAGGTTGTGCCAAAAATTAGGAAATAATATAAGTTTGGAACCTTAGTTTAGTGTACAAAAATTAAATAAGGTAAACCCTATGCAAAACTAGGTTTTATGCAATATTTGAAGTAAGACAGGTTCACCATATGTTTTAACTATTTAGAACTTAGTGCACATAAATCCTATGTTTTTAGTTGGATGATTATAGAAATAACTTTGAATGAAAATAGGAAATAATTGATTTAACAATCCTTTCCCAAAATAGCAAATTTGTAAATAAAGTTACTTATCTAGAGTAAAACATGTATTTTTGTGACTCAGCCTAAGATTGAAAATTAGTAAAAAATCTTTAATTTCATAATTGTAGAAGAAATTAGGATTTGAATAGTAGCACCATTATGAGGATGGTAGCACTATGTGGTACTAGTGTCTAATTACTACACTAGTGTCCTTCTTGGAGGAGTTACCTAAAACTTTCAAGGAAGTTATAAGAGGGTTTAGGGGACTTATAGGTGATTATATGTCTTATGAAAGCTTTCCTATGTTACTATTTTGCTTTAATATATTTTGAAACACTAATGAATACCTACACACATGAAAAAATAACTGGATCAAATGCAAAAGAAAGGTAAAAATTGTGTTGTGGGATATTATGATCATGTAGAGTAGAACCCTTGTTATCTTGGTCACTACCTACATTAACTCCAATGTTAGGGGTATAATAACACATGTAGTTATCCCTTAGGTAATGTGCATAATCAATACACATGGCATGTTATAATGACTTTCACTTGGGCCCTTATTTGATCAAGCATGCATGTCTAGATGTGATAGCTGAGTAATATCCAAAGTATTGAGTTGTCTTATTAACTAATTTTATGTAATTATGTGCCAAAATAGTAAGTTCTAGGTGTAAAATGACTTGTGAGTCTCTTTATTTAAAATTAACTTTGATTTTAATGTAAGACCTTGTTTGTTTGCCAATAAGATGTAAAAGAGGGATAAAAACATAACAAAAGACTCAAGGTAGGGTTATGACCTAAAACATATAATAAAATGACCATTGGACACTAGTTCTATAATTAGACACTAGAGACACATGGTGATACTATTTGCATAAGATTGATATTATCTTGAGGCCTAAAAATAGAGTTAAGATTGGCTAGGATAGGCTAGGGGCCCTTATGACTAGGAGAAGGTGACTCAGGACCATTAGGGGTGTAAAAAATGGGAAAAAGAAGACATAATAAATATCAAAATACTCTAAATTACCATGAAAATAAGGTTCATATTCATCACTAAAACCTTCATGTGAAAGATCAATAAAAGACATAGTAATTGTGTTTGCTTTCCCAAATTTGGGTGTATACACAAATCCATCGCTTCAAAAATGTTTAGATAGTAAAATGACATGTGATATGAATACTATGATCTAAAAATCCACTTGTATGCATATTTTCACAACTATTAAAGATATTGGAAACATTGATAACAAATGTTGTCAAAGTTGAATTGGTAGTTAGAGATTTCCACCTTTGGTGATTTGTGTAAGGAAACTAGCATTGCTAACACATTTAGGGTGGTAGATACATATATTACTAGGTTATTGTCATCTAATAATGTGTGGTCAAGTGACCCACTACCCATTTTGGCCTCAATAATACCCTTCTCAATAAGATAAAATTGTATTTTTAGGGTACTTTAGACACATAAAATAGAAACTATAAGTTATTTTTATGAACCAAAAGAAACATCACATGTGTGTCAAAGCCCTATAATTATACCTTGGATCAAATTGATTCAAATTTAGATATGAATCCATGGCACACATTTTAGTAATTTTTTTTAAAATGTAACTTTTTTCAATGAAGAGATAATTTTTTATCCTCCAACTAACACTTCTACCTTGAAGACCTCCACATGGAAATCCATCACTTCAAACATGTCTAGATAGAAAAATGACACATGATCCCATGACCAAGACCTTAAAATCTATCTGAATTCATGTTTTCACAACTACTTAAGAGCTTAGAAAGATTGATAATAAATATTTTTAAATTTGAAATGACAATTGGATATCTATACCTTTGGTGCTTTATAGAAGGAAACTAACATTGCCAACAAATCTAGGGTGTAAGATAACATCTAAAACCAAGTTATTGACCTCTAATCACACTTGTTCAAGTTACCCACTACCCATTTCAGCATCAAAAATGCCCTTTTCATAATAACTGAGCACTTTTATTAAGATTCTCTTAGATTCAAGAATATGAAATTATTTACTAACAGTGCCAACCATGTGAAGGTGGAATATTATTTGGCACCACTAACCTACAAAAAAAATGATTAATAATTAATTAAAATTGAAATTTATATGTACTACCTAAAAAATCAATAAAATTTGGTAAAATTAAATACATCTACATTTGAATAATCAACATGCCTTGGAATTTCAAGCTAATTAACCACTAGGACCTTCACTAATCTTGATAGTATCAAGATTAGCTTCATGGTCTAACTCATGAATTCTCCATAGATTATTTTATAATGGCCTCCCACAATATTTGACCTTTTTGAATATTTTTTGCAAGAACCAAATGTTGATAGTGTAGTATTTTATTATGTGTTTCAAAGTATTTGAACAACCATACATCTAAATTTTTGATAGGATATCATCAAACCCAAGTTCTATTGACTACCAAAAACCTAGTGGGATAGTTAATGTTTTCCCCATCTATGACTGGGGATGTAGATATATTGTTTTATTCTACAAATTGACATAAGTCATAATATGTTCCCTCTTCATTTTTATCTATTTGAAATATTGTCATTGATGTCAAAGGTTTAGTATTATTGGTGATAAAGGCCCCATTGCATTTAATATTATTTATCTTGTCTAATATGAGTTAATATTTATTTAATATTAATGAATATATTTTTGGTTGCGTATGAGACAAAATAAGGGCCCATGGAGAAGTTGAAGAGTCACAGGATAAAGACAAAAGAAGGATGGGATGCATTTTACCATGAAGAGTCATCTTGGAGAATACCAAGAGTCACCAAGTGAAGACAAAAGAGTAAAGGGTGAATTTCTCATGAAGGGACACTTAAAGGCATATGAAAAGTCACCAAAGATAAGGACAAAAGTGGGAAAGACGTTTTTGGTCATGAAGGGTCATCGCATGACTTTTCAAATGCTTGGATATGAAGGGTCATCCAAGATTGGTGACATTTTCCATGAGGAATGAAAGGTCACAAAGGGGGAAGGCCAAAGGTCATTTGGAAAGCTATAAATAAAGGCTTGAGTAGCCATTTGTAAATGTGGAAGTGAGAGGTTGATTTGATATTGTAATATCTAGCTTAGAAGAGAAATTATGAGAGATGATTTGTATTTGTTATATCTAGCTTAGAAGAGCAAAAGTGAGAGAGAGGAAGGTGATGTTGTATTAACAACATTGAGAGATAGGTGTGTGGTATACACAAAAGGGTTGGTGCTCTTATGGGTTGGTGCTCACAAATTGTTGCTGAGTTGGTGTTTGGCAAAGGGGTTGGTGCTCCTATGGGTTGGTGCTCATGAATTATTGTTGGGTTGGTGCTCAGCAAAGGGGTTGGTGCTCCTGTGGGTTGGAGCTCACGAATGACAGCTGGGTTGGTGCTCGGTAAAGGGGTTAAAAGCTCTTATGGGGTGATGCTCACAAATTTAAGCTGAGGTTTGTACTTGGCAAAGGGGTATGGTGCTTCTATGGGGTTATTCTCATGAATATATTTGAGATTGATTTTCTATGGTTTTTCCCACATTGGGTTTCCACATTATATGTGATGTCTCTCTCTATCTTGTGTGGATGTTTATTGTTTGAGTTTTATTGCATATCTTTAATGTTTGATTAAGTGGAATTTGGTTAAAGGAAAGATTTATAAGATATATAATATACTAATTCACCCCCCTCTTAGTATATTCCATGCTTAAAAATTGGTATCAGAGCAGGTTCCTTCAAAAGAGTTTTACAGCTTGAAGGTAGATCAAAGAAAAGCATAAGATGGCCAAGCAGCTAAAGAAGGAGAATCAAGAGTTGAAATCTATGGTTGAGTCTCTTAAGGAAAAGGTGTGTATCTTGGATTCTAAGTTGGCTATAGAAGTAAAAGAAAATAAGATATTTATTCAAGATCTTAAGAATCAGTTAGAGGTTGCAACTTCAATTTTAACATCAAAAGAAGAAGAGTGTAATCAGTTAAAGGTTGAGTTAGGTTATTTAAAGGATAATCATGAGAAGCTTATAATCAAGGTTGAGAAAGATCATGAAATATTGGTCCAAGGAAAGAAGGATGCAAGTTTTGTAGGTAAATCAAAGAAGCCAATCAGGTAGCCCAATGCTTTCAAGTTTTCAAATTCTTTTCATGGCCATTGTTTTGCTTGTCATCATGTTGGTCATAGGGCAAGAGATTATATGAGGAGAAGCAATCAATCAAAGGGAGATCTTAGTCACATTCAAGAAAAAGGTATGAGAAATATTATTTGCTTTTGTTGTCATGAGGTTGGACATATTGCTAGATTATGCCAAAATAAAGTAAAGAGATATTCAAAGTATGTCAAAGGTTACAGAGTCTCTAGAAAATATGAGAAAAGACAAATTTAGGTTTGGAGACCTAAAATAGTAAAGGTTGATCAGGTTGAGGTTAAGAGTGAAAATGAATTACTTGCTATAGTAGATAAATAATCAAATAAGAAGGATTGTAAAGAATCTCTTGTTAGATTTGAGCATGAGTTTTGTCAAGATAAGATAGTTGCAAAAGTTGAGAAAAAGAAGAAAATCATAAATGATAAGGTTAGTAAGTCAAAAAGGTTAAACATGCTTAAATGGATTCTAAAATAAAAACACAAGAAGATCAAGGAAGAAATAGAGGAGATGTGGGAATTTCTTGAGATTTATTTCTAGAACCCTTTTGTGTGGGGGTGTCTCTTCTAGGCTTCATGGAGACACTTTTAAGAAAATTGAAGCATGGTGGATGCTATTGGGTCTTGGATATTTTACATGACAAGAAGGTGAGTTGACATATTAATTTGTATATCTTTTGAGGGAATATATTTTTGAAGAAAATTTTGCATCAGTATTATGGTTTGAGGCTATTAGAATGATTCTTGCATATGCAGTATTTCAAATGATTATGGTCATAAGAAATTAGAATGTTGAAAAAGAGCTAATAGTTTTAGAAATAAGGAAAATGATACTCATGCAGATTCAATGAAGAAGGATCAGAGTTTCAAAGTTCCATTCATTAGGAAGAAGGTTTAGACATGTTCATGGCAAAAGAAACAACCTGAAGATTCTATGATGGTGCAGATAGCTCTACACATGAGAGGTGAAGGTCATCCATGGTTTGTTGTTAGTAGATGTTTGATGCATATGATAGGAGATAAGAGTAAAGAAGATCAATGGTGGTACAGTGAGATTCAGAGATAAAACCACTGCTAGGATAGCCAAAAAAGGTACTTTAATTTTGGATAATGGTAGAACCAAGACTAAGAATGTTTTATAAGCATAATCTATTGAGTGTAAGGAAAATATGTGATCAAAGATACACCTTAAAGTTTCATATGGAAGGAAATATTCAGATAAGTTGATTACAAATTCTCAAAGGATAGGCAATGTTTTAATCAGATATCTTCTCAAAGATCGGTGAGAGGAGTTGGGAGTAATTTCTATTACTTCCTGCCATTGATGTTCAGCATCAAGTAAGGGGGAGATAAGTGTTAGCTCCAGGTATGCCCTTTGTCATTGATGTCAAAGGGGGAGAATAATAGGTATAGGTACAGGTGCAAAAAATAGGTACAGGGAATAGGTATAGGTTACTACAGTAAGGGGGAGTTACTGTATGTTTTCAAATGATAGTATGTGCAAGTGACAGGATGCGGTAGTTTTAGGATTGAGGTTGCCATTAATGACAAAGGGGGAGATTGTTGTAAATATTGTCATTGATGTCAAAGGTTTATTATTATTGGTGATAAAGGCCCCATTGCATTTAATATTATTTATCTAGGCTAATATGACTTAATATTTATTTAATATTAACAAATATATTTTTGGTTACATATGAGACAAAATAAGGGCCCATGGAGAAGTCGAAGAGTCACAGGATAAAGACAAAAGAAGGATGGGATGCATTTTCCCATGAAGAGTCATCTTGGGGATTACCAAGAGTCACCAAGTGAAGACAAAAGAGTAAAGGGCGAATTTCTCATGAAGGGACACTTAAAAGAATATGAAAAGTCACCAAAGATAAGGATAAAAGTGGGAAAGACATTTTTGGTCATGAAGGGTCATGACATGAATTTTCAAATGATTGGATATGAAGGGTCATCCAAGATTGGCACCATTTTCCATGAGGAATGAAAGGTCACAAAGGGGGAAGGCCAAAGTTAATTTACAAAGCTATAAATAAAGGCTTGAGTAGCCATTTGTAAATGTGGAAGTGAGAGGTTGATTTGATATTGTAATATCTAGCTTAGAAGAGAAATTATGAGAGATGGTTTGTATTTGTTATATCTAACTTAGAAGAGCAAAAGCAAGAGAGAGGAAGGTGATGTTGTATTAGCAACATTGAGAGATAGGTGTGTGGTATACATAATGGGGTTGGTGTTCTTGTGGGTTGATGCTCATGAATTGTTGCTGAGTTGGTGCTTGGCAAAGGTGTTGGTGCTCCTGTGGGTTGGTGCTCATGAATTGTTGCTGGGTTGGTACTCGACAAAGGGTTTAGTGCTCCTGTGGGTTGGTGCTCATGAATGACAGCTGGGTTGGTGCTCGACAAAGGGGTTTGAAGCTCTTGTGGATGGTGCTCATGAATTTAAGCTGAGGTTTGTACTTGGCAAAGGGGTATGGTGCTCCTATGGGGTTGTTCTCGTGAATATATTTGAGATTGATTCTCTATGGTTTTTTCCACATTGGGTTTCCATGTTATATCTAGTGTCTCTCTCTGTCTTGTGTGGATGTTTATTGTTTGAGTTTTATTGTATATCATTAATGTTTAATTAAGTGGAATTTGGTTATAGGAAAGTTTTATAAGATATATAATATACTGATTCACCCCCCTCTTAGTATATTCTGTGCTTAACATTATCATCAATAATAACTAAAAAAACATGCCCTGTATCATAAAAACAATTGTTAATGATGTTATCAAGTTAGATAATTAGAATAAATAATACATAATGATTAATCTTCTACCTAGTTACACCATATCAGATACATGGTAAAATTTATATGATGATGTCATATATAAAAGTTATAATTTTGGTGGAACTTGATATGTGTTGATTGGAATTAGACGTCTATAGTTCCATTCATCCACCCACTCCTGTGACTCACACTCATTCCAAACAAAGTCTGTGCATGAAGAATAGAAGCATGCCAAGTGTTTTGCATGAATTTTCAAAGAATCTACATTTGACCTATAAAATGAGTTGATCTCACTTGATCCCTTTATATTCATATAATCCTCATACTTTTCTTATTATTCTTCCTTCATTAACTAGAAATATCTATGAATACTAGAACTTTTGTTAGCACCATGGCCCATTTTATTGTTACACCACTCAATAGTGTTTTTGCATTATTAAAAATAATTCCATATTACAAATTCAACTCCTCTCTTGTAATGACTCATTTTACACAAAATTCAGCTCCTCTCTTGGAATGACTCATTTTACACTTGATTCAACACCATCATGCTCAACGTTTCCATGGATAACATTAGTAAAATTCAAAATATGTTCCACACTAGTGGTAATGTGCATCCTAATCAACCAATAAAACATCCATGCATTCTTTAATTATGATGTGAAATTATCTAACCAAATATAATGTTGATTTAAATTAGTGTTCCTCTCAGTCAACTTTCCATGGAACATTTCAAAATAACCTTGAAAGTACTTTGTATAATGTGATCGATCATAACTAACATTTAAATGGCACTCCCTTAATATTTTTTTATATTTTTATGTACTATCAGGTTCACACATGAATTCTATATGAATGAATATGGTAACCTATATTGAGTTATAATACTCTAACTAAACTTCCATTTGTGTTTTAAATGTGTAATTCTCACCAAAGTCAATTATTGAGACAATAGAACTAAGTGGTAATGTGTCCTTACTTAAATTTAAATTTTCACCTAACCATCTAACCCTATGTATGTGCCTTATATAATCATAAATAATTTCTCCCTAAATTTTACCAAAAATTATTAATCATGTGTTTGTTTTATAACAATCTCACACCTTTTAGATTCTTTGCCATCTTTTAATTGATATGTCATAGATTTTTATTTTATCAAACCAAATATTTCCTATCCAATTTTTTATACTCTCCTCATGGATATTTTTTTTAAATTTTGGCAATCCACCACAAATGTTGTAATTTCCATCCAAACATGTTTTGTTATTAAAAAATTGTTCATCTTATCTTTCAAAAAAAAAAGTTAGAATAAATTACCTTTTGTATTTTGGCATAAATTTCATGTCACACTCATGAAAAATGTTATTAGTATGCAAATTAAAATGTATATGGTTAAAAACATCATGGTGCATTGAAAATTCAACATGTTGCTTACAAGTGGTGTGTGTGTGTGTGTGATTTATTTTCACATAAAAGGGTTTACCCATATCAAAATATATTTGACTAATAGATATTTGTGGATGTTTATATAAAAAATTAGAGTAAAATTGTGTTTAGTTCATATCCAAGAAATATTTCATATCTGTTTCATGCTTATGAGAACCAACTCTTATTTTCACTAAATCTCTTATATTGGGTGAAAATCATGTATTGTATTTCAAAAATTATACAAGTAAATATTTGAGAGAATCAACTATAGCCTTGTCCTTTCATGGAAATAAACTAGATAATGATCATGTCTCATTGTTATTCACATCAATAATAAATTTTTGTATTCCAATTGCTTTCATTATTGTTTTTCTATTTATGTTTAGTACTCAGCTAGTTTTTGAAATCAAGAGTTTTCTCCATGTTTCACCACTTATAACACATATTATGATTATATGTCATGTATCATTACAATATTATATGCATATTTTAATGCCTAAAGTATGATATTCATCATGTATATTTTTAATAATTTCCTTATCTTCACCATCCATGTTTGATGTTCTTAGTCCTAGGGTGTACATAGTAGGTCTAATCTTAATCAATTTCATTAATGAAATAAACAATTGGAATTTTTAACTATTGAATTCTAATTTTTCAAAGAAATTATGCCAAATTATTTTAGTTAGTCTTCTTGAATGGTAGTCAGACATTTTTTTATTCATTAGATTTAAAAAAATCATGAGCTTCAATTATGTACTTGTATTTTCTATGCACAATCCTTGGAGGTGTTATTAATGGTAAATTTTCTTGAGCTGGTGATTCTATATCATTATGTTCACTACTAGTTTATTCATTATTACTATTATTATTTAGTGTTTCCATGGGAAATTATTCATTGTTACTTTCATCATTTTGTGTTTCCATGTAATTTTATTCATTATTAGGAGGTAAATCATCATGCATATATTCATCATCAACAAAATAAAAAACTCCATAATTTGAATGTGAAATTGAAACATAATTCCGAATTTTAGTTTCACCCTCATTATTTAATTAATACTTATCAATTTCATCATTATCTATGACATTTGGTTCATTAGGGATACTGTTTTTACCTTGTCTTGAGTGAAATGCTTGAATTTGTACCTTTTTGTTTTTCTCTCAACACTTGTAATTGCTTTAGTGTTTTGTAATTTAAATTCTTCCTCTTCTTTAAATTAGATCCATCACCCATGACTAGAAAAACTTTAAGTGTGTTTAAAAAATAACTTAATAGCTTTTGAAGGTGGGGTCTAAAAAATAACTTGATATCTTTTGTCCTCGACTTGTAGGTTGTAGAGAATGTAAATGGGGACACAATTCTCATTTTAGGTTTAAAATAGTCATTGAAATAATATTTTTTGTTTATTATGAACATAACACATATGTGTTATAATGTCATGCATTATATTTACATATTGATATATCACATAATTAAATCATTATAATATTATGTGATGTAATTGCCTCTTGATTGATGTCTAAATCACATCTTATATAGATGAAATTAGGTTTAATTAACCCCAAATAACATAATATACTCACAACTAGGTATAAAGGGTTCAAATTACCCCCAATTTCCCTTATGATTGCATTTATGATATAATTAGGGTTGATTGATCTCTGATCACATTCTATAGTTGTAATTAGGTTTAAAGGGCTCAAATTGGTCCAATTTTATTCATTATTAAATTGATGAACTATTTTATTTATGGTGTCATGATAATGGGGTTGATTGACCCCAAAATTACATCCCATATAATCAAAATAAATTTCATGGGGTTTAATTTCATCCAACATGCATCATTGGTTGTAAAAATTGACTAATTGGGTTAATATGTTAGGAAATATCAGCTAATTTATCCCCAAATAACATCTTAGACTCATAGCTATGTTCAAGGGGTTTAGATTGGCCCTATTTACCTTGATATTTACATTTATGATAAAATTAGGGTTGATAAGCCACATGTTGCATCTTATACAATCAATTGAGCCATAAATTAGGTTTGCATGGAATAATTTGGCCCAAATCATGTCCCTAATTACACCAATTGACTAACTAGATCAATTCATGATGGAATTGGAGCTAATTAACACCAGATCATGTCCTACTCTTATATTTAGGTTAAAGGGGCTCAATTTCACCCCAAATTCCTTTGTGATTGAATTAGTGGACTATTTAGTTTATTTTATCATGAAATTAGGGTTATTTGACCCATAAAGTAAATATTAGATAGTAAATTTTAGGTTCACATGGTTTAATTTCATCCAACTTACATCACTAATTATAAAAATTAACTAATTGAGTTAATATCTCAAGAAATATGAGCTAATTTTTAGCCCAAAATCACATTTTAGACTAATATTTAGGTTCAATGGGTTCAAATTGGTCTTGATTACCTCCATCTTTACATTTGTGATAAAATTATGATTTAGGGTTTAGGGTTATAAAAATTAACTAATTATGTCAATATGTCAATAAATCTAAGTTAATTTAGCCCCAAATCACATGGTGTACTTGTAGTTAGGTTCAATAGGTTAAAATTGGCCCTAATTGCCTTTATGTTTACTTTTATGATAAAATTAGGGTTGATTAAGCCATATTTTACATATCATACAATCATTTGATCCATAAATTACGTTCACAAGGCTCAATTTGGCCCAAATCACATCTCTAAATTAGTCTCAAATTAGGTGGAATGTGATCAAATTAGTCTCAAATTCTTCCTTGATTGAATGAATCAACTACTTAGTTTATTATATGATGACACTAGGGTCAATTTCACTTCAAATAACATCATCTATAATTTAAAATCGGTTCATTTGGCTCAATTTTTTAAAATTTAGGTCACTAATTACACCATTTGACTAATTGGAACAATTTATGATGAAATCAAAGCCAATTTAACCTCAAATCACATTATATAGTCATAATTATGTCCAAAGGGTTAACCCTAATTGAACCAATTGACTATTTAACTCATTATATGATGACATTAGAGTTTATTGAGACCAAAACCACATCTTATAAATGTAAAACTTGCATCTATCATTAAACCAAATGATTATTTACTTTATTCTCTGATGAAATTGGAGTCAATTAATCCCTAAATCACATTTTATAGTCATATTTAGGTTGAAAGGGCTCAAATTAGCCTCAATTTCCATCAAATTCAACCCATGGAGTATTTAGTTTATTTTATTATGACATTGGTGTTTACAACCCCAAACTACATCCTTTATACTCAAAATTAGGTTCATAAAGCTTAATTTCACTCAAATTTCATCACTCACTTCATCAATTCACTCTTTCACTCAATATGTCAATAAATATAAGATAATTTAACCTTAAATCACATCTTATACATGCAATTATATTTAATGGGTTAAAAATTGGCCTTAATTGCCTGAAATATTGAAACAATTGACTATTTCATTCATTTTATAATGAAACTAGACCTATTTGAACCCTAAATCATATTCCGTGTCATAGGAACAAATTTACCAAAATCACATCAATATATCCATTATGTCCTTTTTTTTGTTAGTGTATATATTGGCACACTCCACTTTAAAATAAAAATATAAAAAATATAAATGTGAATAGATAGATAAATAAATATAAACACATAAACATAGACTCATTTTGATTTTTTCATGTAATGTCAATGTAATGCATATGAATTATATAATTTACATGTTATGGTATGTTTAAATTCAAAAACCATGCCTTTTGGCTTATAGATGGCTTGGATTCCTAGGACAAAGGCTTGGACTTGTAGACACATAATGAAATCTAAAATATTTGATAGAAAATTATAAAATTTAACTTCCATTACTGAAAACACTATGAATTTCAATGAGATAATTCATAAAATTATTTTTTTTATGGAGAGCATTCTCTACTATTTCCAAATATATGATTTTTTAATTTTTGGACTATTTTAAGGTTTTCATCTATGTTGATTTATAACTAAGGATTTTTTAGGCCACTACATACCACAAATATACATGCCTATATAAATTTATTTATTTTTTCACTGATACAAATGAAAAACATTATGGTCATAAATTAGGCCTAGTTCTACACACATTCAAAGAAACTAATTTTCATTTTTTTACATAGTTAAGGGAGCCACACGGCCATTATCCATTTTTTGTCAATTTTTAGGATCTATTTACTTGTAAAATTAATAAAAAAAATATTCATTGGATTTTTTTAAAAAATACATAGGTCACAAATTATATTATCTTATCTAAATTTTTAGCAAAGGGTTTTAAACAATATTAAACTATTCTCAAAAACTAAGGAGCTATACGACTAGATATATACTTTATTTTTATAAAAAATAGGAGTTCTTATTAAAATTTTATATTTTTTACCTACTTATACTTAACCACATTGTGAAAAATTCTAGTTAAATATTGGATTACCACAACTTAGTGCAAGCATGGGATGTTCCCTTTGCGCTCAACATTTAAACACTTGGTTGTGCCAACATCAATCTACATAAGGCATGGGCCTTATGTGCTCACCCAAAGCACGAATTAGAATGAATCAAGGTTCACATTAGGCTAGTTGTGAAATGATACAAGGATTTAGTATGGGGGAATTAATCAATTAAATGAGAGCTTTAGATAGATCCATAGGTGCAATAACTTTGTAGACTAAGCCTAGTGTCATTGTGTCACTTAAGAGGTCACAAGGATACTTTTACTCATATTAAATAGATGTGGAATTACACTAGTATTGGGTTATATGCATATACCTATACTCTTATTTCATCCTAAATAATAGTAACATCATGAAAAGTGCATAAACTCCATTAAAGCAATAAGCTAGTAAAGTGCATGAACATTAAGTATGTTATGAACCCATGATATCTCTTCTCTTTACTTTTTTCATTTAGTAGTTGATTTGGATGCATATGGTTTTTAATTCATCCTGTGAGCATTTTTTTATATTCCACATTCATGGTAATTAGTATTTTATTAGATTAGAATTCATATATAAGTGTTGAGGCCATTGAAGGCATCCATAAAATTATTGTATTGAGCTTTATCAAAGGAGGTTGGCCCCTCGAAGTGGTCTATGATCAATTCAATCTTTTCAAGTCTTATTTTAGATTTAATTTGTGCTATTAATTCCTATTATTTGTGATTTTTTATTAATTATTATAGGAGGATCCTCTTATCTAGTATCAAAGTTCTTTCCAAGGCCACAAATATTTTTTAGAAATATTATAATTTATTCTACTGCATAATTTATTTACAGTATTTTTTTCAAAAATTCCTAACTCTATTCTATTGTATAAATTTATTCTGCATGACAATACTCTTTTTTGGATCAAGGTAAAACTTGATCATATAACTATGGGAAGTGTTTGGGTGAAATCCCTAAAACTCATTGTGATAAGTACCATAGGAACCCCAAAGTATTTAGCCAATTGAGAAGACCTATCAGTGAAATGGGTAATCACCCTTTCCTAATTGAGTATTTCCCATCCATGAGGAAATCCAAGATCTATCGTTGAGAGATAAATCCATGGCCAAAAAAGTCATGTAGAGTAGTACATGCTTAAACAACATTGGTGGCTAGAGTGATATCTTTAAACCCTTAGGTAACCATTAAAACTTGGGGTCCATTTTTATTAGTTTTAGAAATAGCAGCAAAGTATCAAAAATACTAGTAGAGTATCCAAAAATTAGTATAAAAAATACCATTAGAGTATCAAAAAAACACCATAGTAGATCTACATACTTGTTTCCACATATTCCCAATAGACATGTTTTATAGAGCATAGTAACTAGCAAACAAAAATAGAAAAAAAATATTTTTTTTTAATTTTTTTTGCAATATCTCTACATATATAACCCTATTTATCCTCAAAATTTACCCAAACACCTAAAATTCCATTCCATACATTTTATTCATTAATGTCCCATATCCCAATTCCACTCCTAATTCCCATAGATTGCAAATTTCCCTTTTTTGGGTTTTGCCATAACTTCTATTTTTATCCATTTGCCTTGAAAATTTTCCACTATGTTCATCATCTCATTTTACTCCGTTGTCCTTCTTTAACCAATTTTTTAGTTTTTCCATTTTCACTCTTAAAATTACCCTCACCTTCATCAATCATACTCCCACAATGCAAAAAAATTATTAAAAGCCCCTTTACCCCTTATATTTTTTTCCAAATTCAAAACCTTCCTTTCTAATTGTGTCTTATCTCTAGTTTTTCTATCCATTTCAAAAAACACTATTATTCGGGTCATGGTAGTAACCCAAACAAGAGAAAAAACCATGGAGGATGAAATTCCTACCCTCAAGACCCACATCAAAGATCTTGATAAAAAAATTCTTGGCCTTAGTCTTCAACATACCACCATGAACAATAGATGACATCCAGAGTCTTCTTCAGACACTATGGTTTCTTCTTCTAGCAATTATCATGGGCTGAAGATTAATTTTCCTTGATTCAATGGCATAGATCTAACTGGATGGATCTATCAGGCAAAAAAATATTTTAGTTTGTATAATACTTTTGATGCCAACAAGGTTTCACTTACATCTTTTTAGTTGGAACTTAAATTTCTTCAATGGTATCATTGGTATACCAAGGCTCATGATGACCCCATATGGACCAATTTTTACACCCTCATTTTTCAATGGTTTGGCACTACTACTTTTGATGACTTCACTAAAGTACTCACTAAACTTTGCCAAATAGGAATAGTGAGATAATATCAATCTAAATTTGAAAAACTAGCCAAACATACAAAGGGATTGTTTGATGAATTATTCAAGAGTTTCTTTGTCAGTGTATTAAAGGATGCAATTTGATTTGAGATCAAAATGTTTCAGCCCAACATAATGATGGAAGCCTTAGGGTTGGCTAAGTTGGTAGAGGACAAGATTGCAGCTCAACATCAATTCAAATATAATTTTGTTCCATTCAAAAATATATCTCCATAATGATCTCAAACAACACCAACCCCTATAACCACTCCTATCAAGTGTTTGACTAAAGTAGAGATACAAGCCCATAGAGAAAAAGGATAATGTTATAACTATGATGATAAATTCACTTGAAGACATTGATGTGTCAAGCAAAATCTCTACCTATTAGATGTAAACTCTCCACCTAAAATTGAAGATTGGGAAGATGTTCAAGATATAAAAGATGATATGGAAGAAGCTTAACTAATTGTGGAACTTGATTTTCAAGAAGACCAACCAGATATCTCTCTCCATGCCTTAGTAGGATTCACTACCATAAAAACCATGCAAGTGTTACTTCAAAAATCTCCCTCTCACAATACTCATTGATTTGGGTAACACTCATAACTACATTGACCCTCAGACCACCAAATAGGCTAATTATTTTATCCATCCTTGTTCTAACTTTAAATTCATGATTTCCAATGGGGTAACATTACCTTGCAAGGGAAGTGTCACAATGTGTGTATCTATATTGGATATTATACCTTTCTCTCCAACATGTTTTCCTTGTCTTTAGGTGGATGTGATGTTATTTTGGGAGCCCAATGTTTACACACACTTATACCCATCTTATGGTATTTTTCTAAAATTTAGATGTATTTTTTAGATAATGGGCAAAAACACACATTAAAAGGCTTACAACCTAGATCTCTTAGCATCATAAGTTCACATCATATGGAAAATTTTCTTAAGAAAAATTCAAATGGTTTCATTTCCCAGCTCTATTCCATTCAAATGAAATCCTCAATAGTCTCCACTACTCCTTTTGACCTCCAAACCATTTTGTAGAGGTATGCACATTTCTTTTCCAAACTAGTGGGATCACTACCTTCATGACTAGAGGACCACCATATTCAGTTCCTTATAAGAAGTGTTCCTCCCAACATCAAGCCTTATCACTACCCATTTATCAAAATACCAAGATCAAGATGCTCATTCAAGACTTATTGCAGTAAGGCATTATTCACCCTAGTACTATCCCATATTCTTCCCTAGTTCTCCTTATCTATAAAAAATATGGGTCATGGTACTTCTACATTAATTTTCATGCCCTTAATCACCTCATAATATAGGATAAGTTCCCAATATCTATTATTGATTAGCTTCTTGATGAGCTTCATGGTGGTCACTTTTTCTCCAAGTTATATCTCCACACTGGATATCATCAGATCTGGCTTCATAAGGATGATATCCCTAAGATAGATTTTTACACACATGATGGCCACTATGAGTTCTTGGTCATGACATTCAACCTCACTAATGCTCCTTCAACATTTTAGGCATTGATGAATAAAATATTATGGCCCTACCTATGGAAACTCATTCTACTTTTCTTTGATGATATCTTCATCTATAGTAAAACATGGTCTAAGCATCTCCAACAATTGAAGCTCACATTGCAACTTCACTTTGACTATCATCTTTGTGCAAAACAATCGAAATGTAATTTTGGTTAGGATGAAGTGGAGTATCTTAGGAATATTTTTTCAGCCCAAGGGGTTTGGGTGGATCCTAAAAAAATAATTACTATGATAAATTGGCCGCATCCTCAGACACTCAAGAGCCTCTATTGTTTTTTCGGGCTAACTAGATAATATCAAAAGTTTGTCAAGGATTACAAGAATATTGTAGCTCCACTAACAACTATGGTTAAAAAGGACGCTTTTACTTGGACACAAGATATTGAGTGTGCATTTGAAGAATTGAAATAAGCTATGTATACTACACCTATTCTAGCTATGATAGATTTCACCAAGACATTCACTACTAAGAGTGATTCTTACAATAATGGAATAGGTGATGTTCTTCTTCAATAAGTATGCCCTATTTCATTCACAAATAAATCCCTTTTTGGAAAAAACTTAGTGATCTATACTTATTAAAAGGAAATGATGACCATTTTACATGCAGTACAAAAGTGGTGGCCATACCTATTGGGTAATCATTTTTGCATCAAAACTGATCACCAAAGTTTGAAATGTTTTTTGGAACAATGGGTCTCTACCCCATCATAATAGAAATGGGTCAACAAAATCATGGGTTATGACTATGAGATAACTTAAAATCAAGGTAAAGATAAATTGTGGTTGATGCTCTATCTTGCTAATTTATAAATCAATCTTCCCTTTCAGTTATTTCCATGCCTATTCTAAATTAGCTAGACACTTTACAGTAGGGGTATGTCAATGAATCCTCATTGTCTCACATAATTCAATAGTTTTCCACTAACCCCTTGAAAATACCACTTTATTCTTGGGATGGTTCTTCTCTATGATATAAGGATCATCTAGTGCTACCTCAGAGCAGAGATCTCTAGCAAGTTGTATTTTATGAACTCTATACTTCTCCATCTATATGGGAAATCAGGGTTTTTCAAAACATATGAGTGGGAACAACATAAATTATTTTGGAATGAAATGAAAAAATTGATTCAATAGACAGTGGCTAAATGTGATACCTACCAATGCCATAACGGTGAAGCAACACTCATCCCTGGGTTACTTAAACTCTTGCCCCTTCCTACTAGGATTTGGGTAGATATTTCTATGGATTTCATCGAGGGGTTCCCTAAATCTAGAGTTAAAATGGTTATATTAGTTTTGGTTGATCACCTCTCCAAATATAGTCATTTTTTTACCCTCAACCATCTTTATACCACCTCCATAGTTGTACAAATTTTCCTAGACCAGATTTTCCATCTTCATGACATTCCTTCATCCATTATCTTAGATCATGATGTAACCTTCATGAGCCATTTTTGGATAGAACTATTTCAATGTATTATTACTCAATTGAAGATGAATTTTGGGTATCATCCATAAACAAATAGAAAGACTAAAATTGTCAACAAATTCTTGGAAACTTTCTTCCATTGCTTCACCTCAGAGCAACAACATTAGTGGGCAAAGTGGATCCCTCTTGCCAAATGGTGGTACAGTACCTCCTACCACACTTCAATGAAAATGACTCCATATGAATTAGTCTATGGTTAAGAACCATAATTTATCCTTTCATACAACTCTAATATTTCATCAGTCTAAGAAGTTAAAATGATTCTTTGAACCTAAGATCAGATACTTAGTGCCCTATGGGAAAATATTCATATGACACAAAATCAAATGAAATAATTGGCCGATCAACACCATTTTGGGTGCACTTTTCAAGTAGGTGATATCATTTTTCTTCACCTACATCCTTACAATAAATACTCCACAAAGCTCAAAGGGTGTCATAAGCTAGATCCCAAGTACTATGGGCCCTATAAGGTTCTTTAAAATATTGGGTCAGTTTCTTATAAGTTGGAGCTCCCACCTTCTTCCTGAGTTCACCTAGTATTTCATGTCTCTTATCTGAAGAAAGTTCTTGGCACAAACATCATAGTGCAGACTATTTTACCTACAATTTATAATGAAGGATCCATTCTTCTTAATTCAAAGGTAATCCTGGATAGGTGCATATGTTAACTTCTCTCCCACTTCATCACTGAGGTTTTAATTCAATGACATGGAATGCTACTACAGGATGCAACATGGGAACCACTATTTTAGATTCAACACCAATTCCCACATTTGAAGCTTTGAAGCTAAATCTTTTTCTAAGAGGGAAGGGATGTTATGAACCCATGATATATCTTCTCTTTACTTTGTTTGTTTAGTAGTTGCTTTGGATTATATGCTTTGTAAGTCATCCCGTGAGCATTTTATTTTATCCCACATTCATAGGAAGTAGTAGTTTCTTAGATTAGAATTCATATATAAGTGTTGAGGCCATTAAAGGCATCCATGAAATTATTTTTTTGAGATTTCTCAAAGGAGGTTTCCCCCTCGAAGTGGTCTACAATCAATTCAATCTTTTCAAGTGCTCTTTTATATTTAATTCATGTTGTTAATTATTATTATTTGTAAATTTTTATTAATTGTTGTAGGAGGATCCTCTCAAAGTAACATAATTTCATCAATAGTATGACATTATAAATATATGCATTCCATTAGCAACATAGAGAGACATGAAAACTAAACACATTAACCTTCATCATTATTGAAAGTTCATAACAAATTATATGTTCAGATTATAATAATTAACAACCTAAAATCTCAAAGGTGAGCTTGGGCACATACAAGTGGAGCCTTAATGGCCTCCATGCTATTCTTAAAGCCTTAATGGCCTCCATAATATTTTTAAAACCTTAATGGAAGATGGATCAATGTCTATAGAGAATTTATTTCACCAGATCTTTGCTATAGTTATTTTTCTCCCCTACCTCTTCTATCTTGAGATCTTTATATAAGCCCTTAGGAACATATTTGATATGGTGGAATTTTCATGTTGAGTGTCAATTTGGAACTCGATCATCATAACCATTACCTCTATGAACATATTAACTCCACTCTTTAGCTACTATATCTCTTTATATCCTCAAAGATGACCTAAAAATATGAGAGATAGTTAATTTCCTACCAACTAGCATAAGATATGTGTTGTAACCTATAATTGAAAAAAAAAACCCCAAAGGTTAACCCCTCAAAAAAATGATCCTCTCACACCTAGGTGAAATTCATGTTGGCATGAATCTACTACTAATAGGTTAGAGGCCTAACATTACCCCATATAAAAAATTTAGTCTAACCTTAAACTAAGCCATAAAACTCTTAATAATGCAAAACTTAGGTGCATTCTCCTTAAGAGTTAAAGTCTTTAAATACCTTAATGTCTATCTTGATTTCTTCTATATCACTAACAATCTTGGAGGATGTAGCAGTGAGTGCAAGTATATCCTTTTTTTGTTCCTTATAGAAGACCTCGATATTGGATTTTTCCTTTTTCACACTTTTATCTAAGATCTATCCTTACTCATGCCTTAATCTATAAATCATGGAAGAGTGCTTCTAAGTTTTTCTCCTAGTCCTTAATTTATTTATTGAGTGTATATATGCTTCCCATGATTTGTGTCTACTCTGCCCTACTTACTGAGTACACTTGAGCCATTAGCTTATCCTTCTCTTCTTTTACCTATTTTAGTCATGCATCTATTACTACCTCTATTCCCTCTTTTAATTTTATAAATAAGCCTTCTACATATTAGAGCTTGTCATCTAGCTCTTTCTATAGCATGATGTTACGCTCTTCTTCTTCTTCCTATGGCAGCTTGGGTTTTATCTTTAGGAGCATCTACTCCACTAATACACAAATATTGTTAACCTATAAAATGTCAAAAGTTCTAATGTAATCAACCTACATGAATTCCTAGAGTTATTGTAACTTGAATCTATTGGCATACACCTCATCCTCGACTTCCTTTAGGAGATTTTCCCATTTCCTCAACTTGCCATCATTGATGATGTTCTGATGCATAACTTCTGTGTTTATTCTTAACATCACATTCCAAAATTAGATTGGGTTCATGGCATGATGGTTAATAAGGAGGGAGTCATGCCCTTCTTTAAGATATATTAGGTTTGAAGTCACCACTCTAGGTGCCTCAAATTAGGGTTCATCCATATAGTGGTCTAATACAAATGAGAGTTTTTTATGCATCCTAGTCATGGTGGGTTGGGGGAATAGTTTCATACATGTAGAGATCTTCCTATACCCAATTATTCTACACCATCTCCCTTATATTTAGTTCCTTTTTTCCTTATTGATGATGGCATTTTCTATCTATACTTCCTCCTCTTCATTAGTTCCACCATTTTATTTGTCACTTTCCTCTGAAGATTCACTTGTTTGGTCCTTGGGGGTTTCTTCCTCAAACTTCTCTCCCTCATTCATTTCTTCGTCCTAGGGTTTTTAAATACTTACTTCTAAGGAAATAAATTTAGTGCTAGCATCACCTTATTATTTTTAGGTCTCCTCAATGATCTTTATTTGTTGTTATAAGGCACTAGTATTACCTTCCTTTTGTTTAAATACCCCGTCACTACTTGGGTGTGCCTCTTTTAAAGCCTATTTTACTTTTTGATAGGGTCACTTGGCACTTTTCTGACCACTTCAACTATTGGTATTGCACTTGCAAGAACATTTATGTCCTTTTTCACTAACTTGGCCTTTTTTTGGGGGGGAGAAAGCCTCTGATTCTCTTCAAATGCTAAAGATTTATTGATATCCCCCTTGCTCAAACCCATCTTTTTCCAAGAAACTCTTTTCTTCTTGAATATTTTAAGAAGTGGTGGTGAGGCCTCCTTGTTGGATGTCAGCACTGGTTTCCTTAGAGGGATCATACATTAGGTGGTGATAGATGAGGCTTTCCATTTCTAATGTTACTTGAATAATGGTAGTTATGACACATTTAAAGGCTTCCTTCACATTCTTAACACTAAAAACCTCTTATCCTTCCCCTATCGATAGGATATAGGTCCCTACTCTATCTTTTTAAGTCTCCTCCTCTATTTTAGGTGTGAGGGTCACCTCTCTCTCCATATATTAAAGGGTTATAGTACAAAAATATATAGTTCCCTCAGTCTTTTTATTATGCTTCTTTCTAGAATAATAACTCTCTTGCATGAAGGTCATGTGCTTTTTTGGAGTAGGGGTACAATTGGTTCTTTAAATACAATATTTAATTGAATGTGTTCCATGATCTCTTCTAACTACTCACCTCATTTCCTTTAGAGTGTCTTCTCTTGCAACTTTGGTATAGCCTTCCCTTCATCACTGATTAGGAGGGGGTGATCATCATCATTTTTATGATTATCTCCCTTATTTTATAGATTTATCTCATAATAGAGGTTAAAAATCTTCCCATTTACTATCACCTTATGTATGGGATTGATATCCATCCTATCAATGTTATCTTCCTCATATTTTATCACCTTAGATCTAGGGTACACAAACTAGTACCTTATCATGATTTTGTTGTGATCCAAGGTCATGATTAGGATCTCAATTTTTTGTGTGTTGGAAATTATCCTTAGCACTACCATGAATTATTTGGTTGATAATGTATAAAGAAATTAGAGCTAACCTGATAAGTTGTCATCTATGAGTGCTATGTGCACCACACATAAGTGTTTCATCATGACAAAGGTTGCCATTATGACTAATTATTGGGGAAGTTCCTAAGGGATACACAATTCCTTCCCAAAGGCTTGTATGTACCTCTAAAACCATCCTTGTACATTAGTCTTATACTTCTATGAGAAGTTGGGTGGGTGAATGAAGTCTTGGTACTTCATTATAAGGGACTCATGGCTAGGTGGGAACACCCATAGGTAGTCATCATCACCATCCTACACACTTATCTGCTCTATTACAATCAAGATCAGCATGTACCCCCATTGAAAGGTTTTACATTCTTGATGGTACTCTTATATAATCTTGACTATCTCCTCTATGATGAACTTGGAAATGTTGAATCTCACATCTTGTACCATGTGGTGGATAATTCATAAGAATTCATTATTAATATTAGACTGTCAACCACTAGGTCATATTTTGGCAGTACAAAGGTGTGACACTACCCTTATGTTGGGGTCCTATATATCCTTGATAAGGAATGTAAACCCTGACTTCTAGTAGCCAAAGAGCTTTGTGAACCTTTCAAACTCCACCTCATCCTCCATCATCTCATGTATGTCTTAATTTTCACTAGGTATCCCTATGATTCTACTAATGAGGCTCATATAAATTTTCATGTTCCATCCAATGAAGTAAAACTGATCACCATGTATTTGAAAGAGGAAGAAATACACCATATCTTCTAGCTTGCCAAAGCTTGATAGCTCAAATAGTTATGTGAGATCCATGTTTTTCAATTTATTTATGATGGAGACATTAGATAAAATGGTGCCTACCATGGTCTTATTTCTAGTGTCTAACATCATATCTTTATTTAGTTTTTTTAGGTTATTACTTGTCTTGTGGTTGTAGTCCTTCAACTAGCACATATGCATAAAGAATACCCACTTCTTCCCCACCATAAATTCCATGGGGTATTCCATGTCCCTATAAATGATATTTTCACTCACTTTTGTATCTATTTCTATGATGCTCACTCATTTTACCATCTACATCTCCCATTTCATAATGGATACGTCTTTCATCACCTGCACTTTTTTCACATATTTTTACACCTATGGAGGACTTATCATTAGCCTCTTCTTGCCAATCCTAAACCTATTACTATTAAAATATGGCTATTTACTTCTACTAAAGTCTAAAATTGTTTTTGGCACTACTTCATATTCATAGTAAATGTGACTGTCCATTCATCCATCAAGCTTCCTACCCCATTAATGGTGGCATAGTCAATTTATTAGAATCTTGCTCCCATATTTCTCTACCAAATTATCTCCACTTGCCTCCTTTTCAAATTAGGCTAGAATAAAATGTTCTCATTATTCTCTCATTCTCATTTAGTAAGGATATGGGTGATCGGTTATCTCTCTAGTGACATCTTTCAATATTAATGGCTTAGGATCTTTGCTCTTCTCAAAACTCTTAAAAATGACAATAACCTTCTGTTCTCTACCATCTACCCTTTTATATGAGGTTCTCAGCTACCACATTGATGGTTGGAAACATTTAGATTCTTGAAATTTTATAAAACCTATGAAATATGCTAAAATCCACTATTGACTACTCATTTATTACGAAACTTTGTTATTTTACCATTGTAGCATTAAATTTGCTAACAATTTATTCAGTGAAGTGATAGGTAATTCAAATAGTCACTTCCCATCGACCATTGGGTGGGTACTAGCTATCATGATGGTCATTCTCTTGCCCTTTGTTTAACTTATCATGATATTAGCACCTTTTATGGCAACCTAGGCATAGGGCTTCACATTTGCATGATTCATCTTCATTGGTTCCATATCTTTTCAGTGTTGCACTTTCTTTCAAGTGTGCCTCTCCTTCTTGGTTGATTTATCTATACTTTACCATTTAGTTCTTTGATCTTACCTACCCCATACTAATACTTTAAGTTGGTCCTTCAATGCCTCAGTATTTATTCTTGGTCCCTAGCGCATGTACTCCTTATGTACCTTCCCTCATCAACTCATACTTATAGTTTACTAAACTTGGTAAACTTTACCCATGCCCAAGGACTTAGGTGTTTGGCGTCAAATACTTAAAAAGTGACTAGGCTTGACTCACCTAAATAGATTTATGCAGATGTAAGTGTCATAAATGTTCTCATATGGGCCTAAAAGTGTCATGCTTATTCACTCAACCTAGAAGAAAAAAAAAGAAAATATGTGTCTTACACCAATTTCATCATGGTCATATGTCAAAGTGATCAGCTTTTGACTATAAATTTGGTGGTAGATTATGGAAGTGCCATCCTAGTGATGGTATGTGTATACACATAATATTTTCAAACTTTATCAATTATTGATGCTTTCTATCTTCTAAGAACCCATAAAATCTTAATCTCTTTGATGCATGCCTTGAAGGGTGCACTGGGAAAGGGGTGGGAAGTCCATTAGTACTTCACAAGATTATTTTTCATTATTGACACTTATTACCAGTCCAAATAGCTCCTAAAAACATTCCCCTAAGCTATTACTCCTCTTTTTCACACTCCTTTGATCATTTACCACCTTTTTTACCAATTTTCCTAAAATAAAACCCCTTTTGATAGTTTGTAGTAATAGGTTGACTAGGTCAACCTTATACTCTTATTGATGAAACTCATTTAGGGTCTAGTTCAGCTCCTAGCTGACCTAAACCATGACCTAGTGAGTTTTTTTCAATAACAATACCAGGTCAACTGAGTTAACATTATCAACTAAAATTTTCATAAGGGTTTAAGCTTAGATCCACCTATATAAACACACCCATTTCACTATTCTTATCCAGACATCAAGAGTTATTATTCATTTTCACTTCTTTACAATCTACTTTTTTACCATTCTACTTGAGGAATCTTAGCTTAGGGTTTCTACTTAGACAATCTAGTCTTATGGAGAACTCCTGGATGTTTTGGCATTTCTCAGTGATCCTTATAAACCATAATAACCTCTTATGAATCCCCTTTAGCCAAGAGAGATATTGAGTCTCAATGGGTTTTTCTTTTAGGTAAGTATCTCTAACTTTGATCCTCTCTTTAGTAGATATAAGTAGCATAAGTAATGGATTTTGAATAATATTACTCTTCTTCTCCATGCATTAAAGGTCTTACCTATACATATCTTAATTAGGATTCTCGTATGTATGTTTATTTTCATTTGTTTTCTAATCCCCATATTGTGCCACAAGCTTTGGTGAGAACTAGATTAGATTTCATTACTTTACTTGTTATTAGTATAGTTAATATGAAAACACTAGACTTAGTTAAGTTTATTGCATGATTTTTCTTGACTGGAGGCTTTGAACCCCTCTCTAGTATTATTATTGTGGTAAGAGATCCCCTAATTAGGTCTAGAAGATCCACATATTGGTCATGTTCTTAATTATATTATTTATCCTCAATCATAAGTGTAAGTTTGATCTATCTTCTCTGAGCTAGGATTGATTTATAGATTTGATTGCATAAATTCTAGTGAAATTAAAATGAATCTAACCCTTATAGGTTTTCTTTCATGTTTTTCATTTTTTATCATTTTATTTATTATTTTTCTATATTTTTGATACTAGATCATTGGACAGTATAGTTTCTAACTTCTATGTACTAGTTTAAAACAATCACATCAAAAATGACTCTATTATTTATGTGTAAGTCTTCATTAGATACAGGTTACTAGGTTGAACATATTGACATATTACTCTTATTAAGTTCCAAAATAGCAAACTAGGTTGAATATGTTGACATAATATTCTAGATAGTTTCTAGAAAACATACTAGGTTGACCAGGATAATATAGTCATCTTAAGAGGCTTTAATAAACAAGGAATTGTAGAACTAGGTTGACCCAGTCGACATAGTTGGTAAAATTTGAAAGTAACATTCAAGGCACTTCAATAGAAATTTCACATTCCTCAGCATCTTCCAACCCACCAAGGTTCCTTTCTTTCTCTCTCTCTCTCTCTCTTTCATTTCATTTCTTCTTTATAGTTCTATTTGACAAAGTTTGTAATATTTAAAACTATCATCATACATCAAACTAGGTTGACCTATTCATCTTAGTTTTGTCTTCTATCTCTCATCTACAAGACTAGGTCAACCTGATCGACTTAGTTATTAAATACTCTAGCTTCTATAGTATAGTAGTGACACTATCAATTATGTTCTATAATGTTTGCATATACTATCATCTAAACTAACTCTATACTGTGTTTCAAATTGGGAATTAACAACATGTTCTAGTAATTACATCACACTTTCACTTTTAGTTATTTTTCTACTTAGAGTATATCACATAGTATAATTAAGTGGTTATTCAATACACCATTTAGTTATATTATTTTTCTCTTTATTGCATACACTACCAAATCACATAACATCAAAATGCATTTAAACATTTGTCTTCCTAAGGCCTACCTACTTGGATTTCATCACCAAGGGGAAGTTTACTTAGTTTTTTGGATAAGTATAAACATGTGATTAATGGTATATATTATCAAAGCACCTAACATCTTTATCATTTCAAGATTGTGAAGTGAGGAGGTAGGTCCCAATACCAAACCAATACCATTGCCCACATAAATCCCTTTCAACCTAAGCATCCTAAAACCATCCATAGATTTATTTTTAGTTCTCTACTTTTTGCCAACTTCCTTATCACACTTTATAATCTAACAACATTCAGGATGACCACTTAATATTTACTTTTCAAGTTGATTGCTTTATCTTTGTTCATTGTATGTTATATTGTAAAAACTTGCATTGGCACCATTGGTGCAAGTTTTTACGTTTTGTGCCTTAATTGGATCATTCTTATTGACCCAAATTCTTGGTTGTGTCCTTTAATTTATTTCTTTAAAGTAGATTGCAATATTTTTTTATGTTTTCAGTACACTAGCATTCTATTCAACACAGTCTCTTACAAACTATTTTTCTCCCTACCTATAGTACTAAGTCAACCTAGTTGAATATGTATCTATTTTTACTATTTAGATTGTAGATCTAGGTAAACTTAGTTGACTATGTACTCTTATCAAGCTCTATTTTCCCCAGTTTTCAATATTAGGTAAACCTAGTCAAGTTTGTACTCTTATTGTCTATCTTATCTATATGAATTAGTTCTCTATTTTTCCTTAGCATTCTATTTATTTTTCTCAATTCATCATGAAGTCTCTTATCAAAATATTTTTGGACAACTTGAATCCATTTAGATAATATATGGGATGTTCATTTCTACCTCTCTTTTCCTTCTAAGATAACCCTCACTCTTAGATTACCTTTTCCCCTCCTTCATCTATGGATTGTAACATGGTTTAAATCACATCCCAAGATGAATTAGGTGGATCCAATCCTTTCTATACTTATTAAGACAATTCTCATCTTCAATCCCTTCAACACAATTTGGGAGCAATTGACATGAGTGTATCCAACAATCCCACTAATAATCAAAATTCTAACAACCCTCCCCTAATACCAATTCAAGGAGTTCTCCTACAAATTCCAACCCACCAATTGATATGACTAAACTTCTTACACACATCATACACCAAATGAACATAATGCAAACTTATAACACCTCTAAAATGATTAAACTATGTCATCATTTGATCAATATGGCTAATCAAGCTCCAACTATCAATCCTCAAGCCAATCTAAATTTTATTCCTCTACCTCTTAGAGATGCCTTAAGAAATGTTATTCCTCAACTTATAATGAATAGAAAAATGCTTTAAAATATCCAAAATAAGCCTTTATATCCCTTCATTATATCTATTGATATTGGTAACATATCTCCAACTATGAAGTATGATGGGATTGAGGACCCTACATCCTTTATCAAAGCATTTGGCAATCTTTACAAATAGTGGATCCAAACTAATAGCTTCACCACAACTAAAATTTTAGTTAAAAATTTCATTGGAGATGTATTGGAATGGTATAACTAGCTTACCCAACATTCCATTTTACAAATTGATGATTTAATCAATCCTCTATTCAAAGAGTTTCAACATAATGATCTTCCCAAAAATTGTCTTAGCCACTTCATCAATGCTAAACAATCTCCCATCGAATCAGCTCATGATTTTATCAAATGATGGAAATATGTAGCCCATAAATGACCATAACATTACTAATGATAATTTTTTTAAACTCTTTATAACTACTTTAACTCCTCTTCAATATAAGTTTCAAACTTTTTCTCCCCAAACACTCAATGAATCTTTTGACCAAGCTAAACATCAAGACTTCCTCGTGAAGCAAATTAAACCCAATACCAAATTCCTTAAATAATATTTTCAAACATCTACTAATACTATCACTAAAAATACTCCTCAAACCAAGCCAAGAGTTTCTAAAGCTAACACTCCCTCATCTTCTCACATACCACTCACTGTGCATAAAATGAAACAATTCTTACCATCCTCTAAACTTTTTCATTATCCTAATAATCCTCATAAATGGTACTACCCTAATCATTTTTTTTGGTTCCACACAAACATTATTCATTCCCATGAATCTTGTAGAGGGATTACTATATTTTTTATCTCATACATGCTAAGTGATTCCTTTAATCACAAAGCCATGATCAACCTTCATCATCAAGAGTACAAAATTACTTCTCAAAAATGACAAGCTTCCAAATGTTCTTCTTATAATAACCAAAACTATTTTCCCACATCTAATAATCAAATAAATACCAAATATGTTTATGCTATTGATGTTTATTATGACCAATATTACAAAAATCCTCAAATTTTAATGGAACTAAGGTCAATTATAGTCACAGACCAGCTCATAGAGATCCTGTCATAAAACCTAAGAAACTATCTCTAGAAGAAAAAAATTGCAAAGATGCTACAACCACTAATATCTATTTTAAAGCCCTTGAGGAACCACCTCATTATTTTAAACCTTGAACCACTTCCATTCCTTCAAAATCTTCCTTATCTTCTAAAACTCATACTGGTTCTTCTTATAAATCTCATTATAACTTTCTCAAAGAACTTAACTCCTTGCCTTGAAATATTCCACTTATGGAGTTCCTTATGCATATCATCACAAGTTCCTTATGCAAAAATTACAAGAAATTGAAGATCAATATTCTATAGATGAATAAGCACCTTCTATTAAACCTCAACCTACCAATGTACATACCATTACAACTATTTGTCCTTCTTCTAAAACTTTTATTGAATTTTTTGAAGAGGACATGATTAATGATGAAATGATTTTTCACATTGATGATCCACCATTATTCATTAAAAATCCATTAATATTATCCTTATCCATAAATTTTTAGTTGACAAAGGCTCTAGTATTAATGTGACATCCTTGTGTCTCATCTAATAACTTGGTTATAATAAGGATCATCTCAATAAAAATTGCCTTACCTATCGTGGCTTTGATAAAAGTAATATAAATCCACTTTTTTGTATTTGTCTTACCCTAATTATCATATCTAAGACTATTTGAACTATAATTATGGTCCTTGATCTACTTTTATCTTATAACACACTTAGTTATCCTTGGACTCATAGAATGAGGGCCATCACTTTTTTTATAACCAATGCATTAAATTATTACGTAATGGAAAATGCTATAAGAATAAGGATAATCCCAACCTTTGGCATATTTAACTTCCTAATCCAAAATCTCAATATTGCATTCTTACCATTCCTACCATCAATAGTGTTCCCTTACCTAAGTTCATCAACATTAATCCTAACTTACAAGCCACTCTTCCTATTTTGGATGATGATGAACCTAATGAATTACAAAATACATGAAACACTACCAAGCTACCTCTTTATATCTTAGAGTGGCTTCCCCCTTCTTTGTTACCTTGTGATCATACTATTCTTCTCATGGATTAGATCACTAATTTTTCCCCTCCATGCAATGCTCAAGAGCCTTAATTACTAGAAGATGCCTTCACATGAAATGACTATAGAGTGGCTAAATTATTCCAAGATCCTCTCATGATTTCTCCATAAAATTTTAGTAACATTGGGATTTCACCTTTTGAAACTCCCCCTGAATCTAAATCATGTACCATTTCTCCAACCTATGACGATAAATACATCATGGCCCAAGGTCAATCTCAAGACTTGGATGTTCAACATTATTATAAAACCTTAGCTCAAATACATGTTTTCAATTGGGATGTTCATACCATTTCCATGGATCATGAATTATATCCCAAAGGTCATGTGCCTCCTATTAATTTTCCTTCATCTTCTCTACCACCTATAGATCCCATCACTACATTTAATCATTTCCCTATCAGAGAAACTAATAACACACCAATCCCATCTGATCAATCTACTTATCCTAATCTCAAGATTACATTAGATTCTAAGATTATTTATGTATGTTAGATACATTCTAAATAATATTTCCATGGTAATAAAATTCTAGATCTCAAAGTATATGTTGAGTATTATGGTCTTCTTCCCACTTTGCCTAGTGATGAATCTATTTTTGAATTAATTCATACTCAAGAACCTCAACTTCCATAAAAACATCAAAACCTTAGGAATTTCAAAAATAAAACCCCTTATTTAAACAAATTCATCTCTAGCATAAATCCTAAATCTAATACAATTTATTCTTTACCAAATTCATCATACCACTTCTAATATGTCAATGTTATTCTTATTAAAGAAACTACTTGCATTGATATGGTATTCCATTATGCCTTCAACCAATTATAGTTTTTCATAAACTCTCACCTATTGAACATGATAACTTTAGCTTATTTTTCGATAAATATCATGACATACTTGCTTGGTCCTATGAGGACATGCCTAGTATTAACCCTAGCATTATGGTGCACAATATCATCATTTATCTTGATGCCAAACTTGTGTGTCAAAAGAAATGGAAATTACCACCTAAGGTTTTTACCTTATGTCACAAAAAAATTATCAAACTTCTTTAATCTAAGTTTATCAAACTAGTGGACTACCTAGAATGGGTTTCTAACATAGTTCTCATTCAGAAAAAGGTCACCATGGTCATTTGCATCTACATTGATTTTCATAATATTAATCTCACTTATCCCAAGGATAATTTCCCATTAACTTAAATAAATGTCATAATTGATTCCATAACTAGTTATGAAATGTTATCTCTTATGGATGGTTTTTTGGGATATAACTAAATTCACATTACTCCTGAGGACCAGTATAAGATAACTTTCACCACATAATGGGGTAACTATTGTTATGTTAAAATGCCCTTCAGCCTCAAAAATGCCAAAGCCACTTATAAATGAGAAATGACTCATATATTTCATGATATTATCCATAACATTGTATAAACCTATGTGGATGACCTCATTGCTAAGTCTAAAAGCTGTAAGATTCATCTTTCTAATCTTTCCATCATCTTTAACCATCTTCTTAAATTCAATGTTAGACTTAATAATTACAAATATGTCTTTGGTGTCACATCTGGAAAATAGTTAGGATTCTTAGTCTCTCTTTATGGCATCAAACTTGACCTTGTTAAAATTAGTGATATAATCAACATGCCCATCCTTCATTCCATTCCATACATTCATGATTATCTCAATAAACTTGGGGATATTAGATGATTCATCCCCAAAATTACTTACCATATCCACTATGTTAATTCTCTTCTTAATAAATTTAATGCTTTAGAATGGATGGATCCTTGTCAAAAGGCCTTTGATAACATGAAATAATCATTACTTCACCCACCTATGTTTCATCCCTCTTCAAATGATTAACCTTTGATCTTATATACTTATTCCACACCCAGATCATTTGGGGAAATGCTTGCCCAATAAGATGATACCAAAAGAGAGTATGACATCTATCATATTAGTTGAGGACTCATTTATTATGAGAAATGTTACATAAAATTCAAATGTGATTACTTCATCATATATTTTATATCTAAAAAGCTTTGACATTATATGCTTTATCAGACCACTTATGTCATCATTCATTCTAATCCCCTTTATCACTTCTTCTCTAAATGCTTTCTACCTAGATATATAATTGGTAAATGGATGGTCCTTATCATGTAATTTAATCTCCAAAATGTTACTCAAAAAGTTATCAAAGGACAAGTCATAACTGATCAACTTACCATAGTTCCTATACTCACTAATAATCACCTTCAAGATAGTCTTCCTGATGACAATATTCAATATATTAAAGGTCTCAATAAATATATATCTCTTAAAGATTACTTTCATAACTTCACTATTGATATTTAAGTGAGTAATCTTGATGAATCCACTATATTCCCTAATATTACTAAACCAAAATTAGTCATCTAAGAACTTTTTAAAATTAATGATGATTTACACGAGGATATTTGGACCCTCCATTTTGATGGTGCTAAATGTCTTCAAGGAGATATGGTAGGTTACATTCTTACCAGCCCTCTTGGAAAAATCATACCTTTAGCTTTTTTCTTAACATTTAATGTCACTAACAACATTAAAAAGTAAAAATCTTGAATATTAGGCATAAAAGCTACTCTTGATTTAGATATTCAATAGTTGCATACTTTAGGTGAGTATCAACTCATTTTATACCAATTTAATGGTGATTACCAATGAAGAATCATGAATCTCATTACTTATCATCAAATTTCAACTATTCTTGTCAAATATTTCATTTCTTTCACTATCAATCCTTTCCTTTGAGATCAAAATTCTATCATTGATTCCCTTACCTCTTTGGCATCTTGTTTTCATCCACACCAAGTTTTTTATCCCACTTTTCTTATCCAAATAAGAAAATATTCATCCTCTATTCAACCATAATATTTACTTGTCTACTACATTGGTTCTTTCACCATTTGATAAATCCCATGGTATAAAGACATCATTCAATTTATAGAACATCAAGCTTATCCTCCCAACTTAAACTCCCAAAAAAAGACTCACATTTAAAAACAAGATTTTAAGTATGTATTTTGATATAACATCATGTATTATCATAATGTTAAAGTTACCCTACTTTGTTATGTTATGCAAGATGAGGTCCCTCCTCCTCTTAAACAAGTACATGGGGTAATTTGTGGTGGCCACTATAGTGGACATGCTATATCCCATAAATGCCTACGTATGAGATACTTTTGGCCTAATATTAAAAAGGATGCCATTAAATTTGATAAAAAGTGTTCTCCTTGTCAAATTCATGATGATATAATTCATTCACCTATAGCTGAGCTTCAAACTATTAAATCTCCCTAGATATTCTCCATGTGAGGATTAGATCTCATAGGAAAATTACCTCTCTCTCAAGATGGGCATGTCTTTATAATCACAACTAATAAATATTTCACCAAATGGATTGAGTCTATATCCCTTGTTAATGTCACTAGTACCACCATTTATAAATTCATACTTAATCAAATCATTTATTGATTTGTTGTTCCTTATACTATCATTTCAAATAATGGTGATAATCTCAAAAATAAAGATGTCAAATAACTCTATTCTTAATTTAAAATCAATCACAAATTTTCCACATTATATCATCCAAAATTTAATGGCCAAGTTGAGGCCACCAATAAAATCTTTAATAAAATTCATGAAACACAAACAGATTAGCACCTTCACCTTTATCCTTCTCTTTGGGCCTATCACACTAGCATACATACTACCACTGGGGAAATGCCATTCTCTATAGTCTATGGATTTGAATCAATCCTTCCATTATAAATTAAGCTTCCCTCTCTCCATATCTCTCTTCATGGTATCATACCTGATGAAGAATTAAGTGATTCTCACCTTCATGCCTTTGATCTCCTTGATGAATGTCTTCTTTCTACATTACAACATAATCACCAATACAAGGCCCATGTTGCCAAACAACATAATGAATGTGTCAAAGTTTACACATTTAATTTTGGTGATCTTGTCCTTAAATTATACTAGACTCATGAAAAAGAAGGTAAATACACCCAAAAATAAATGGGGGCCCTATTTAGTCAAAGATATTCTTAGTCCAAGTACCTATCACCTTCAAACCAATGAAGGTCATATTTTCAAAGAGCCCACTAATACACAATTCCTCAAGAATTATTTTTCCTAATCCTTCCCTTATTTTCAAGTTTTATTATCTATCTAACAATTTTTTAGGTTACTTACATAGGTCTCACCCTTTATAGCAGTTCTCTATTTTTACAAACCTTAGTCCTTCCTTTTTGGTCTTTTGGTTTTCCCTTTTCTCATGATTTGCATTGTGAAACTACAGATAGGAGCTGATCTTTCTCATGATGTACCTATATCCACTTTATTTTCATACTATTTACACATTTTTTTATGCCCCTTGGTTTTCTCTTTGTGATTTGTAATGTAAGACCATGGATAAGACTTGGCCTTCCTTACAAATACCATCTTTTTTTATCCCCTTTATTTTTCACATGCTTTGTACACCCTCATGGGTTTCTCTTTTATGAGTTGTAGTGTAAGACCATGGATAAGACCTAGCATTCCTCATAAAATCACCATTTTGTCATTTCTTTTCTAGAACATGTTTTATAATGGTTACAAATTCTTGATCTTTTTTCTGAACTTTAGCTTTTGCTTCTGTTAATAGATGGAATTTGCACAAATAATCTATGTTAGCATGTTTTCCTCCATTTCTCTCATTCTTATGATAAGGAATCATACTTTACTGGCATTATATCATTTTTAAACCTTTTTTACATTTTATTGATTTGAAGTCATTCAAATTATTTCATGTTTCATTCCTCTTTATTTCATATCCTTTCACTCCACATTGGATAAAATAAGGTTGAAGTCAAGATAGCACTTTTATTTTACCTAGATTTATGAGACTCTTAGACACCATACTCTCTAAATTTCTCTCTCTTAATACCCAAACTCCTAAGTATTCAAATGAAATTCATCTTTAGCACCCATGCTTGGTTTTCCAAATCTATATGGAAGAGGAATAAAAAAAATTGTCAAAAAGGTTAAAAGCAAAATCATTTAAAATAAAAGGAAATGGTATACAAAGGGAAACATACAAATTTAAAAAGTTAATATCACATGAAAAGACATGATTAAAAACACATATCTTATCTCTAATCAAAACTCAAACTCCACAAATGGCCTAATAATAGAGCTGAGGTCCATTGGGGTGTGGTAGGTCAGTAGATTAAAATAAGAGAATTCAATAAAATCTATGGTAATACCTACTTTCTCACATAAGTACATAATTTTTTCAATAGACTAATGGATCTGTAAGGGGTCTTGAGGAATGGGGAATGAATTGTGGGAAGGTAGGTCCATTTTAAGTTTCATGCATATAGACTTCATCTGATGATCTATATATTTCATTTTTTGACCTGAGACTTGTTTAGCTAAGATAAATTCTTCAAATTCCTTAAGTTTGAAAGTCCTCTTGTTTTGATAAACCTAATTTTAGTGTTTTAACTTCGATAAAGAGTTCTTATACCTTGGTTTTTCTTTCATCCTCCCCTCCATCCATTTCATTTCCCCCCTTGATAGGAAAATTGTGATTCTAAATTTGTTTTCCCTATTATATAATTCCTTCTTCTTCATATCTTAAAAACATACTAACACTACTTTATTTTATCTTTATCAACCTTTAAAGTAAAAAAATATGTTTGAGTAACTATGGATTACTTTCTTTACACCATGGCTCTACATTTATAGACATACTTTGCTTTCATTTACCATTTTTCATTATTATGCTACCCTTTTTGTAGACACTTGAGTTATTTTCTATTTTCATGTACTTTTCCCATTATTGAGTGAGGTTGGATTGTTACTTCTCACTCATCAATGTTATTTCCCTTTTTATGCACCTTTTTCCATTAATGATTGAGTAGGGATTATTACTTCTCACTTATCAATATCGTTTTACCATTTTTGCTTTCCCATCTTTATTTAAGGATTGTTATTGCTTTTACATTGATGATTCATTACCATCTTTTTTAAATGTATCATTGGTTTGACTTGGATAGTTTGCCTTTCTTATTTAAGGTTTCACTTGTTTGAGTTTTTTGGTCTTTAATAGACTTGTCTTTTTCATTACCTAATTTACTCTAAATTTTGACTTGGTCATTTGGCTTAACACAACACTTGTCACCCTAGCTTGCTAAATTTCTAGGTACATCCCATCCACATAGCATTAGTTATCTTTGCTTTCCTAAAAAAAAAATCTCTTTATTTTTGTATTCTTGGGTTTGTCAAAATCAGTCTCTATGCCCTCCATAATCAAAACTACAAACATAATAGACAACCATCTAGTAATAAATGTATGTCAAGGTACACATATATTTAATTTTAGTTATATCCCTTTCCATAATTTACTTTAAATTATTTTTTCCTTAAAATAATACAACATTTTTTTAGCTTTAGCATTGTATGTTACTATGTTCTTTCTTGAAGAACCATCCCCTATTACACCTAAGTGACCCATGATGAGCTTCAAGTGGGAAATATGTATACACGTAATATTTTCAAACTTTATCAATTACTAATGATTTATATCTTTAAATAACCCATCAAGTCTCAATATCTCTTAGTGCATGTCCTAAGAGGTGCACTATGAAAGGGGTGGATAGAACATTGGTGCTTCATAATATTATTATCCCTTATTTACACTAATTATCAATACAAATAGCTCCTAAAAACATTCCCCTAGGCTATTACTCCTCTTTTGCACACTCTTCTAGTCATTTACCACCTTTTATACCCCTTTTCCTAACCTAAAATCCTTTCTAATAGTTTAAAGTTCTAGGTCAACTGGGTTGACCTTGTACTCTTATTAGTGAAACTCATTTAGGATCTAGTTCAGTTTTGTCTAACCTAGCCCATGACCTAGTGAGCTTTTAATAATAATGATAATAGGTCAATTGGGTTGACCATGTTAGCCAAAAGTTTTTGAAGGGTTTAGGGTTATATATGCCTATATATATAGATCCATTTCACCATTCTCAGAAAGACATCAAGAGTTATTATTCATTTGCACCTCTTTATAATCTACTCTTCCACCATTCTACTTGAGGAGTCTTGGCTTAGGGTTTCTACTTAGTAAATATAGTCTTATGGATAAGTCCTATATGCTTTGGAATTTCCTAGTAATCCTTACAAACCATAACAACCTTTTATAAATCCCCTTTGGCCAAGGGAGAGATTGAGTCTCGATGGGTTCATCTTCCAGGTAAGTATCTCTTACTTTGGTATTCTCTTAGTAGATAGAAGTAGCATAAGTAATGGATTTTAAATAATATTACTCTTCTTCTCCATGTATTAAGGATCTTACCTATACATAGCTTAATTATAATTCTCTTATTCATATATATTTTTATTTGTTTACTAATACCCATATTGTGCCAAAAGCTTTAGTGAGCACTACATTAGATTTATTTACTTTAATTGTTATTATTATAGAGAATATGAAAACATAGGAGTTAGTTAAGGTTATTGTGTGATTTTACTTGAATAGAGGATTTGTAATCCTCTCTAGTATTATTATTGTGGTAAGAGATCCCCTAATTGGGTCTAGTAGATCCACATATTGGTTAAGTTTTCAATTATCTAATGTATCCCTAATTGGAAATGTAAGTAGGATCTATCTTCTCCAAGCGTAGGATTAATTTGTAGATCTGATGCATTTTTTATTGCATACAATATGTCTTTAATCCACTTCCATTAAAATGCATAAAGAACATTTCACTAGTCAATGTGCATAACTTACATGCACCAGTCTCTAATATATTATGGATGACATAAGGTCCCATCTACCTAATATATAACCTATCTAAGTGCTTCAGGTACTTAGAGTCATATAACAAGACTAGTGCACCTTATATAAATACCTTATTATTGATGTGCTTATCATGCCATACCTTCTGGTGCACCTTTTTTTATCTTCTAGCTTCATTGTGCTTGGCTTCATGTCTTGTCCAACATCTCTAAATATTCTAGGCATGTACCTAAATACTCATGGTAGTATAATAAACTAATATGTGTGATGTATAATGAGGGCACTTGGAATTCCATAGGTAAAATAACCTATATGCCAAATACCATTTAGAATGGTGTATCTATGTGCAGACACTTGTATGTTGTGTGATAGGCCCATAATACCATTGACACATGATCATCCCAAAATATGTGACCAAAATCACATATTTTTGTGAGGCACATCCCTATTATTTTATTTTATTCCTATGTATTACCATTCACTTGGGGATGATAGGGTGTCATATTATGGTACACCATCATATATTCAGATAGTAGGATCTAGATTTTTTCATTGATGAAATGCATGTAATAATCACTATTAAATCTAAGAGGGAATCTATAATGACTAATAATATTCTCCTAGATGAATCTTATTGTTATGGAAAATTTATAATCTTTGTTTGGTGATATTTATCCCACTTAGTGAAGTAATCTATGGTAGCCAAAATGTATTGTGCTCTTATATGCCTCACAGTAAGAGTAATAGGCCCAATAAAGTTGATGGCCTATTTTTCAAATGGTACTTGGGAAAGGATAGGGATGAGAGGTATCTCATCTTGGTGGTTTGGTTCTCCTATGCACTAGTAGATGTCACATGCTTTGGTGTATTCTTTTGCATCATGAAATAGAGTTGGCCACCACAAGCCTGATTGTAGTACTTTTTACACCATGGGATCTCCATCACAATGGCATTCAATAATTACCTCATGTACGTCTTGTATTATTGAGTCCCATTCATTATATAGGACACATAAATACATGAATTCATTAGGGATTAATTTTTATATTTCCCTACCAATGAGTTGAAAAGGGGTAGTGTGAATTGCAATCTACTTATTCTCCTTAGTCATCATGGTTTGAGGTGTATTATGTAGTTTTAAAATGTGGTGATTTTTTACAAGTCTTCTAGTAAGTATTAGACCCTATAAATCTATGCATTAGGCATATCATCTTTAATTGGAATTATTTCATCACCAAAGTTGATGTGGGACAGATGGTCAAGGCATGAGTTTTATTTTACAAGATTCACTACCATAGAGAATTAAATTTTTTGAAATAAAACTATGCATTAGCAAATGTGCCCATGCAAAAAAGGCTTGTTCACCAAGTACTTAAGTGCCTCATGATCAGTGAAGAAGATGAAGGGGGTCACCATCAAATATTTTTGAAACTTCTGTAGGGCATAGACCATGGTAAGAGATTGAACTCAGTTATGGTGTAGTTTCTTTTGCCTTGGATACTTTTCTAATTGCAAAAGAAATAGCATGATCCATTTTTCCTTCATCATGTTACACAAGTATGGTACTAATTATAGTACTAGAATCATCAACATGAAAATGGAAGGGACTTACCTAGTTGAGAAACTATAATATTGGTGCACTCACTATTTTGATCTTTAGGATCTCAAAATCATCTTCTTGCACTACACCCCAATAAAATGGGCCTACTTTTCATAAGAGGTCTTCTAGAAACACCATAATCTTGTCAAAATTTATTATAAACTTACTATAATACCCACAATGCCCAATAAAATTGCAAAAATATTTCTATATTAATGGAGTTTGAAGCTGAAAGATGATTTTAATCTTGACTGGATCAACAACTAGACCATCCTTGTAGACAATGTGCTCAAGTATAGTGCCAAAAGGAATTTCAAAAATGCACTTCTTGAGGTTCAACAAATTTTAGAATTTCCTATACTTTTCAAACATTAGGTGAAAATTATGATAATGATCCTTCACCAACCCCTACATTATCTACTCATCTATGTATACTTTAAGGAATTTTTGAATGAATTATTCGAATGCGGTGATGATAACTCAAGAGAAAATAGCTAGCACATTATTCAAGCCAAAGGGCATCACATTATATGTGAAACAACCCCATTCAATCACAAAGTTAGTTTTGGGATTATCCTCATCCTCAATCTATAATTTATGGTATCCTAATAACCCATCAATAAATGTGTATATTTCATAACCTATAATACCATCTAATACTTTATTAGTGAATGGAGTTGAAAAGGGTTCAGTCATATATGAGGTGATTAGTAGTTTATAGTCAACATAAATTTGGACGTGCCCATACTTTTTATGCTAATTACCTTAGGGATAACCCATTTGGATTCCTATATATGGTAGATGAAGCATGTTTATAATATGTCATCAATCTCTATCTTGACCTTCGCACAAAGATTTGGGTTCATCCTATAAGGTTGCTTCTTGATGGGTCTTAAACCATTGACTAGTTTGATGATCATATTATTGAGGTATGTGTGTTTACCTTTCATATATTTATATTTACATAGGAAAAAGTCTTGTAATTCCCTTAAGAGATCAATAATATGTGTCAATTCCATGTTAGACCAATATGTGCTTAGAGTGGAAATATTTAATTCCCCATCTGAACTAATATCTACCTTGGTAGTTTTTAATGACACTCAGTAGGTTTAATTCTTATCCTTGTGTAAATCATTTAATTTTATTCTAACCTTAGGTGTTTCTACCCAAAGATGAGTAGGTTCTTCTTCTGGGGTACTATCCTCAACTTGGTACACTAACTTCCTTTTGCCTATTAAATTCTTCTAGTTATATGCCTTCCATGTGTCATAATCTTCATCACTAAAGTAATTGTTGAGAGTTTTCTCTTTGAATAAGCTTTGGAGAACTAATACTTTTTCATCAAACATGTCCTTTATGATCTCCTCTAATATAACAATGTCCTCAAACACTAACCTCTGCACTACTTGTAAAGGCTCAATCAATTCAATATTTTGAGAAGAAAAGGAGAAGGTATGAACAAACCACTCCTTAAGGTCATCCTATTTGGTTTTTTTGTGATGCATATCATTAAATATGTACCATGCCTATACCCTAGTCTTCAAAGTCCTATAGAAGGTGTGCATCCATAGATTCCTTAGGGCATTTTCACCATAAATAATACACATTTTTTCACAAAGATGCACATGTGTGATAGGGTTGGAGTCAGTAAAGTAGGCTAAAATGTGTAGGTCCTCATTGCTCTTTCCAAATCTAGTGAAAATGCATACCTTCACATCTTACAAAATTATAAATCTAGGATTTTATGTTTCCCACTAACAAGCAATAGTATTCTTTAATGGATACACTAGTACACCCATTTTATCCACCTCTTTTGGGATGTATGATTCAAAGTCATGGACACATTATTATACTAGATTACTCCCTTCATATTTTAAGATCACTACAATTTTTACCTTCATAAGGCAAAAAACACTCATGTCCCCTTATTTTGGCACAAGGGACCCATTTTTTGGGAGTGTGATCATCCTATACCCAACCTATCTTTACTAATTTTGGCACTTTTGTGTGCACTAAGCAACACCATCGACTAGTGGTAACATATGATTTCTCACTCCATAAGTTGCAAGCAACATAAATGGTGTATGAGATTGATTTTCTATCTTCTCAAGAGAGGATTCCTTGATCATTTGGGTATAGAATCTTAGCAACATAGACCATGATGTTATGGATATGTTTGATCTCATCTTTGATGTCCATGCTCTTGACATAGGGGGTCCTTGGTTGTTTAAGATAGGTATAACTACCCTCTCCTTTCCATTATCAAATTTCATGTAATAACTTTTGAATTACATATATACATTATTTTCTTAACACCATGGCCTTCCTAGAAACATCGGGTAGTTATCCTGCTCTACCAACTCTATTACTTAAAATTTAGTAAAAAATTTGGAACCCATGATATCTACAACTTCACTCTTAATAATTTTAATAGGTTTCACCTGGGTCTTATTGTCCATGAAAAGTACATGAGGGAAAGGTCTTAGGGTTAGCCTACTCATTTTATCCTAGGCATTCTTGGTCAATATGTTGACCTTAGTTCCTATGTCCATAAGAACCTCACAAATAGACCATTTTTCAATAGTGGCATCCTCCAAGAGTTCTTAATCATATTCAATATTTTGTGTATGTTTAAATTCTCACATTCTCTCCATACATGGTGTGGAAACCTCAACTTGTTTTTGACCTGCATGATTTAAGCACAAATTTTTTAATAGGGGAAAAATTCCCTCTATTTTTAGGAAGCATAAGATCTAAATTAATTCTTGAATTTTATCTTCTTTTCTATCCTAAATTTTACAAGAGGTGGAAACCTTCACTTCTAGGTCCCATGCTTATTGGATCTCTCCTTGTAGGTTTTAAATTACAATGATAGCCTATTGTAATACATCTTTCTATCATGTTGGGTCTAGGTATGACACAAATTTGGGTTCAAGCCATGTTATGTACTCATTTTAGCCCTTATCCCCATACTCTAGGTGGAACTCAAGTACTAGTGTAATTGGTGACTGAATGGTGGATCCACTTTGCATAGTTTCTTATACCTTGATTGCTTCTATGAATGTAGGTTGTGGTTTAGTGTCTATTTATCAATTTTATACTCATTCCTAATCATTTTTTCCCTTATCTATGTCAAGTCTATCTTAGGTCAAATTTTTTATATAATTTAGGGAATTCTTTGACCTTATGTGACCCTAAACAATACCCACACATGGGATGTGTAATGAAATCACACTAATAATTCTCTATTGTGCCATACTTATAACATGAGCATGATATAAATCTTCCTCCACCACATCCTCTAACTCACCTTATAGTGCCTCATTATATTCTACATCCTTTATTCTATTATCCATAGACATAATTTCCTTAGTTTTCTTTCCTTTTGACTACATTCATAGCCTATCACATGCCCCTTTCCATGTTCTCATGCTTTTTATCAATCACCTAGTAATAAGTAGTGGTATGGATATAGGTATCACAAAATGATAATAGATCATTATGTTTACTTGGATGGCATGTTGTAATAAAGGATACTTTTAAACATCATGTACTTCTCAATATACTTCATAAATTATTATCATAGTATGCACATTCCTCCATCGGTAGTTTGTTCTATTATGGCCTTTTAATTCATAGTCGGTACACCATAACCCACTTTGAGCCTCATGTAAAGAGTTGGTAGTGAGATTTTGGATTTAGGTGGCCATAAATGTAATTTGTGCCTCCATAAATCGGTTGATCCCAATATCCACACTTTTAACTACCTTAGATCTAAGCATGGCTTCAAGAACGTCTTGAGGGTCTATAAAAGTCTTCATGGAAAGTGCTCTTTGGAATGGCACAAACAACCCCTAATTAACCATTGTGCATGTTGGGAAAGGTGAATATCATAAGGAAGCTTTGATAAGATATTTTTAAACCTTACATCATATAGGCACACATTATCTAAGAGTCCTTAAGTAATCTATTTTAGTGTGGTGATGCTTTATTATTCAAACTCCAAAATGCCAAATTCTTTTAGGAATGTATTATTTAGGATATCATAGTCAATCATGGCCTAGTTAGGATCAAATTTCATGTACCAAGTGTGGGCAAAATCAATTAAAGTGGTTGTAAACTAAATATCCTTTTACTCTAATTGGGTTATAGCTCATGTGTGCCATTGTATTTCATATTTTAGCACATGTTAAAAATCATTTTCCACATTGTAATACTCTGACAGGTGCATAGCCATATCATCATAGATATATTATAAGGGGTAGTTAGTACTTGAGGTATTTGTCCCCCCAGTGCCTATCCTAGTGATGGTCTTCCAAGGCCTCTATCTATAGGTCTAGGAGTTGGTCCCATTATTAATGTTGGCATAGTTGATGTCATTGGTGTTGTGATACTTACTTATGGCACTAGACCACTTCTTATAGGTTATTTTTGACCTTGAATTGATAATATCGACTGAGTTGGTATGATCACATTCAAGATATATTATGGTAATCTAGTGTCCAATGGTCTATAGGTAGTTACACTCACCTCCTTGTATGTAATAATCTATTTAATAACAAAGTTACACTCTAAATCTACAAAACATCTAAGATTTGAAGTGTTAATAGGGTCAACAAACACTTTTGTACTTTCTTCAATTTTGGGATCTAGTACATGAGCATGAACTATAGGTTCAAAAGGTGTAGGCATGTTAATTATATCTATAGTCACTAAATTCTATAAGAACCCAATGAATTATACCCCTATAAAGTATTGATCTCAATTCATCACCTAATTATACCTCTCATCTTCACATTGCTATCTTTAAAGAAATCCTACCCCATGCCCTTCCTATTCACTATAGGTTCTCTCAACACTTTTATGTTATAGATCTTCTATCATTTAATGTTGTCTCTTATTATAGGTATGTCTTATGAGGTCTCAAGTGTTAATTAATTTTCCCCCTTCCACTATGCCTCATCTACACATCCCATTCTCCCATTTTTCATAGCTCATATGTGAAAGGATTTTAGCCTTACATACCCAAAATTTTAAAACCATAGTCAACCATTTATTTTTTGAGATATACATATAACTCCTTCATAAATTTTCCTCTAGCGTTACATAAAAATTGGTACTCCACTTCTTTAGGGCATGAATATGTTGAGACTGAAAACTCAAGTATGTAGCTATTTAGAGCTCCTTATCACCATTTGTCTTCTACTCTAGTCTGGGTAACATCCAAGGCCTCAATCCTCTCTAGGTGCTCCTTTGTCCAATCATAACACCATCTATAAATTCATCTTCTATGTGTTGAATATGCATCTAACCACCTATATACATTCTCAGGTAACTCATAGAAAAAGATCTCATATAACACATCATATAGGTTATCCTGAACCCATTTTCTTAGATTTTGTCCTTTATAAGTTGGATGATTTAGCATACAAAAATAAGAAGGAAGAGGGGCCCACATTGGGATAGTTATACCATGGTGCGAGGCTTCAGTATGGAGGAGTTATTAATATAACAAGATATTTAGGTAGATCCATAGGCACAAGCCCTTCGTGGACTAAGCCTAGTGTCATTGAGGTGCTTAAGAGGTCACAAGGCTAATTTTACTCAAATTAAACAAATGTGAAATTACACTAGTATTAGGTTATTGGCATAGACCTATACTCATCCTTCATCCTAAATAATGGTGGCATCATGAAAAGTGCAAAAAATCCATTAAATCAATGAGCAAGTAAAGTGCATGAACATTAATTAACATAATTTCATCAACAATATGACATTACAAATATATGCATTCCATTAACAACATAAATACACATGAAAACTAGACACATTACCTTTTGATAAAATAGACTTCATCATTAATGAAAGTTCATAATAGAGTACATATTTAGATTATAATGCTTAAGAACCCAGAGGATCACAAGAGAGCTTGGGCACATAAAAGTAGAGCCTTAATGGCCTCCATTCTATTTCTAAAGCCTTAATGATAGATGGAAAATGTCTACAGATATTTTATTTCACTAGATCTCCACTATAGTTCTTTTTCTCCCTTATCTCTTTTGTCTTGAGCTCCTTAAATAAGCCCTCAAAAGCATCTTCCCTAGGGTAGAATTTTTACGTAAAATGTTAAGATGGAACTTGATTATCATAGCCATAGGATCTATAACTCCACAAACTCCATCTTATAGTTACCACATCTCTTTAAATCCTTGAATATTCCCTAGAATATAAGAGATACTTAGCGTTCTGTTATTTGGTGCATGATATGCATTACAACTTCTAACTAGCTACAAAAAACCAAAAGGATAACCACTTGACAAAATGAACCTCTCACACTTAGGTGAAAGTCATGTTGGTGCAAATCCTTTACTAATGGGTTAGGGGACCGACAAATCATCTTTTTTTTAAATTAGTGTTTTGGAAACAAGACTCAAAATTCTATAATTCATGTTCTTATACCATCTTCAAATTTTTATTGTATCTATGTCAAATAATCTATAAAAGTTGAGATTTTTCAATTTTTAGGAAAAACATGTCCATGGGTAAACCCATTTTTATCCCCCAACTTTCTACACTTACACATATGTTATTTATCTCATAATTACTATATAAAATATTATTTTTATATGACACATACATTTCATTGGTATTCATGAGTGTTATATAGGAGATACATATTTTAAATGGATTAAGGTGTTGGAATTTCCTCCACTTAGTAGCCTTGATAAAATGGGGGTATCTTATTCATACATGAAAATATTTATAGGTGTTATCATTCCATGAATCCTATATCGTTGAGGTTTATATTATTTCCAAATTTCTTACTAACATATCCACATTTCATTGTGTACATTAATATGTTATTTTCTAGGATATGATCACATTACATATGCATGTTTTATACTAAATTATAGTTCTATGTCCCATTAGTGATATTACTTGTATATAATAGATTAGATATTGTTTATCTATTGTGTGTGGCCATTGGCCCTTATGTACAAAACTTTTTTTAACATCTCTATGATATTTTTTTGGTATGTGTGACATTTGAACATGTCCATCATTTTTATCCCTTGGCCCTATATTATGTGTGACATTTCAACATGTCCTTTACTTGTGACATTATTCATTTATTTTGTGTATGTACCTTGGCCATGTGTGTGCAATTTACATTTTTTAACATTGTAAATGCTCCTTATGGGAGGCCTTTAGCCTTAGTATTTGACATTTTTATCATTGTGTTTGTGTGTTTGTTGAGCTTATTTATTTTGATGAGTGTTATGATACATACCATTCATCACTAACATATAATATACTAATTCTACATTTTATTACTATGAGCTTCATTGACACATTTATATAGGCATTGCCTCATGTTAATAGAAAAATCAAATTATGCAAAATTTATTATGCTAATATAGTTTTAAAATGTGCTACATTTTTTAATGATTACATCTTACTATGCATGTTTTAGTTAAATTTTATTTTTATATGGGTTACTTTTAATATCAATTCCCTCACCTCAAAAGGGGGGCATTTTAATGAGATTTGTATACATGAGATAAGCCTCTTTAAGATCAAAAGTTAGTTTTGACACAAAATATAGTTTCAAAAGTTGTAAAATGATTCAAAATTAAGTCATTATCATATATAATGGGAGAATATTCCATAATCATTCACTCATATTTCAAGATCAAAATACAAATATACATAATTTTGAGTGTTTGTGTCATCACCTAAAAATGACACTTGAGTGATAAGAGTGTTACTTGAGACCACCTATCACTAACTTATCCATAAACCTATCTTAGGGACTATTTTCACACTTATCAAGCCTTAGTACAAGCCATAGGCATCCCTAGACATCCCAAAAATATTCCTAGATCCTTATTATAACATCTTGGCACTTTATGCCTTAGGTTCTACCACTTGGACACTAGAACCATAATAGATATAGTAGCACCACATGGCACTAGCATTATAATAGTATTGTTATTATCCTTTCCCTTTGTTTATTCTTGAAAGTGTATCATAGGTGGTTCTTAGTTTTAAATAAACACTACTCATTTTTGAATCCATAGAATCCAATGCATGAGATATAGTTTGTGATAATCTTGCTATCTTTGGTAAATATCGGTAAACAATTGACTATTTCATCAATTTATATTAGTTGGTGGTTGGGAGCCACCATGGCTCAATAGTTGATCTTTGATTTTGAAGATGATCTATGCTATTTAAAGTGAATTATGATTAGACCTAAGTCTAAAGCTAAACTATGATGAGTATTTACAATGATGTTAATCTAAGGTGAATTGGTAAAAAGGGAGAAAAAGGAATGGTAAGGTAGAAAAGAGAGGTGTTTTTGATATTTATTTCAAACATTATGACAAATTTCCAATTTCATCTGAACATGCATTTAACAAATGTATGCCATGAAGTAGCATAAGCTCAAATCCTACCACACATTAAACAAAAATATAAGGATGGTATGACAATAGGTATAGGATTTACTTTAAAAATTTCACCCCTACAAGCAAATAGTATTATCCTAGATGTAATAAGAGCAAATAAAGTGAATTAAACTAAAGAAATTTTAACTAATCTAGCATTAGCACAGATTAGCAACTCTACATTTAAATATGCACATCTAGAATTCATAATAACCATTCAAATATAAGAATAACATCAAAAATAAAAGAGAGAGAAACCATGATATTAATTCACATAAGCAATAATGGACAAACTTTATAGATCTTTTTACTTTGTATCAAAATTCTGAAAAAGTTACAAAATAGTTTTGTATCCAAAACTCTCTCCCTTTTACAATGGGAAATACCTGTTTATATAGACCTTTCATGAGGTATGCTAGTTAGTCAAGTCAAATATTAAAGACAATTGTTCTTTTAAAATCCTTTGATATTTTAGACATTATAAAATTACTAACTAATAGGCAATGTTCTTTACAATATGCGCATACCTTTACAAAATAATATTCTATTTTCAAAAATATACAATGTCTCTATATAATAGAATATCCTAAATCCACTAGCTTGACTTTGGGACCATTATGCTGATGCAGTCTTCTACCTTCCCTAAAAGATCTTAATTTTATAATTTTTTTCATTAATTATTTGGAGATCAATGATAGGCCTCACGAATAATTCCTTTTCTTGATCTTCTAGGCCCTTGAGATCCCTCTCTGCTCTTTCAAAATCTTGTTTAATGCTCTTGGCATCTCTTATCTTTTCCTCTAATGATAAAAGTAGGCCCATTATCTTCTTATTATTAGCCCCTAATATTTCCTTGTCCTTGATTCCTCACTTCTTGCATAAATTAAGTAGCTATTTGCTTGAACTTCTCATTAGTTATTAGACCCAAAGGACTAAGTGTGGTGGGATCTTTGATTAGGTTTTCCAAAATGTGTAACATCTTATCTTATTTCTATTTGAGGTCCTTAAAAATCTCCTCCATCTGCTTGGACCAATTTATTAAGGCCTTGATCTTATTAATTAATATAGCCATAGCCATATTAAAGTGGGCTAGGTTGACCATCCTGAACTCAAGGATTTGATTTTTAGTAAAGACTTTGATCAAATCCTTCCCTTGGTAGCTCAAAGCCTACTATTGGCCAACTTGGCCTATAACCATGGTGTTTTGCATATTCATTGCCTCTTACATGGTTTTTATTTCCTTTAAATAATTGAACAAATTAATCATGGTATCCTCAAATTGCCTGAACCTATCCTCTTGGATTGACAAGATGGCTTATTCTTTCAAATTCTTGTTTTGCTACAAGATGACCTTGATCTTTATTTACAATTGATCTAACTAAGCTCAAGATATTTCAAGAATATTTTCTTCAATATTGGGTCCTCATCAGGCTTTTATCCTACTAATGGAGTCAAACTAACAAAAGGTTCCACTTTTTGGAAAGTGTATTCCTCCCCACTAACCATGGCTTTCCTCTTATTTACCCTCTATAATTGGTAGTTGTTGGGTCAAATTTAAAACCAAATAAATATTATGTCAAATTTGGATTTAGGGTCTCCATTTGTGCTCCACTTTATTCTATTGGAGTAACTATTCTTTTTTCATCTTCCTTTTTCAAGGCAACTATCCATGGTTTGACCTCTTCCAAAATTGGGATATTGATTGCCTTCATCATTACCCAAGGATGTTTTGTAGTAGGTACCTTTTTTGATTTACCATAGATGAACCATTTAGGAATGGTTAGACCCTAAATCAATTTTTAGTCACTAAAGATATTTATTTCACTCAAAACATGAGTAAAGTTCACCTTGGGCTTCTTGGTTTTAACTAGGACAATGGCTAATTCAATTTTTTTTTTTGGGGTGTGTATAGGAACTAGATCCAACACTTCATTCCCCTTCTCTTCATTTATCTCCTTCAATTTTTCATCTTTACACTCATTGGGTAATGATATAATTTTGAGGAAATATTCAATGGTCTTCCTAGGGACTAATGCTACCATGTGCATTTCTTCAACTGGTGATCCTTGTTCCCTAACTTGGGTTGAAGATGATGCTATCTCATCAGGCCTCTTTTCTATTGGCCTTTTCTCAATTTGTGCCTCAATCTTAGTCTCTAATTGTGATTATAATAGAGGAGGTTTGGAAGGTGCACTTCCTAAAAAGAGATATTGCATTAGCCCTAGTTTCCATATGTCATCACTTCATTTTTGTTCCCTCTACATTCTAGACTCTAGATTGATGTTATGCCTTTTTAATCTAATGGTGACCTCAAATAATGAAGAGGACTTTATTTATATTGGGTCATAAAGGCCAAGCTAGTGATCATGATACATAATTATTCCCTTGGACTTTAGGTGTCCTTTAACCCTATCTCGAGGATCCCACTACCGTAGCTCACCTAATTATAAATTAAAATATGTCATGTGTCTAGATGTTACTTAAAATTTTTCCAATTTTTTTAATGTATTCCTTCCAATAGTTATTTGGAGGTTTTGGAGGATCCCTTTCTTCTTTATTCTACATAAACCATCTATTCCATGAAATAATTGATATGCTACCCCCTACTCTACTATATTATTGGGAATATGGATGGGTAGTCTGAAGGGTTGGCCTTAAATTCATTCAATTCTGATGATGGTGCAATATGGGTATAGCCATATGTCTCCCATGGAATAAATTTAGTTTTTGATTAAGGAAATGACTCTTGACCTTAGATTCCCAATGATGGCCTCAATTAGGGATGGATAAACACAGTCACAAATGAAGTGGATGTTGTCCTTGTAATTGAGTATGTGTAATTTTGAATAATATTGTGAAACTATTTTTACCCCATCAAGTGACCACTCCCTAAGGTTTGGGATTTTATATTAGAAAGCAAGGAATCTAAGAGGTATGCCATAATGCCGAATTGGTTCTTAGTTTTCTTCTTGACTACAAAAATATATCTACTTAAATAGGTGCTGATAACTTCACCAAGAGGAAGGGTGAACTACTTTTCAATCATAAAGTAGACTTAGGGCACCCAAATTTTGTCCACATATATAGTAGTTGAATTTCCACATAACCTATTCATCATAGTCATGATCATCTTGATTTTAGGTCTAAATTGGGCAATGAGGATGTTATTATTGAAGTATGAAAACACTTGGTTTCTAGAATATATCCATGGGGAAATGATGTTCATCAAATCATTTTCTTTGGCCTAATTTTTTATTATGGTTTAGTCTACTTGGGGTTTAGGTAATTTGTAATAATTTTCAAATTATATAAGAGAGATGTAAACAATTTACTTGAAATTACCCTCATGAATAATCATGCCCTTATCTATTTTTCCATCCTTAAAAATAGGAGAGAATGTATATATAATACAATACCTCATGTTTTGATATAGCATAAAGGAGACACATAATCTAAATGGCAGTTTCATCATAGTATAGCCTTTTTGAAAATATGTTCTTCTCCTCTTCTCTTATGATGAGCTACTTGTTCTCAATGGTCTAAAAGAAGCTCAACCAATTATTGTCCCCTATATTTAGAGTTGTGGCATTGAATTATGTGCTTAAAAATCCTCCTTTTTGTATCAGTGGTCAAATAGAGCTCCACATCCTCTCTAGAAACACTTTTATAAGCTTCCATGGCTTGTGAAATTGTTAAATTGATCACTAGTGGTCTGTAGTTCAATTTTAGATCGAATTGTTCTCACATAAGTGATATTTAAACTCTCCTTAACTCATTTATATTAATCATAGGTTTGAATTAGGGTTTTCATACTTTCTAGGGCTTTCCTTAAGGTTTTTATAGTTCTTTAATGGTGATAGCTATTTAAACTTATGCGAGCTTCATGGCTTAGATTGTGTTTAGATATTTTTATTTATACCTTTGCTTTTCCTAGGTCTATAAAATCATTAAATTGACATATTATGCTTGTGTGGCTTTGATGTGGCATCATCATGGAATCCTACTCATTAATATTCAAAATATGACCATTTTTTACTTTTGGACATGTGCCAATATTTTATTGGTTGTGTAACCTTTGAAAATTCTACCTTACCTCATACCATTGGATATATTTACTTGGATAAATATGGTTTATTGATCTTGATCTTAGAAACCAAATGCCATTAGATGCTTGTTATATTCTCCATGGTTATGTCACTTGTCACTTCCACATTCATATTGATATTCATTGAAATGTCAACATCAATCCTACACCATTAGATCATCTATATTTGGATGAATGCATTCCATTGATATTGATCTACTTAGTTATGTCCCCTATTCTATAGACCATTAATCAAAATGTGTATAATCAATGACATACCATTTATCTTTGAAATATTCTTAAGATTTAGTTTGTGACTTGAGGTTATGCCATGTGTCATCCCCATATTCATTCTTAGGAATTTTGACTTTCCAACCTTCTGAAGTGTCATTAGATCTTGTTTGGTTAGATCAACATGCTCTATCAAATCTCAATCTAAGGGGTGGAATGTAATTGGTTGATAAATGTTTTTTTATTGAATTTGTGACACTTGTCACCTTCTCACTCATCATGGGGTCTTTGAATTATCAATGTTGATCTTGCACCATTAGATCATCTTTAGCTGATCAATTTCACTCTACTAGAACATTTTTTGATGTGTACCATTAAATTTTGGCATGGCTCTCATGATGGTGTTACTTGTCACCCTATCACTTATTATAGGGATATATTTAAGTCTTGACTTAAATTGTGCCATTAGATCAATCTTACAGACATAAATGAATACCATTGATCTTGTGGTCAATAAAATAATTAAGTTAGGTTTGGGAAACACATGGAACTTAGGATAAATTCTTAAGACTAAGATTCTTATTTTTTTAATAAACATGAATTAAAACCTTAAGATTTAAATCTTCAGATAAGTTTAGAACATAATAAAGGGGACCCCATGAATGATAAAAGACATGTCATAAAACTTTAGCCTAGGTTTTTGTTGGTTGAATATTTTGTCGATCAACGTACTGATAAACAAAATAGGTCTGATTAAGCAAAGTAAGAAGATTAGTTATCCAAATATGTAGGTTTACCACATCAGAAGGGGACTGATCTCTCCTCTTATCAAGGGGAGGTTCCCTATAGATAGGCTATATATATATATATATATACATATATACATATATATACATACATATATATATATAGAAAATGATACTCAAGGGTAGGACAAACCATCCATCTCTCTTTCTTTAGAGATGATGTGTGAGGATCAAAGGATAAATTCAAAGAAAATGACAGAAATCAATCCTCTTCTTTCAGAAGTACTATTCAGCAAGCCACAAGAATACTCCAAGTAGTAACAGCAAAATATAAAAAAGGATGTAATAACCAACAGATCGAGATGCAGCACAAAGTCTACACCTAAATTTGTCAAGAGTAAGATAAGAAGGACAATGAGGGCACAAAGTCACCCCAAGGTCCTTTACATAGAAATGAAAAGAAAAAACACTAAATGCAATTATGGGGGCACAAAGTCTCTCCACATTTGACTCTTTAGGACACCTTGACTATTGTCACTAATTCTACTTGTTGAATTAAAGAAACAGAAGATATATTGAAGAAAAAGACATAAGAACAGTTTCCTCAACAAAAAAGATATTATAGTAAAAAGTTTGAAAAACCACTTGCTTTCTTATTCCAATAACGAAATATGCTAAACAAACTAAGCTCAAAGTCTCAGAAGTGCCTTTCAATTTGGGTAGAGTTTTGTTCTGATTGTTAAAAAGAGATATTTTTACAATGGAAGAGTCCCTTATATAGCTTCTTCAAGAAGGACTCAGGAACAGTAACACATCATGTTGCATTGGAATTTCTTAAGAAGATAGGCTAGAAATTATGGGAATCTACCCATTTGTTTTTCTCAATGTAGGGAAACAAGTCACGCTATTGAAAGTTTGCATCTTTCAATGTCCACCTAGTGATCTAATCCTTCTTCATCATTCCTCCTTTTCTGGTTAATTGAATCAGGTCCTAGATTTAATTTGTTGTTTTATTCCTTCCTCACTTTTTGCTAGTTTTGGCCTTGAAGTCTATGAATGCATTCAGGTCTATAGATTCAAAGGATTAATGGCTAGTTCATTGTCTTGAATTTGACATCTTCAGGCACGTCACTCCTTAGTCTTTCTTTAGCTTTTTTGTTTGGCATTTTTCCCAAATTAAAATTACCCTTTCGAGCCTTAAGAAATGTTCCTCTTTGGGTCAGGAAAAGCCCTCTACAAGGGTATCTACCCTTTAGGTGATCTTTAAATGGCCTTTGGGCTTCTTTGGGTAACCCTTCGACTTTGGGGAAGCATTCTTCAAATTGGTAGCCGAGAGTCCCCTGCAAGGGCACCTGCCCTTTGGGGTCCTTCGGCAGCCTTTCACAAATTCACGTGGACAATTCCCATGGGTATTTTCCCCAGGATTTTCCCTAGGTGAATTCCCATAGACAATTCTTGTGGATAAATCCTTATGAAGAAAAAGTCTGCAGAAATTTCCGACGGATAAAAAGTCTGTGGAAATTGTTTTGTTTGCCATATACGTGAATTCCTTTAGGATTTACTCCCATGACTTCTCAGAATTATTTCAAACTTTTTGTCTGAAGGAATTCCTTTAGACAAAAATTCTGAAGGAATTGTGTCTTAGACCTACCTTAGTCTTTTTGAAAATGACCCTTCTGAAGGGTACTTTCATCGACCAAGTTCCCTCTGCAAGGGCACTTGTCCTTTGGGAGGCTCTTTGAAATTTTACATTGGATTGCTCTTTTGAAACAAGCTATTGAACCAAATGTTGAACCAAGGCTTTGAGCCTCTTCATTAAACCAAGGCTTTGAACCAAAATGGTTCAAGCCAATAGTTCAATTGAATGAACTAAGTCGATGAACCGCTCCATTGAACCACAAGACATTAAACCTCTTCGTTGAACCAAGGCTTTGAACCTCTTTGCTGAACCAAGGCTTTGAACAAAAATGGTTTAAGCCATTGGTTTAAGCTGATGGTTCAATTGAATGAACTGAAGTGATAAACTAATTGTTGAACCAAAAGACATTGAACCAAGTTTTGGTTCAATGGTTCAAACAAAGCCTTGAACCGACTAACGAACCATTTGACGTTGAACAAAAGGATGAAGCAAATGCATTGAACCTACTATTGGTTCTTGCCGATGGAGATTTTTGTTTGAACCAAGGTACTAAAATAATCCCAAAAATGACCAAGTGTTAAAAACTAGTTCTTTTGGTTGAACCCACCTGCAGAAGCCTTGAACCTATAGAAATGAACCTGCCTATAGAGTCCATAGAAACCAAGTACATAGTTTTCTTTAACCTTGAAAGAGTCCATAGAAATCAACTTATGAAGCTCATTGAACTTGGCCTATAGAGTCCATAGATTTTTCTTCCTGTTGAGTCCATAGATTCAAGCCTGTAGAGTCCATAGATTCAAGCCTATAGAGTCTGTAGGTTTAAGCCTATAGAGTCTGTAGATTTAAGCCTATAGAGTTTATAGATTTAAGCCTATAGAGTCCATAGATTTCTAAGAATCTTGAAAAAATGAGGAATTTGAATTCCCAAGACAAATTTTGAAAAGGGAAGAGACAATTTTGGTTTGTAAGACCAAAATAGTTCAAATGTTGTCCCAAAAATGAGTGATATTTTTAGGGGACAACCGCTGGCTGCAATTGAGGAACTTTTATCAATTGTAAAAATAATTAAAGGGAGTAAAATCTAGAACCTCCAATGTCTTCATGTCTACCATTGGGTTACAGAGTCATGTTAGCCAAAAATCAAAGGCATCAAAAAAGGAAACAAACAAAACAAAATAGAATTAAAAACTATACAAATATACATATATACAAATGCAATGATCTAACACTTCAAGAGTTGAAATGTTTAAGATGCTACCGATTGTGAGGCAGAGAAAAGAGTGTGCCATCTTGAAATTTTAGTAGAAATCTATTTTTAGCAATGTATTGATGAATTATAAATGGGCCTCTCTAAAGGGAGTCAAACTTTCCATGCATCCCCTTTGGTTCTCTCCTTTTGTCCCACAGCAGGACTTGATCCCCAATCTAGAAATCATAGTTTTTAGCCTTCTGGTCAAAGAGTTTCTTTACCAAACTTTGATGAGCAGCAATCATGTCCACCACCATGGTTATCTGTTCCTCCAGCTCAGTCAGGCACATGATTCTTTTATCAAGAGAGCTTTCATATGTCTAATCTTCAATTGCCTTTGCCAATTTCAAGGCCAGTAATTCTAAGGTGATTGGTATCTTAGCATTGATACCGTAAAGAAGTTGAAAAGGAGACATACTAATTTCCCTCTTTGGTGTGATTTTGTTTTCCCATAGAGCATCAACCAATGCTTTACGCCATGTCGTTTGATTTTCATCTGCTAGCTTCTTGATAATAGTTACTAGGTTCTTATTACTAGATTCAGCTTGTCCATTCCCTTGTGGAAAATAATCAGAAGGGTGAGAGAGTATAATTCCATAATGGAAATAGAATTGTGTAATCTCTTGAGAGGTGGAACAAGCTGCATTATCAGTAACAATTTTGATTAGAACTCTAAACCTAGAAATGATATTCTCTTTGAGGAATTTGCATACAACTTCTGAAGTAGCATGCTTAGTTGGGATTGCTTCTACCCACTTGGTGAAATAGTCAGTTGTTGTAAGGACATAATCATGTCCAGCACTTGAAGATGGGTTTATCATCCTAATAAATCAAGCCCCCATTACTGGAAAGGTTATTTTATGATCACTGGCTTGAGAGGCATAGAAACTAACTTGGGTCTTCCAACAAATTGCTGACAGAGTTCACATTTTCTCACCCACTTAGGTGTATCTTGGAAAAGAGTTGGCTAGTAATACCTGGCTCACAAAATCTTGTGAACAGTCACAAGAGCAAAAAAAATCCTCCACAAGCTAGATTGTGGAAAGATTTCAAAATCTGGCTTTGTTGCTCTTTGTCTACATAGTGAAGGAATACTCCATCTATGCTTCTCTTACACAAGCCATTATCCCAAAGGACAAAATTTGTAGCTTTCAACTTGATAGTCCTTTCTTTTTAATACAAATGAACAAGACATTCACCATAAGTAAGGAAATAAGTGATACCTGAATAGCACTCATTAGTAGTGGAGACAAAAAGGACTGTTGGTGTCTCTTCCACTTTAGTTTCTTCATGATGTGTGTCTTCTGACTTATTGTCAGCAATTAATTGGCATAGGCCTTTACCCCTAGCCAGCTTTGCCAGCTTGATGTCTAGATCAAACTCTTGGATTTTTGCAATCCAATTACCTCTTTTCATGCCAAACTCCTACTGAGTTAATATAGACTTGACTGTAGTGTCAGGCACTATGGCAGTAGTGTGTGAATTTAGAATATAGAAGTCAAAATGTTTGACTGCTTTCACCAAAGCATAAGCATGTTTCTCTATATTTGAATACTTCATCTCATGGGTTTTGAGAGGTTAACTCATAAAAGAGATATGAGATTCCATACCTTCTTTGTCTTATTGAACAAGAATTGCTGAAAGAGTGTGTTCAAATGCATAGCTGTATATGATGAAATCTTTGTTGTAATCTAGGCAAACCAAGGTAGGGGCATGAGCAATGGTAGTTTTGATATCCTAAAATGCTGATTTGCCCTCTTTAGTCTAGTTGAAGATGGTCTTCCCTTTAATCATGTTCACAATGTGTCTATTCTTCTCAGCAAATTTGGGGATGAATCTCTATAAGAAATTCACCTTTCTAAAGAAAGAATGAACAATGTTCTTACTTGTAGGCAAATTAAGTTCTTGAATAGACTTGACTCTATCTGAGTCAATCTTTATGCCTTCTTTTGACTCTATTACTCCAAAAATATACTTTTTAGGATTTAAGGAAATCCCATTCTGGTGGTAACACTCCAGCACTTGTTGAAAGTGGTGTACATGATCAGATCGACACTTTGAAAAGATAGTCAAGTCATCAAGGTATACCACTATGAATTTACCAATCTCATCTTTGAAATTTAGATCCATAGCTCTCTAAAAGGTAGCACCAACATTTATTAAACCAAAAGGCATTCTTTTATATCCAAATGTACCCCAAGGTGTGGTGAATGTAGTCTTGTGTTGGTCTACTTCACCAACTTTGACTTAATTATATCCTAAGAAGCCATCTAGCATTGATAACATCTCTGAACATGTCATTATTTGAAGCACTTGATCCATAATTGGCAAAGGGTAATTATCTTTCAAAGATGCTTGATTTAGATTTTTGAAATCTACACAAATATGAATTTTTCCATTCTTCTTCCTTATAGTCACTATGTTTGCAATCCATGTAGAATGATGGATTGGAAAGATGATTCTAGCATTTAACATTTTTTGTATCTCAAAAAGAATAGTACTTGATATTTTTGGATTATACTATCTAGATTTTTGCTTATAGGGCATTGAGTTAGCCTTGAGAGGAATCTCATGGTGGATTTCATCAGGTCTAAGAGACTTCAAGTCTTCATAAGAATATGATAGGACATCCATGTATTGATAGAGTAAAGAGGTGAACTTGAATCTTTCTTCAAGGGTGTAGCACTTACAAATATTGACCATCTTGAGATTTTCTTAAGTAGTTTGATTCACTTGATCAAATCCCTGAGAGAAAATCGAGTCTGTTTGCTATTGTTTGATGAATCTATCATGTTTGTCAAACAACTTTTCAGGAGAAACTAGGCCCTTGGGAATTTTGTTTCCTTTCATCTATAAGAATTCTTAATTTATATGTGAACTGGATTTAGAGACAGATTCATTCTTCTAAGATTCACTACCTTCAAAATGTAGTTGTTCAAAATTATCTTTTCATTCCAAGAAGGCAATGATTTGATGATCATCATTGAATACTTTCCAATGATTAGCATTGTTAGGAACACTTGGTATATATACAAGCTCAATAGTATACCTATCCTTTTTGAAATCTGAATGAGGAACTAAGAGAGTTCCTAAAATAGCAAGTGCATCAGCTCTGTCATTAGACTCTCTAGGTATAGAAAAAATGTTGAAAGCATCAAAGCTTTCAATTTGATCCCAAACCAAGTTACGATAGTGGCATAATCTTTCATTCTTGGTTTGGTATAACTTCCTCACTTGACAAACTACTAATTTAGCATCTCCTTTGGCATGAAAAAACTTGATGCCTTTTTCTTGAGTAGCCTTCATGCCAAGCAATAGCGATTCATATTCAATTGTATTATTAGTGTTACTAAACTATAATTTGTAAGATGAAGGGAACATATCTCCTTAAGGAGATATCAAAACAATCCCAAGTCTTGAACTGATAGAGGAATGACTACCATCAAATTCCAAAGTCCATATCTCATCAAATACTAATTTTTCTTTAGATTTTCCTTCATCAAAGATGGAGGATCTTTCTTGGTCTATACTGCAACCTACTAGTTTTTCTATTGTTCTTGTTGAACTAATTTCTGAGATGACCCTTTCAAGAATTATATTAGATGTTTCATGCACTTCATCTATAGATAAAAAATAGTTAACCATACCTACAAATTCAAAAAGGATTTGAGCTTCAAGAGCTGATGTCTAGGTGACCACATATTTTGCTTCTTTTTTATGGAGCAACCTCTTCATTATGCCTTGGACAGGGATCCTTACCTCAAATAGATCCATGCTTAGTTCCCCTCTCACGTCCTTGTAGAAATTTCATCCAATAAAAATGCCATACGATGCTGGGATGTTAGCCACTAAGACAATCATCTTGATTCTCTTGTCTAGAAAGGCTAAAAATGCAAATTGGGCATCTTTGATTTGCCCCAATAATGGTACTTGCATGTTCTCCATAGAGAAACATCTTCCAAATGTCTTGGTTAGTGTGAGACCAAGAGATTCAGCTACTTTAGCTAGCATGACATTATTAGATGTGCTTGAGTCTATAATACAGTTACTCAGCTTGTGGCCATAAATTAACAGGGAAACATAGAAAGGTTCTATTTTTCTAGGAGCAGTTGGGGGAGTAATGACCAGATTATTTGGAATAGGTGTGTTCTTTAGAGAATCAAGAGTTACCTTTTTAGCCTTTTGTCTTATAAGGATGGTCTAGTTTTTGACATATTAGACCAACTTATTCAATTGATGAAGATTGGATTGTAAATATTTAAACTCAGACATTTTTATTTTTGTCTTTTTGACATGATCAATTATGTCAAATGGCTAAATTGAGCTAGGTATAGAGAAAGGTACTTTAACTTTCTAAGTTTTAGGAGGGATGGGAGGTGGGCTAGTTTGCAAATTTGAAATAGAAGGGGAAGGTGCAATTGATGTATTTGCCTTTTAGGTGATCACCAGATCCTTTGACTGAAAAGGCAAAATGGTTCCACGTTTAGAAATTATGACTACTAGCTGTGATTATACTTTTATCTTCTCTATATCAGCCTACTGGACTGCTTGGTTCTTGGATCTAGTTAACACTATGTATGATCCATCAAAATCTTATCCTTTGCTTCTAGGTTCATCTTGATAATTTAGGAAACCAATGTGGTAGTCACCAGCTGATTCTTCTTGATTCAATTTAGGCTAGAAAGATAACTCTGATTCTGCTTCAAGATATCCCATTACTGAATTGGTTGGAGGAGCTTCCAGGGCAAGTTTCCCTTATGGGGGAGGAAGGTGATTTTTTTGCCTTTGATTCTTCGTAGCATTGCCTTGATATGACTGATTTGGGAATGTCCTATATGAAGGAGCAATAGACATTCCTTGAGCTATTTGCTTTTTGAGAGCAAGCAACTCATTTGCCAATTTCTACACCATTAGATCTATGGTGCTTGTAGATGCATATTCAGAAGATGATGAAGCTATATTTTTATTTGTATCTCTTCTTATCTTCCTTGCTAAGATGAGATCATCTTCTACCTCAGTGGCCAAAAGTTGAGCTACAACAAGATCTATTTGACCAACATGCCTCAAGAGAAAACTTACTTCAGGTAGCTGAGAATTAATGAAAAAGCATTTGAGATTCTTAGCTATAGGTCAAGCAATTATAGTGATTTTATTTCTCAATTTTTCAAATTTGGCTATGAAGTCTCTCATAGGCTCATGAAGCTCTTCCTTCATCTATGTAAGTTGAGCCAGAAGTGTATGTGCATCTTCTACAGGTTTAAATCTAGCTTCAAACTTAGCTTTGAGAGTATTCCAATCTATCATTGACTGAGCCTATAGATGATAAAACCAATTTTTAGTAAAACTTTGTAATGTTTCCACAAAAAGCTTGACTACTACATCTTCAAATTCTACTCTGATTACTTGACATGCTATGCTGAAGGCTGCAATGTGCTCATCAGGGTGAACTTTCCCATCACCATAGAATTTGGGTAAGTTTTTCCTTGAACTGCATGGAAGCTCATGTAGAGGTGGAGTAAGATTGAGAGGACCAAAAGCATTACCCCAGGGGCCTTAAACTGCCATTGTAGGATTATGAAAAGGAGGGATAACAAATCTCAGAGGGGGAATTATAGATAAAGATTTATCAATAGTAGAAGTAGATACTTCACCTGGCAATGGAGATCTGACTTTAGTAGGAGGAAAGCTCTTGGTTCATTGGAGATGAGATGGTGAAGGAAATAGATCAAAATCACTTTGCTATACCAACTTAAATACAGGGTCAATAGTCCCTTTAGCCCTTTGGCTTCGTGTATACCTTGAATCTACCAGATTGTGAAACAAAAATGGAAAAGAATTGACCTTGCTTCAGTTAAAGCTTGAGGCTTTAAACTATGCATTCTTTCTCAGTTAGTGTGGAGGTGAATGAATAGATTATAAATGGATAATGGATTTTATATCCCTAGCAGAGTCACCAAAAATTATTGGTTGAATATTTTGTCGGTCAACGTACTGATAAATAAAATAGGTCTGATCAGCCAAAGTAGGAAGATTAGTCATCCAAATGTGTAGGTTTACCACATCAGAAGGGGACTAATCTCTCCTCTCATCAAGGGGAGGTTCCCTATATATATATATATATATATATAGAAAATAATACTCAAGGGTAGGACAAACCATCCATCTCTCTTTCTTTAGAGATGATGTGTGTGGATCAAAGGAGAAATTCAAGGAAAATGATAGAAAGCACTCCTCTTCTTTCAGAAGTACTATTCCACAAGCCACCAGAATACTCTAAGTAGTAATAGCAAAATATAACAAAAGATGTAATAACTAGCAAATTGAAATGCAGCACAAAGTCTACGCCTAAATTGCTCAAGAGTAAGATATGAAGGGTAATGAGGGCACAAAGTTGCCTCAAGGTCCTTTACATAGAAATGAAAAGAAAACACACTAAAGGCAATTATGGGGGCATAAAGTCTCTCCATAGTTGACTCTTCAGGACACCTTCTTGACTGTTGTCACTAATTCTACTTATTGAATTAAAGGAACAGAAGATATCTTGAAGAAAAAGACATAATAATAGTTTCCTCAAAAACAAAGATATTACAGCACAAAGTCTAAAAAACCACTTGCTTTCTTATTCCAATAACAAAATATGATAAACAAACTGAGCTCAAAGTCTTAAAAGTGCCTTTCAATTTGGGCAGAGTTTTGTTCTGATTGTTAAAAAGAGATATTTTTACAATAGAAGAGAGTCCCTTAAATAGCTTCTTCAAGAAGGACTTGGGAATAGTAACACATCATGTTGCATTGGAATATGTTAAGAAGATAGGCTAGAAATTAGGGGCATCTACCCAATTATTTTTCTCAATGTAGGGAAACAAGTCACATTATTAAAATTTTGCATCTTTCAATGTCCACTTGGTGATCTCATCCTTCCTCCTTTTTTGGTTAATGAAATCAGGTCCTAGATTTAATTTGTTGTTCTATTCCTTCCTCGATTTCTATTGGTCTTGGACTTAAAGTCTATGAATGCATTTAGGTCTATAGATTCAAATGATTAATGGCTAGTTTGTTGTCTTGAATTTGACATTTTTGGGTGCGTCACCCCTTAGTCTTTCTTTAGCTTTTCTATTTGGCATTTTTCCCAGATTGAACTTGCCCTTTTGGGCCTTAATAAATGTCCCACTTTGGGTCGAGAAGAGCCCCACACAAGGGTATCTACCCTTTGGGTGGTCTTTGAATGGACTTCGGGCTTCTTCAAGTGACCCTTCAGCTTCAGGGAAGCATTCTTCAAATTGGCAACCAAGAGTCCCCCATAAGGGCACCTGTCCTTCGGGGTCCTTTGAGGACCTTTCACAAATTCCCACAGACAATTCCCATGGGTATTTTCCTTAGGATTTTCCCTGGGCAAATTCTCGTGGAAAAATTCCTGTGGACAAAAGGTCTATAGAAATTTCCCATAGACAAAAAGTCTGCAGAAATTGTTCTGTTTGCCATATACGTGAATTCCTTCAGGATTTACTCCCGTGACTTCTTAGAATTCTTTGAAACTTTTTTGTCTGAAGGAATTCCTTCAGAAAAAAAGTTTGAAGGAATTGTACCTTATACTTGCCTTAGTCTTTTTGAAAATGACCCTTTTGAAGGGTACTTTCATTGACCAAGTGCCCTCCGCAAGGGCACTTGTCCTTCAGGAGGATCTTTGAAATTTTACATTGGATCGCTCCTTTGAAATAAGTTGTTAAACCAAATGTTGAACCAAGGCTTTAAACCTCTTCATTGAACCAAGGCTTTGAACCAAAATGGTTCAAGCTGATGGTTCAATTGAATGAACCAAGTCGATGAAGTACTCCATTGAACCATAAGACATTGAACCTCTTCATTAAACCAAGGCTTTGAACCTCTTCATTGAACCAAGGCTTTGAACCAAAATGGTTCAAGCCATTGGTTCAATTGAATGAACTGAAGTGATGAACTAACCATTGAACCAAAAGACGTTGAACCAACCATTGGACCAAGTTTTGGTTCAATGGTTCAAACAAAGCCTTGAACCGACTGAAAAACCATTTGACATTAAACTAAAAGATGAACCAAATGCATTGAACCTACTATTGATGTTTGTCGATGGAGATTTTTGTTTAAACCAAGCTATTGAAACAATCTCAAAAATGACCAAGTGTTAAAAACTAGATCTTTTGGTTGAACCTACCTGCAAAAGCCTTTGAACCTGTAGAAATGAACCTACCTGTAGAGTCCATAGAAACCAAGTCCATAGTTTTCTTTAACCTTGAAAGAGTCCATAAAAATCAACCTATGAATCTCATTGAACTTGGCCTGCAGAGTCCATAGATTTCTCTTCCTGTTAAGTTCATAGATTCAAGCCTTCAGAGTCTGTAGATTCAAGCCTACAGAGTCTGTAGATTTAAGCCTGTAGAGTCTATAGATTTAAGCCTATAGAGTCCATCGATTTAAGCTTGTAGAGTTTGTATATTTTTGAGAAGCTTGAAAAAATGAGGAATTTGAATGCCCAAGACAAATTTTGAAAAGGGAAGAGACAATTTTGGTCTGTAGGACCAAAATAGTTCAAATGTTGTCCTAAAAATGAGTGATATTTTTGGGGGACAACAATTTTCAATATATTTATAAATTAAATTAAAACTTAAGATAAGGATTTTTGGCTAAGTTAGAATATAATGAAAGGAACAATGTGATTAGTTGAACCATGTTAATAGTAAAATATACCAAGGGGTCATGGGACATGAAGGGACTAAGTATGAGTTTTTATACTAAGGTTTGGTCATGTTGAAAAACATGACTAAGCCTTAGAATAAAAATTAAACTAAGTCTAGGGCACAAATAATTATTCCCACATGAATTGTTCCCACACAAATTTTAATTTAATTCAAAAGGGACCTAGGTCAAAACATTAGACTAGGGTTTTAACATGACTTAAAATGGACTCAATTAATCTTTAACAAAATGAAGGTTAATAAAAGATCATTTTATCATTGAAACACAAAACCTTAAGCATGTTCATTCCTAAATGAGATTTCATTGACCTTGTAATATAAAAACACAAGAAATAATCATTAGCAACATTGGAAGGGGTAAAATAATAATCATTTGAAAAAATGTCAATTAATCCAAATGAAGACCATGTGTGGATGATCTTAGGATAAAAATAATGTGTAAACATGTTAGTGGTACTCTGGTCAAGTGAATTTTCAATTTTAAGGTACAAATTTAAACAATTTAAAACAAGGGTCCCCAGTTTTCCTAAATAGGTGTATGTTGACCTCAACAAATGGTGACTTTTAGGGGAATCATAGCAATATGTTAGAATTCAGAGACTTTGGTTTAGACTAATAACTAGGATATTTATTCTATTTGATCAGGCACCACTATTAAGATTAATTCATGGTTAAAACAAGACTTGCACATGTAAAACTAGGATCAAATATAAAAACATAGCCATGTTTTGTGTGTTTTTTTATTCCACTTATTGATTTATATAGGATTTAGATAACATCTTCTAGATTCATGACTTTAACTATTAACATTGAATTACATCATATTTAGATGTCCATTAAGAATCATGATTTAGCTCAAGGAAGGCTTGGGAATTAATCTAATACTAGCTCAAAATCCATAGACTTAATATAGATACATTTGTATCCATGCAAGGCCTTTATCCATTACCAACTAGGTGTTCATAACCCCAATGGAGATTACCAGAATCACCTCTACTTAGGAAGCTTTTTTTAATTTCTTAATAAGGCTCTTATTTTTTTATTTTTAGATATTTCAAATTTATAGAAAATGTTGGGAACCAGATTAGCCAAGTTTTAAGATTTGGTCAAATGTTTGATCTTCAAACAATCATCCTTAGTTGTAAACTTTGTCTTAAATAATTAATATTTTTTAAGTGGAAACATGACTCTGACCTAATAATTCAAGTTTTCACCCTATATGTGCAATTATTCTTAGAACCAAACCTAGATCATAACAAGGCTTAAAATATCAAGGAATAATTAACCTATTTATTAATCTTTACCAATTTCTCCAAACTATAACATCAGGCTCACATTCTTGAACTATCCATGATTAACCAATGTTGAGGAGGCATACCTACATTCTTGAACTATGGAGTTCCTTTTGAGCACCCAAATGTATTTTGAGTTGAGGACTATCTTGAAAAATACTTATTTAAAGTAAGGAGCAAAGAAAAAAAATGGAAGCAAAGAAAAAAAATGGAAACACACCAAACACAAAGCAAATAAACATAAATCAAAGGAAATAAACAAATAAATATATACATGCACTATGTACAAACAAGGGACTAGAAGGAAAGAAACAAGAAATAAACTAAAAGCCTACATACACTAACTCTAACTAGTATTACAATTCATTCCATGAAGACTCCAGTTGGGATAGTAAATAACTAATGCTTCAGGTATTGCCCATTGGTTAGCAGTGTAAACTCTACTCCTTGTAAGTCTATTAGTTTGAAGGTGTTGTCTCCTAGGGTCTTAGTAATTTGATATGGGCCAATCCATAAGGTTGTAAACTCCCCATGCTTTCCTTTTGGTCCTAAGTCTTTATCCCAAATAAGAACTAAGTCTTCTTATCTAAACACCATTGTCTTTGAATGTTTGTCAAACCACCTCTTAATTCTAGTCTAGTGTTTTCTAAAATTGGTAAAGGCTTCATTTTTTTGCATCTTCCATCTGTATGATGTCCAACAACCTTGAATTTGCAAATTATTGATCCTCCTCCATATACTCTTGTATGAACCTATATGTTGGTAGCTTGAAGGTAATTGGGAATATAGGTTATTGACCATATACCAGCAAGAATGGTGATGCCTTGAGAGCTTTCTTAACTCTAGTTCTATCTACCAAATGGAAGCTTAAGTATCTTGTGCCATGTTATTGGTTAATTAGCTACAACCATTTTTATGGCTTTCATCAAGTTATTATTTATTAATTCTAACACTTCATTACCTTAAGTGTAATGGTCTGATGAGAACTTGAGACAATATTTTTATCATATGCCCTATCAATCATCTCAATGGATACAAAAATAGACCCATTGTCACAGGCTAGAGATACTAGTGTGACAAACCTTATGCATATATTCTCCTCTAGGAATTTGATCACTTCTTTGGTCATACACTAATTAGTTTCCACTACTTTAGTCCATCTTGTGTAGTAGTTTTTAGTAGTTAGAGCATACTTGTGACCATCTAATGAATTATGATTGATGACCCCCTAAAATCTAGTTCCCATTGGGTAAAGGGTTTATCAATCATTACTAGTTTTAATGGTATGGATACCTTTATCTCTTTAGTTTTGAATATTTGACATGAGTGGCATTCTCTCACATGATTGTGAGCATCTTGAAGATAGTGTGTCAGTACTAACTAGATCTAAGGATCTTATTGGTTATAGTCCTTGTAGATGGATAACCACTTCTAAGTTTTTCATGAAAGGTGCTTAATATATTAGTTGCTTCTTCTTTGGAAACACATCTTAGGTAAATGCCTTCAAAGTTTTTCTTATAAAAACTCCATCTTTGATTAGGAAATGGGCTACCTTGAGCCTTAAAGCTTTATTTTTCTCTCTACTTAACCTTGTAGGACAATAGCCATTGATTAGAAAATGAATAATAAGATCATACCAATCATTGGGTTAAATTTTTTGTTGGTCTACCTACATAACACTTAGTTTGGGATTAGTATTATTTATTAACTAAATTAAACCTTGGCATCTTACCAACTTGGTATTATTCATCTCTAGATCATATTCATGAAGGATAGGCATCCACTTACCTCTCCTTTCTCTAAGTTCACATTGACTCAACATTAGCTTATTGGTAGTGTCTAGCAAGATTACATGTACCTTATGTCTAAGGATATAGTGTCTAAATTTCTTCATTGCCTTGACTAAAGTAAATGCTTATTTTTCAATCAAAGAATAGTTCAACTTAGCATTTTTAAGGTTAGTAGTAATGAAAGAAATGGGATGATCACACTTATCTATCTTCTGAGTTAGAACAATAGCTATTGTATGATCAGAGGCAAAGGAATAAAGATAGAAATCCTTAGTGAAGTTTGGGCTTATCAGGATTGGAGCTTGTCTAATTATTTTTTTGATGTCTTTGAAAGCTTTCTTAGTCTCCTCATTCCATGTGATCTTGACATTTTTCTTCAATATTTCATTTAATGGCTTCACAATCTCTACAAAACTAGAAATGAACTTTCTTACAAAGTTGATTTTACCAAAGAAAGAATTTAATTACTTCCTACTATTAGGGGGTTCTATATTTGATATTTCTTCTACTATATCTGGGTCTATAGAGGTCCCCTCTTTAGTTATCACATATCCTAATAGTTTTCCCTTAGTAACATAGAAAATACTCTTCTTGGTATTGAGGGAGATTCCATACCTTTTTCATCTTTCAAATACCTATTATAAGTGCATGATATGATGTTCTCTATTTTTAGAAAAGATAGTCAGATCATCCATGTATATAATAATGTAATTACCTTTGAGGCCTTGGAATGCATGATCTATTTCTCTTTTAAAGGTTGTAACTTCATTAATTAATCCAAAGGGAATTTTTTTGTAGAAAAAAGTGCCCCACTTAGTAGTAAATGTGATCTTCATCTTGTCTTCCTTATTTACTAAAACATGATTATACCCTAAAAATCCATCAAGAAAGGACATCATAGTAGAACCATAAATAATTTTTATAAATTAGTCAAGATAAGGTAGGGGATAATTGTCCTTTTTAGATGATATATTTAAATTTTTTAAGTTAATATATAATTTGATTTCACCATTTTTCTTCCTGACTAGTACTAAGTTATCTACCCAAGTGGAGTTTCTAATGGGAAACACTATTTTAGCATCTAGTAACTTCTTGACCTCTTTATATATCATTGGTTCTAGGAAAGGGTTAGATAGCCTTTGTTTTTATCTAAAGGGTTTGTAGGCTTCTTTAAATGGTATGGTGTGGGTTATAACTCTAAGATCAAAGATATTTAAGTCATCATAGGACCATGCTATTACATCTTTATACTTGGTTAGTAGATCTTTGGATTTATTCATTTTAATGCTTGTGTGGGCTATACCAATGTTTACCAGCTAAGGTTGACCTTGGGAACCTAGTTTAGTTACATTATAGTCTTTATCATCTACTTTGGGAATCTTGATAGTCTCAACTAGTCTATCTAAATCAAATAGTCTCTCTAAGGATATCATTCCTTTGGGGATCTTATTATCATTCAACTAAATAACCTTGTCATTAAGCTTACCTTTAAATTTGTCATCATCAAGATTATTTTTATTGACCTCATAAATGATGTGATCCTCAAATACTCCTAATCTAGTCATGAAGACTATGATCTACTGATCATCATTGAAGGCTTGCAAGTGGTTGATATTATCTAGCACCGAGGGACATGGAACTAATTCAATGGTAAGGCTTTGTAACTTAGAATTTTGATTGGGTATAAGGTTAGATGTAGCTAAAGCAAGTTCATTACCAGCCTTATTTTCTTCCCTAGGGATTGATATAATGTTAAAAGAATCAAAACATTCAATTAAGTCCCATAATCTAAATTTATAACTCTTAAGATAAGATAATTTTCATTGATATTACTTTTGACCTAATTAACTACTAGTTTAGAGTCACCAAAAACTAATAGTTCCTTGACCTCATGTTTGATTACAAATTGTAATCCAAGAATAAGTGCTTCATACTCAGCCAAATTATTGGTACATGGGAATTGAATTTTATAAGAGGCATTATATTTTTTCCCAATGGGATTGATTAATACCACTCCTACTCCAAACCCTGATTTACATTTAACACCATCAAAATATAGCTTCCATAATCTAGGCATAGCATGAGAAGTTTTAGAGTTACATACCTTTGTGGTGTTAAGAGTGTAAACACCAAGATCTAAGTTAACCATGTTGCCTTCTCATTATTTGAATTATACTTAGTGATCATATGCTTCATCTTGAGCTCCCTCTCTATGCTGATCTAATTTGGAACTCCTTTCGAGGGTATCCATATGTGTGAATAGTCAGTAGACATGTCACCATTTAGATATCTAGTCCAATATCTACTTAACATCATTCCATATGCATCAGGAATATCTACCACTTGGATGTCAATGAATTATTGGATCCTTGGTTCAAAATTAATATACATGTGAACATTTAATAATTCACCAATTACTTTGACTCTCAATTTATATAATTGAGTTACAACTTTATCAAATTTAATTAGAGTTAAAGCAAGTTGCTCATAAATAAATTTAGGCATAATATTTGAAAATGCACCAAATTCTAACAAATAAAAATGCAAATTCTTACCAATGATCCTAACTGTAAGTAGGAAAGGTGGAACATCTGCCTTACATTTGAGTATTAGAATGTTAACATGTATAGACTTTTGTGGTTTGTTATACTTTTTAGACAAAGCTTCAAATAATAAATCCCTTTGTTATGTAATCTGAGTTAACTCATGCAAATTAATGTTAACATTGATATTTTTCATTTCTTCCACTATATTATATCTAGTCTTATTAGATGAATTAGATGTATCAACATTGGGTTTAGAAGTACTTCCCTTAGGAAGCTTTGGATTGTTATCTGATGTAGTATCAGGAGGACTGTCAAAATTATTTAGTGGAGTTGAGGTATTTAAAGGTTATTTTTGTTCCCTATTCCTTATAGGATATGTCTTCTTTAGATATTATTGAAAGCATGAATCTCCTCAGGGATATCCTCAGTCTCATTCTCTTTTTAAAATGGGAACTTGAATGTCTCCACCATGAAATTTGAATCAATAGTTTTAGATGACCTTGAAGAACTTGAGGTATATACACCATTTTATTTATTAGGTACAACTTCAAAAGTATCCAAATACTCTTGAAAATCTCCAAAAGCATTACAAAATTCTAAACAATCTAATTCACCATGATTTGAAGTACAATGAAACCTATAATAATTAGGAAAAACTACATCACTAAGGTTTATGTTAAGAACATCCTTATTAGTAGATGAATCATTTTTGTGACTATTATTGTTATTATTTTGAAACCTATTTTAATGCCTATTGAATCTTTGGAAAGAGAAGTTCCTATTGGAGCTTTCTCTAAAATTGCCAACTTACTTTTAGAGTTGAATTAAATCAGTGCTTAGCTTTTTAACTATATTTAAAATAGAATAATTATCATTATTTTGTGCCTCAAAATTATGCACTTGAGTATTACTACTAGTTACAAGCATCAAATCTCTCTAGTCTTGTGGATGAGATCCACTAGTAGAGTTATTCAAGAATCTTAGTTTTTTTCTAGGATGTGCATGAATTAAAGTTAATTGGCTCAATAATAGAAGCTAATTTAAGGCAAGAATATTTTTATTGTATTGGGAATGACATTCAAAATATATAAATTTGGATTAATGTTGGGAATATTGTATGCCACATGGCCTTGGGATTGTATCTGGTTTTTAATGATCATAGCTTCAACATAGGCTAAGGCTAATGTATTAATGGCTTGAGTAGATCTTTTGAGAATCATAGAAGTCATGGGATCTAAGGCATCCATGTAAATATCTAAGGCTAAAGACTCATTAGGTCTATAATGAGTTATGATTCTGCTAAACATTTTCTATAATCTAGTATTGAAGGCTCTTATGGCCTCATTTGAATCTCTTTTAATTATGGTAAACTACTAATATAGAATAAATGGACTAATGATTTTACCAAATTGATCAATGAAATAATTATTAAAATCATTCTAGCTAGCTATGTAATTTTTAATAATGTTAAGGAACCATTCATATGGAACATCTTTGAATGTAAATGGAAATAATTTTCATGCTACATCTTCATGAATAACATTCAAAATTATTAAAGTAGCTTTGAAACTTTTAATGTGTTCTTCAATAGTTACAACACCATTAGGACTAAAAGTAGGAAAATATTTTTTAGGATTTCAAGGAAGGTCATTTACCACACCTAGTACATTGATTAAATAACCTCCTAGTTAATCCATATCTTGATAGGGATTTAACAGAGGAGCAACCTAAACTGGTGAAGTTGGTTGAGAGTTTTAAATTATATGCTTACCTTTGTCTTGCATAGATTTCCTATGAACTTATAATGAAATAAGGGGGACCCTTGTCTCTAAATGTGACTTAGTCCTTATCTTTGGTAATTCCATCTTGAAATCTTTGAACCTTATTTGAAATATGATGTGTAAATATTATCTTTGTAAATAACAATGATCAGACTTGCACATTAAGCAAAATTTTCACAAATATTTATAAATAATGATAAATAACATCAATATTTAACTAAATTATCTCAAAGACATGTCCAAATACATAAATATGAACGATCTTTGTATGTTTCAAGCACAAATAAACTCAAATTTTCAAAGTATCTATCAATATTTGAAAAAAAATAGCTATTATTAACCTCAAATGCGTGGGATTCATAGATCTTAAGTTATATTTACCATAATTACTCTTGGATCTCCAAAGAATATCTATCTTTGTCTAAATAAGAACAAAGATTGGTCTAAAACCATTAAGATCAATAAAATTTACATAGATATGCTAAAAGAAACATACATATGTAAAGAATACATCAATATTTGAATAGAATTCACTAAAACTAGAAAAGATGTTCCAAATTTTCAAATATTTAACTAATTCCCTCCTTCTAGCACCAGTGGAATGCATATCCCTATTGATGCCTAAAAGTGTATCACATGTAGTTCTTAGTGTTTAATAAACACTACTCATTTTTGAATCCAAATAATCCAATGCATGAGTTGAGAGTTATGATAATCTTCCTATCTTTGGTGGTATATAAGTAGAACAAGTGACTATTTCACAAATTTATATTAGTTGGTGGTTGGGAGCCATCATGGCACAATAGTTTCTCTTTGATTTTGAAGATGATCTATTCTATTTAAAGTGAATTATGCTTAAACCTAAGTCTAAATCTAAACAAAGATGAGTATTCACAATGAATATAATCTAAGGTGAATTGGTAAAAAGGGAGAAAAAGGAAGGGTAAGGAAAAAAAGAGATGTGTTTTTCTATCTCTATTTAAAACATTATGACAAAGTTCTAATTTCATCTAAACATGCATTTAAGCAATGTATGGCATGAAGTAGCATAAGCTCAAATCGTACTACACATTAGGCAAAAATCTAAGGATGGTATGAAAAGATGCAAATAAGAATGGGATTTACTTTAATAATTTCACCCGTATAAGCAAATATCATTGGCCAAGATGCAAGAAGAGAAAATAAAGAAAATTAAACTGAAGAACTTTCAACTAATCTAGAATTAACACAAATTATCAACTTTGAATTTAAATATGCACATTCAAAATTCACAAGAACCAATCAAATCTAAGACTAAGATCAAACAAATGAGAGAGAAACCTGAAATCAATTCACACAAGCAATAATGGACAAACTTTGTAGAAATCATTGCTTTGTATTATTTTTCTCAAAAAGTTACAAAATAGTTTTGGCTCCCAAACTCTCTCCCTTTTATAATGTGAAATACCTATTTATATAGACCTTTCATGAAGTATGTCATATAATAAATTTAAATATTAGGGACAACTATCTTTTTACAATCTTTTGAGAACCTTTTAGGCATTCTAAAATGACTAACTAATAGGCAATGTACTTTACAAGTTGCACATGTCTTTACAAAAGAATATTCTATTTTAAAAAATGTATAATGTCTCTATACAATAGAATATCTTAAGTCAACTAAATTAACTTTGGGACCCTTGTGCTAATGTATTCTTCTACCTTCCCTAGAAGATCTTCATTTTATAATGTTGTTCATTGATTAATTGGAGATCAATGATAGGTCTCATGAACAATTCTTTTTTTTTAATCTTCTAGGCCCTTGAGATCCCTCTCAACCCTTTATAAAGCTTGTTTGATGCTCTTATAATCTCCTATATTTTCCTCTAATGATAAAATTAGGCCCATGATCTTATTTTTATTAGCTCCTATTTTCCCTTATCCTTGATTCCTCACTTCTTGCATGAATTGAGTAATTATATGCTTGAAATATTCATTAGTTATTAGACCCAAAGGACTAAGTATGGTGGGATCTTTAATAAGGTTATAAAAAATGTGTACATCTTATCTTATTGAAGTTTTAGGTGCTTATAAGTGTCCTCCATCTATTTATACTAGATATTTAGGGCCTTTATCTTATCAATTAATATATCCATATCCATATTCAGGTGAGTTAGGTAGACTATCGTAAACTCAAGGATTTGATTTTTAATCAAGACTTTGATCAACTCCTTCACATGGTATCTTAAATCCCACCATTTGGCCAACTTGGCATGTAGCCATGGTGCTTTGTTTATTCACTACCTCTTGCTTAGTCTTGACTACCTTTAGAGAATTAAACAAATCAGTCATGGTATCCTCAAATTTCTTGAACTTATCCTCTTGGAGTGATAAGATGGTTTGTTCTTTCATATTATTTTTCTACTATAAGATTCCCTTGATCATTATTTTTAATTGATCTAATTAAGCCTGAGCCATTTCAAGATCATTTTCTTTAAATAATGGGTCCTTTCTAGGCTTTTAACTTGCCAATGGAGTCAAACTAACAAAAGGTTCCACTTTCTGGAAAGTGAACTCCTCCCCACTAACCATGGGTTTCTTCTTAGTTTCCATATATAAATTGGTAGTTTTTGGGTCAAATTTGACACCAAATAAATATTATTTCACCTTTCAAGCTAGGGTCTTTATCTGTGTTCCACTTAATTCTCCTAGATCAGCCATTCTTTTTTCATCTTCCTTTTGCAAGGCAACTATCCATGGCTTGACCTCTTCATAAATTGGGATATTGATTGCCTTCATTATTTCCTAGGGTTATGTTGTATTAGGTACATTTTTCATTTGAACATAGTTGAACCATTCAGGAATGGTTGGAGCCTGAATCAAGCTTTCTTCACTAAGGAGATATATTTCACTTAAAAGATGAGTGAAGGTCACTTTAGGCTTCTTGGTTTTAACTAGGATAATATCCAATTTAGCTTTTCTTTTAGGGGTGTCTATAGGAACCATATCTAACACTTCTTCCCATTCTCTTCCTTTGTCTCCTCCATTTCTTTATCTTCAAAATCATAAGCTAATGATAACATTTTGAGGGCATCTTCAATAGTCTCCCCAATGTCTAATGCTACCATGTTAATTTATTCAACTAGTGATCCTTATTCCTCAACCTAGGTTGAAGATGATTTTATCTCCTTAGGCCTTCTTTTTACTAGCCTTTGCTTAATTTTTGCCTCAATATTAGGCTTTACTTTTGATTGGGATAGAGGAGGCCTAAAAGGTGTAATTTGTAACAAGTGATATTGCCTTGGCCCTAATTACCATATGTCATCACTTCTTTTTTATTCCCTCTGCATTCTAGACTATGGACTAATGTTAAGCCTTTTTAATCTAATGGTGACCTCAAACAATTAAGAGTCATTTGTGTATATTGGGTCATAAGGTCTAGGCTAGTGCTCATAAGACACATTTAATCCCTTAGGTTTCAAGTGTCTTTTAACCCTATCTTGGGGATCCCACTACCTTAGCTCATCCAATTATAAATTGAAATATTTCATGTGTCTAAATGTTACTTAACATTTTACGATTGCTTGAATATGGTCCTCCCAATAGTTATTGGGAGGTTTTGGAAGATTCTTTTTTTCTTGATTCTGCACAAATCATCTATTCCATGGAATAATTAACATGCTACCTCTTATTTTGATATCTTTTTGGGAACATGTATGGGTAGCCTATGGGGTTGGCCTTAATTTACTTAAACTATAATGATGGTGTGATCTAGGTATAGCCATATGTCTCCCATGGACTCAATTGACTTTTTGATTGAGAGAATGAATCTTGAAATTAGATTGCCAATTATTTCTTTGATTAGGGTTGGATAAATAAAGTCACAAATGAAGTGGATGTGGTCCCTGTATTTGAATATGTGTAATTTTGAATAATGTTTTGATACTATTTGTGTCCCATTAGGTGACCATTACCTAAGGTTTGGGATATATTTGGTAGCAAGCAAGGCATCTAAGAGGTATGACATCATGTAGAATTAGTTCCTAGTTTTCTTCTTAACTATAAAAATCTATCTACTTAAATAGTTGTTGATAACTTCACCAAGCGGAGGGGTGAGATGCTTCTCAATAATACATTGAACTAAGGGCACCCAAATTTTGTACACATATGTAGTTTTTGAATTTACACATAACCTATTCATCATAGTCATGATCATCCTGATTCCAGGTCTAAATTAGCCAATGGGGATGTTATTATTAAAGTCTAAAAATACTTAATTTCTAGAATATATCCATAGGGAAAGGATGTTCCTCTAATCATTTTATTTGTCCCAATTTTTTATTTTGGTTTTTTCTACTTTGGGTTTAGGAAATTTTTAATAGTTTTCAAATGTTATAGGAGAGATGTAAACAATTTTCTAGAAACTACCCTCATGAATAATCATGCCCTTATCTATATTTCCATCCTTAAAAATAGGAGAGAGAATGTCTATACAAATAAATACCTTGGGTTTCACTACAGAATAATGGAGACCTATCATTTTAATGGAAACTATGTCATAGTAGAGCCTCTTTGTAGACATGTTCTTCTCCTCTTTTCTTGTGATGGACTACTAGTTCTCAATGGTCCAAAATAAGTTTGACTAATTATTGTGCCATATTTAGAGTTATGGCATAGAATTATGTCCTTGAAAATACTCCCTTCTACATCATTGGTCAAATAGAGCTCCGCATCCCCTCTAAAAACACCTTTTTAAGTTGCCATGGCTTGTGAAATTGTTAAATTGCTCACTATGGTATGCAGTTTAATTTTGGATTGAATTATTCTCGTGTAGGTGACAATTCAACTCTTTTTGACTCATTTATATTAAGCATAGGGTAAAATTAGGTTTTTTATACTTTTTAGGGATTTCTTGAAGTTTTTTATAGTTCTTTAATGGTGGTAGTTGTTTGAACTTATGAGAGCTTCATGACTTAGGTTGTGTTTAGATCTTTGTATTTATACCTTTACTTTTCTTAGGTTTACAAAATCTTAAACTTGGAATATTATGTGTATGTGGCTCTGATGTGGCATAATCATGGCATCCTACTCATTAATATTTAAAATATGACTATTTTTCACTTTTGTACATATGTCAATATATTATTGGTTATGGGCCCTTTGAAAATTCTACCTCACCTCACACCGTTGGATCTATTTTCTTCGATCAACATGGCTTATTGATCTTGATATGAGAAATCAAACACCATTGATTGCTTTTTATATTCTCTATATTTGTTACACTTGTCACTTACACATTTTTCCTAATCTTCATTGAATGTTAACATCGATCTCACACTGTCAAATCATCTCTACCTAGATGTACGTGTTCCATTAATCTTGATCTACTTAATTATGTCCCCTTGTCTATGGACTATTGATCAAAATGTGTACACTCATCAACATACCATTTATATTTGAAATAACATCAAGCTTTAGTTTATGGATTGTGGTTCTTCCATGTGTCATCCCCACATTTATTCTTAGGACTTAATTTTTTAGCCTTCATCACACATCATTAGATCTTGTTTGTCTAGATCAATGTGCTTTATTGAATCAGATCTGAGGGGTGGAATGCCATTGGATACTCAATGTTTTTTATTTAATTTATAACACTTGTCACCTTCTCACTCATCCTAGGGTATTTAAATTATCAACATTGATCTTACACCATCAAATCATCTTTGATTGATCAATCACACTCAATCGGATCATTTTTGTTTTGTACCATGATATTTTTTCATAGATCCCATGATGGTGACACTTATCACCCTATCTCTTATTCTTGGGCTTCATTAAAGTTTTTAATTAACTCGTGCCATTAGATCAGTCTTGCTACATAAATACATGTCATAGATCTTGTGGTCGATAAAATAATTAAGTCAGGTTTAGGAAACACATGGAACTTAGGATAAAGTCTTAATACTAAGGTTTTTATTCATGTTAATAAACAACCTTAGGATTAAATATTAAGATAAGTTTAAAACATAATAAAGGGGACCCAACGAATGATAAAAGACATGGCATAAAACTTAAGCCTAGGTTTTAATTATATTAATAAATGTACTTAAAACATAAGATAAGGATTTTAGGCTTAGTTAGAACATAATGAAAGGAAACATGTGATTATCTAAACCACGTTAATAACAACATAGACCAATGGGTCATGGGACATGAAAGGACCAAGCATGAGTTTTTATACTAAGGTTTGGTCATGTTAAAAAACATGACTAAACCTTGGGATAAAAATTAAACTGAGTTCAGGGCACAAATAATTGTTTCTACATGAATTATTCCTAGAAAAATTTCAATTTAATTCAAAAGGGGCCTAGGTTAAAACATTAGACTAGGTTTTTAACATGACTTAAAATAGATTCAATTAATATTTGACAAATGAGAAGTTAATAAAAGATGAATTTATCATTAGAGCATAAAACCTTAAGCATGTTCATTCCTAAATGAGATTACATTAAACTTGTAATAAAAAAACACAAGAAATAATCATTAGCAACATTGGAAGGGGTAAAGTAATAATCATTTAAAAATATGTCAATTAATCTAAATGAGAACCATGTGTGGATGATCTTAGGATAACAATAATGTGAAAACATGTTAGTAGTACTCTAATCAAGTGAATTTTCAATTTTAAGGTACAAATTTACACAATTTAAAACAAGGGCCCCCATTTTTTAGAAATGGGGGTATGTTGACCTCAAAAAATGGTGACTTTTGGGGGAAACATATAAATATGTTCAAATTCAGAGACTTTAGATTAGACTAATAACTAGGTTATTTATTACATTTGATCAAGCACCACTATTAAGATTAATTCATGATTAAAAAAAGTATTGCACATGTAGAATTCAGATCAAACATCAAAACTTAGCCATGTTGTGTGTTTTGATTCCACTTATTGATTGCTATAGGATTTAGAGAACATCTTCTAGATTCATAACGTTGACCATTAACATTAACTTATAGCATATTTATATGTTCATTAAGAATCATGATTTAGCTCAAGGAAGGCTTGGGCATTGCTCTACTACTAACCATGCATCTATAGCCCTGATAGAGATACATTTGGATCCACTGAAGGCCTTGATCACTACCATCTAGTTATCATTAGACCTAGTGGAGATTACCAAAATCACCTCTGCTTAGGAATCTTTTTTGAATTTTGCAATAAGGCTCTTATTTTTGTATTTTTATATATTTTAAATTTTTGGAAAAGGTTGGGAACTAGATTAGCTAGGTTTTAGGATTTATTTAAATGTTTTATCTTTAAACAATCATTCTTGGTTGTAAACTTCATCCTAGGTAATTAATGTTTTTTAAGTGTAAACATGACTCTGACCTAATAATTCAAGATTTCAACCTCTATGTGAAATTATTCTTAGAAACAAACTTAAATTAGAGCAAGGCTTAAAGTCTCAAGGAACAATTAACCTACTTATTAATCTTTACTAGTTTCTCCAAACTATAACATTAGGCTCACATTTCAACAATCTATGATCAACCAATGTTTAGGAGGCATACCTACATTCTTGAACTGTGGATTTCATTTTGAGCATCCAAATGTATTTTGAGCTAAGGATTATCTTGAAAAATACTTATTTAAATCAAGGAGCAAATCAAAGAAATGGAAACATGCCAAACACAAATCAAACAAATAAAAATCAAAGGAAATAAACAAATATATATATATATATATATATATATATATATATAAACAAGGGACTACCAAAACATACAAAATGGTCAAAAATCCCTATTTTTCCCCATGTCCATATAATTTTGTATAGCTCAAAAGTGGTAAAATGAAATGAAAACTTCTTCTAAATGCAATTTATTTGTTTTCAGATAAAATTTTGTTTTACATTCCCTAGACAAAGGAGGAACATTTGTAAAATGAAATATTTAACCTTACTCTAGACAATACAAACCAAACTTCAAAGCATGTGGCAATTTAAAAATTAAAATCGTAAAATCCCTTTTCCCATAAAGAAGTGTAGGCTATCATTCAAAATTAAAAATACCTAACAGTTCAAAAAATATAAATTGGAACCCATAAAATTTGGCTCAACATTATCAGCATGTCCGATCACCTTCCCTCTATTAAATAATTTTTAATCTTAGATAATAAATCAATCATTCAAGCCGTATATATATATATATATATATATATATATATATATATATATATATATATTTATATATAAACCTCCTCTTTGAATGATGTTACAGTATGTATGGAATGGTTAGAGTCATAAACAAAGAATTCTAGAGTCATGAACTCACTATCTAGATCTAGATAAATAAAGAAGTTAGTTGTTCTCCAATAGAATAATCTAATTATTGACAAACTTGACTAATGTTTAAGAGTAAAGATTCATTGTATAGATTATTCAAATGTTGAGTCTTATGAGATGACAACTTATAAAGTTTCAATCACTTAAGACTAAATTTTTGACCATCATGCACAAACCCATGTGTGAGATTCATAAAATAACCATCTGCATGTCAATCTTGAAAGATTGAACCAATAGTCCAACTGGAACATGCATGACTTCTTGATGCATTCATCCACCTTTGAAAAATGGTTGCTACTTAAAATATTATAGTTTTTACATTATCATGAATGCCAGATCAATACAAATGAGTTGTCACATGCTAAATAATAAATATAAAGGATTCAAACCTCCTAAATTGTTCTATTCATCTTTAATCATTTACATGGTTGCCATATCAAGTTCTTTTCTTTTCTTTATTTAACTCATCCCAAGAGATACACCACCATTATTTTTATCTTAGCTCTTTTAATACATTACATTTTAGTCAAGGGTTTTAATTGATTCAAAAAACCCTTTTGCACTTTCAACAGACTACAAATACAGGTTATCTCCACATCTACATAGGACATGTGTGTGTGTGTGTGTGTGTGTGTGTGTGTGTGTGTGTGTGTGTGTGTGCGCGCGCGTGTGCACGCATGCACTATAATTGTGTTTATTTTTGTGAGATACCTTACATCTATTTCCTTCTAAGCATCCCATGTCCATTTAACTATTGGTATTTTTACTAGAGGCATAATAGACCAATACAACATTTCTTCATCTGACCCAACTACCATTTGACTTGGAGTTTGAGCAGAAGATTTTTTGCATACATGTTCAACATAGAATTCACAAATATTATTTGGATCTGTGCATGACTCAACTTATAATTTGACCTTTGATAGGTAGTTCAGATTCCATGGAATTTTATATCTTAATTTCACATTTTCATGCACCAAGAAATTCATCCATTGTTTCTTTAAAAGGCCCATTTGCATGCATTATTCTATATTTTCCTCCTCAATGAAATTTATGCATCACAACCTAACTACATATAACTATGTAAACTTAAAATAGGGTCTCAAAGGTTGAGAGAACATTAATATTGAATCATTCATTGAATCACTATCAAAAACATTTCATCCTTACCTTAGGTTTAAATCCACTATAGATTAATTCACCATTAATAAAGGAAAGCATTGAATTTGATCAAGATTATTTTCTAATAGTATACCCTCTACAGATGCAACATAGAATAAATACCTATAAAATACATAAAATGCTTCAATATATAAACTTACAAGGTGACACAGTCTAATTATTTTTGACCATATTTTATTTGATCCATCTTCATATAGTAATATATAATTTTTCCAATTTTTTTGTAGGCCTAAAAGCCTTCCTCCTCTCATTCATTTCCTATCTCCCCTTCTTCTCTGTATCATTTCCATTCTCTTCTCCAAGTCAAAAATCCTTAGCCTAACTTCTCTCAAGGCTATTCTCTTACCTAAACTATATTTTTTGTTCTTTATGCTTAAATGAAGGTCTTCAATCTCAAAATAGTGTTGACCTTATCTCCTTGAATCTTGCACTATCTTGTAAAATATCAACTACACACCAAATTAGTAATTCTTCCAACTATACTTGATTTTATGCCAACCTTGGCTGATTACAAGCAATAATAGAATTATACATATCCTTTGACAACTAATAAATCCATATAAAACATATTTAGGCCTTATTTATCCTCCACATGACAAGTGTGAATATTTCAAATATAACTTGGAGGGAAACTTATATAATTTATTAGGCTAATGCCTATTGAATGATTATTCAACTAGTCCTTGCTAGATGCTCCTACATTAGACTTCTTGGGTAGGAAAAAATTTGAAATCCAGTTTAAATGGATTTTTCTTCTCTCTTTTACTCATTATTCTCTCTTTAACTTGCTCTTCTTTCTATCCCTTGATCCCATTGTCTCTTTTGTAGTACTTGAACTATCTTGATGTATTCTTTATCTCTTATTTTCTTCTTCTTTCTTTCTTTCTTCTTGTATATCTTCCTTCTCATCTCCTTTTTATCTACAATCTCCCATATCCATGCTTCATTTTCATATGTTTCTTCAAATTTTTCTTTAGCTTCTTGGTCCATCAACTCATCCATTGAGTTATGGATATCATTCATCTTCATATCTTCAAGTCCTGCATTTAGAACATTAAAATAAATTGTAGTGGTAAAAACTTAAGGCCATGAAGCCTCTTGATTATCTTCATGTGGTTCTTATTTTCTCAAAACTACCTTCACCATTTCATCTTGCTCTTGCCTCAATCCAATTTCCATCTGACCAATAGTGCCACCATGCTGATATGTGTCTCTACACAACTCTCTTAGAGGATTTAACAATTTTTCTATCGTCTTCAACTCTTCATTCAATACAAACTCATCCCAATCTTCATGTCATATATCAACCTTAAGACCATATTGCCTTTCATCATATATAAATACATTCATCCCCTTTATGGTTTCCTCATACAAATAAACTTCTTCATCAATATACTCATAAAAAAAAATTGAATCACCATTACCTTTTGTCACCTTGCTCTTTTCAAACATGTGAACTGATTTGACATATTTGCTATCATCATCTATCCAATTTGAAATCTTTCCTTCCTACACATTAGTTTTCATAGACATTTTCCATTCCTCATTTCCTTAAAAAGATCATTTAATGATTCAAAAACATCATCATTCTATTCATTGCAAGCAAATACCTTACCTTTCATCTTTGTATTCTCATGTTTTTTAGTATGCTTTTTCAAGCTATTATCCTTCATACCTTTAGCCACCCTTACTTTCTTCATATCTTTGTGCTAATGTTTGTTCATGGTTGCACCTGTTTTCTTACTTGAGTCTTCAACTTGATTGGACTTTATATCCTTCCTAACATTTGTTGATCCCTTTATCCATTTTGGTACCACATAACCATGGTTGATTTCTGATTTTAAAATCTTGTCATTGCTCTTCTTCACCTCCATCTGTTCATCAACAACCTTACTCCTATTTACATGAGAAAAACTAGAAATTGAACTTTTATTTACCATTTCAATGGCTTGTAACATAGCCATACTCTTCCTTGTAATCTCTTTGCTTGTATCCACCTCCTTTAGGTTTATCTCATTCATTTATTATTTGATTTACAAATCATCATAGTACTCTTCATTCTCTTTTATTCCTTCATTGGCATGATGAAGGACTTCCACTACTTTTTTGTGAACTTTTGAAACCTGTACACTTTATTTTTAATTAGGTTCATCTAACTTTATGGGTGCCTTACTTACCCCACTTATTTCATTCCTTAAGGTCTTATCCTTCACCTTCTTCATGAGGTTATTCATACTTACATATACACACTTACACAAAACATTAGATAGCAAAATAAAATGCCAAAATGCCTTCATGAGTGTCTCCTTTATTGGCACTTTCCTATTCCTCTTCATTTCTTTATCAAGTGCTTCCTTTTAAACTTATTCTTTCCTTTTTTATCTACAATGAGAACCTTCTTCATAACCTTTCTCTCATTTTTTTGCTCACTTGGCAACTTGTCCATACTCTTCAAGCCTCTATGGGCTTCACTCTTCTTGGAAATATTATTTTTCATTCTCATCTTCATTAGGATATATATTGGCCACTTTAACCTCTTACTCATTGTCCATACCCATGCTTGCCTATCAAATGCATCCAAGACTCATATTTATCTTAAAACTTAACTAAATCTATCTTCAAACTAGCAATATCATTATCAATTTCACTACTATTCATACCTCTCTTCTTTTGGATGCTTATTTTCTCCTTAGTACTCTCATGTACTCTACTACTTTGCATTATTCTCAACAATATATCCATATATGATATCTTCACCCAAGTCTTTTCCACCTTGGTCTCTTGATCCCTTTAAGTCCTCACCTAGGTTTTTTTCATCCTAGTTTTTTGGTGTACTAGTCTTACCTAAGCCTTTCTCCTTACCTGGTGTTTTGACAATTTCTTAGATCTTACCCAGGTCTATTGCACCCTAATATCTTAATCCTTTATCTTGTTGATCCTTCTTTAAAATTTTATAACAAATCATTATTAATCATCATCAATTCCCAAATTTCTAAGAGCTTCAAGATATGATACCAAAATGGTGTAATGAAATGAAAACTTCTTCCAAATGCAATTTCTTTATTTTCAAATCAAATTTTGTTTTACATTCCCTAGATAAAGGAGGAACATTCATAAAATGAAATCTTTATCCTTACTCTAGAGAATGCAAACCAAAACTTAAAAGCCTTTAGCAATTTAAAAATTGAAATCTTACAATCACTTTTCCCATGAAGAAGTGTAGGCTCTCATTCAAAATTAACAATACCTGGTAGTAAAAAATATATAAATTGGAACTCACAAAATTTGGCTCAACATTATTAGCATGCCCAATTCACCTTCCCTCCATTAAATAATTTTTAATCTTAGACAATAAATCAATCATTCAAACCATATATATATATATATATATATATATATATATATATATATATATATATATATATATATATATATATGTATGTATGTATGTATGTATGTGTGTGTGTGTGTGTGTGTGTGTATGTATGTATGTATATATATGTATATGTATGTGCATGTGTGTGTGTGTGTATATATATATAAACCTCCTCTTTGAATAATGGTGTAGCATGTATGGAATGGTTTGAGTCATAAACAAAGAATGTTATGGTCATGAAATCACTATCTAGCTCTAGATAAACAAAGAAGTTAACAATTCTCCAACATAATACTATAATTTTTGACAAACTTGACTAATATTTAAGAGTAAAGATTCATTATATGGATTCTTCAAATGCTAAGTCTTGTGAGATGACAACTTACAAAGTTTTAGTCACTTAAGACTAAATCTTTGACCATCATGTGTAGACCCATGTGCAAGATTCATAATATAACTATCTACATGTCAATCTTGAAAGATTAAACCAATAGTCTAACTAGAACATGCATGACTTCTTGATGTATTCATCCACCTTAGATATAAAATTTCACTACTTAAAATGTTATAGTTTTTACATTATCATGAATGCCAGATCAATACAAATGAGATGTCACATGGTAAATAATAAATATAAAGGATTAAAACCTCCAAAAGTGGTCTATTCATCTTTAAGAATTTACATGGTTACCATATCAAATTCTTTTATTTTCTTTATTTAACTCAGCCCAAGAGCTACATCACCACCATTCTTTGTATCCTGGTTGTTTCAACACATTCCATTTTAGTCAAGGATTTCAATGGATTCAAAAAACCCTTCTACATTTTCAGTAGACTAAAAATATGTGTTATATCCACATTTAGATAGGATATATATATATATATATATATATATATATATATATATATATATATATATATATATATATATATGTAGTGTAGTTATGTTTCTTTTTGGGAGCTACCTTACATCTATTTCTAACTAAACATCCCAGGTCCATTCAACTACTGGTATTTTTACTGGAGGCACAATATACCAATACAATATTTATTCATCTGACCTAGCTACCATTTGACATGGATTTTGAGTAGAATATTTTTGTATACATGTTCAATGCAAAATTCACAAATATTATTTGGATTTTTACATGACTCAACTTATAATTTGACCTTTGATAGGTAGTTTAGACTCTACATAGAATTGATATCTTCATTTCACATTTTCATGCACCAATAAATTCATCCATTGTTTCTTTAAAAGGCTAATTTTCAAGCATTATTATGTATTTTCCTCCTTAATTATATTTATGCATCACAACCCAACTACAGATAACTGTGTAAACTTAAAATAGGGTCTCAAAGGTTGAGAGGACATTAATATCAAGTAATTCATTAAATCACTATCTAAAACATTGCATCCTTATCTTGGGTTTAAATCCACTATAGATTAATTCACCATTAATAAAGGAAAGCATTGAATTTGATCATGGTAATTTTATAATTGTATACCCTTTGTAGATGCAACATAGAACAAATACCCAAAAAATACATAAAATTCTTCAATATATAAACTTACAAGGTGATACAGTCTAAAGATTTTTGACAATATTTTATTTGATCCATCTTCATATAGTCCTATATAGCTTTTCCTATTTTTTTGCAAGCCTAAAATCCTTCCTCCTCTCATTCATTTCCTCTCTCCCCTTCTTCTCTGTATCATTTCCATTCTTTTCTCCAAGTAAAAAATCCTTAGCCTAACTTCTATCAAGGTTATTCTCTTACTTTAATTATTCCTTTTTTATTTATTCTTAAATAAAGTTCTTCAATCTCAATATAGTGTTGACCTTATCTCATTAAATCTTGCACTATCCTATAAAGACTCAACTACACACCAAATGAGGAATTCTTCCAACTACACTTGATTCTATGCCAACATTGGCTAATTACAAGCAATAATACAATTATACACATCCTTTTACAACTAATAAATCCATACAAAACATATGTAGGCCTTATTTATCATCCACATGACAAGTGTTAATATTTGAAATATAACTTGGAGGGAAACTTATATAATTGCTTAGGCTAATGCCTATTGAAGATTTATTCAACTAGTCCTTAATAGATGATCCTACATCAAAAATCATGTGAGGAATATTTAGTGAGTCATATACAAGTTCAAATATATTTCATGGTCAAAATATGCCATCTCAATAGCTCTCCAAGTTTGTTTTCTCCATCGAATCTTTATTGAGTGTTTTAGGTAGTTTTTAGTCTTAAAATTTATTCATAAATATCTAACATTATAACTACCAAAAAATGAAACAAACATGGTTTTAAGTGACCCTAATAACCCCTCCAAACTTTTTTGTTATCCATGCATAGTCTTAGAAAATATATGAGCACTTGAAGACACCCCATCGAGCTTGTTTCTGCCTTTCTTGCATGCTTGGATTCTCTATGAGATAGAAAAAGATTTTCCATAGGTTTCCTTACCTGAAAAAATATTATAAAGGTAAAATTTCATACCCTTAACATGTCTTAATCATCTATATATCCCACCAAGAGTTGGAAATGAATATGGACCCCCAATTGGTTATAGGTCCCTTGAAGGCCTAATGCGCCTACCATGCACCCAAATAGATTTGGATACATGTATTGATTTAAGTGGTTGATTTGGTGAATTATGAATTTTTTAAATTTTTAAAATATTATAATATCACCACACAACTTCCTAAGCACTTCTCTTCTTCCTTTTCTCTCATTCACCAACTAGGCCTAATGAAAGGTTGCCTAGTTGGACTATGTGTAGGAGGATTTTGGTCATATTGAAAGGTATAATCTTGAATTATTACTTATATATAATTTAATTTATTTAAATACACCTCATAATATGTTTATTTATGATACAAAATCTCCATATCAAGCACTTTTCCCATTCTGTACTCACTAGTTTGTTTTGCTAAAGCTTACTTTTCCTAGACTAGCTGACCTCTAAGATAAAATAGTGAGATATATCCCTTATCCCCAAGTTAAAATGAGTATTTTTGGTGTTTTTAAAGGTCATTATTATGATTTTTACTAATTTTTTTAGCTTTATTCCTTGATTTAGGTGCCTAACTAGCTCAAAATGTCTAAAAAAGGCTTCTAAAAAGCTTGTTTCCTACAACATTTCTCAAATCCACCTAAGAGTGACCTTTCCAAGATAAAATTATGTTTATAGACTCATTAAAAATGTTATTAATACTCAATTAATGCTTTTTAATCTTTTAATCTACCCAAAATACTTCTCTTATATAGATTCCTCATATTCATCTATTGAGCAAAGAGGTTTCTTGGAGTAATTGTATGGATTAATGACATTTGACCAAGTAAGGAAGGTAGATGATCATATTGGTAGAGTATTGGGATTGTGTGAACACATTTTTACTTATCATGAACCAATTTTTGTTTCTTATAACCTTCCTCTCTTCCTCATACAAGTTTATCTCACCTTTATGTTCAAGACTGTAACATGGTAGTTGTAGGTGCATACAGGGTTTTTAGGGAATGTGTAAGTTTTTTAATCTTTATTTTAGCTTATGAAGTCACCATGATAGTAATTTATGTGGTCACACATTATTTCATCAGGTATAACCTTCCATTTTACCTTCATATGCACTTTTGGTTACAACTGAGTATTACACTACCTGTTGACTGAGACACCCTATTATAGGTGTGTTATGGGCTTTAACTGAGCACATTCATGATTTTTAGAGGTTTATCCTTGAATCCTTCTTGGTAAAAAATTTAAATTATTAAATATTAATATTATTTTAATGTCCTAATACATCACTTTAGCATCAATTTAGGGTCATTATCCTAACTGAGATACTTTGCCCTATTATAAACCATGTATGTTGATGTCATTAGCTTCTATTTAGCTTGTCCATGATGTTAAATAATCCTATTGAAACCCCTTGAGGTCAAAAAACATTAATATATTCCTAAAATAAGTTTAATTGTCCTATAAACACACCTAAACAATCATGCTAGCTCACTACTTGTTGACTAAGACACCCCTGTCGTAGGTGTGTATTTCCCATTAAAGGGACACATTTAGGTGTTCATATAATTAATAGACTATGTCAATATTATCTTGATAACCTATAACAAATTTTTGTACCATTCCATTATTTTAACCATTTTAGTCATGAGTACTTTTCCTATTTTCTTTTTAGGGCTATCAAATCCCATTTACAACCTCAGACCTATAGACATTAGTGTAATGTTTTAGTGTTTTTTTAGGCCACTTGAAGGTTCCAAAATCCTAAGTTTTCTTCAATTTATGACCCTAATTTTTTTCAAAGGTATTTTATATACTATAGGCTTAAATAATCATCTCCTTAGAGGCTTTAAAATCCTTGGGAAACATGTTGTGAGGGGTCCACAAAACCCCCTTAGAGCTCTATTTTGACATTTTAGGTACAGTTTCCCAAAATTTAGTCTTTGATATTAAAATATGATTTCACACTTATTTTTTACCTTTTTAAACTTTATAAAAGTGTGTCATTACTCTAAAAACTGATATAACTTATAAAATGTCTTCACCATGCCTTAAATCTCCCATACAAAAACCTTCATAGCCTTGAGGTACCACCTATAGGTGGTCATCAACATTCTCAAGTAGTAAGGGAGAAGGTATATGGCTCAATGTATGAATGTATATGTATATAAAACTTATGTTACTTTATAAATAATCCTAATATACCTTTATAAATTCTAAGAGATTGGATCATACATCAACCTTTCCACACCTTAATATGACCTTAGTAAAGGCTCTATAGGTGTATATTGGGCTATGTGTAGATAATGAGTATGGAGTAGAGCAACAAGGTGGATAAAGGTCCTCATGGATAGCTCAAACTTATTTTAAAACTATTAAATTTCATTATTTATATCATTAACACCTTGAAACAAGTTCCAACACCTCTTCTCCAATGTGAAACCACTTGCACACATCTAGAATAAAGCAGGTAGAGGCATCTCATGACTAGTTTAGGATGGTGTATGGGCATGTGAACACACTTGAACCTTTTCCAAACATATAAATTAACTCCTATAAAATTATAATTTTTTGGAAAACTATTATACCATGATTATGATTCCATGAATAAGTTGAACAAGCTTATATAGGTGACTATAAGTGAAACTGGGCAAAGAGTTGACAATGAAGAATAGCAAAATGGTAATTTGCCTAAAGCATGATATGATGGAATAAAACATGGGAAGAGTTGATAATATGACATATATACCTATGTAACACCATATTAAACTCACATGAAATCTTTAAAGAAGACTAACATTATGGAACATGACAGAATTGACTAAAACTTCAGAATGGTGACACCTTCTTGTAGCATAGACTAACTTGCCCATAAAAACATTATGAAAAATGAAACTAATATTTTATACCATATTATAAGGTATCCAAATTAATTTTTAGCTAACATCACCAACTTATTCATATGGATTTGACCAAAATTGAACAAAACCTATGGGGTGTATGAATCAACTAGCAAAAAAAGAAGTAGAATAGTTTTAGATTTAAAATGGAACTTCTAGAGAAAATTATATATATATATATATATATATATATATATATATATATGAGTGTTATGAAGGTTAAGAGGCATTATATTATCTTTTCCCATGTGTCACACTTCCCCATGGGCCGTATAAGTGTCATTTGCTCTCTTTTTTAATTATTTCTTAAATTTTAGTTAAGGAACCTGTAATGCAATATTATGATGTAACTACATAACTAATAGTTAAACTGACCTATTGGATTATTACAAGGAAAAATTACACTTGGTAATCTTGGTAACCATTCTGCTTGTATTTATGACTCTTAAAAGCACATAAAATGACCCAAAATGATAAATACGCTAATGAAAACATGACTAAGGCTATAAATACATTAGATAACATCAATTTAACAATAATATAGCCTAGTAAAATTATTTATACACTAAAATATCTAAAAAACCAAGTCTTTTACCTATATGGCTTTGAATTTGATCTAAAAGTCAAACTTGGTCAACAAAATGGTGACTCGTAGGGTAGTATGCCTGTTATACTAAAGACTAGTAGCCTTATCCTATCATGGGATAAATGATTAAATGAGTTATTAAATAAAACTAGAAATAATTTTCCTAAAACACACACAAAACAACCATAACACACCAAGCAAACACAAGACAAAGCAAGACAATAACAAGACTAACACATGTGCATAAGCACTTAGGGAAAACAAGGAAAACAATTGTTATGTACAAAGAGAGAGAAGAACCTTAGTATAAATGTTTGAGATATATCCCATTGACTGGGATATGAATCTCTTATCCATCTAACTTTGAGATTTGGAAAGCATTATGTTACTTACATTAGGTGATAACATAAGGGCCATTCCATAAAGCATCAAACTTTATGTGTTTTTTAGGTTTAACCCTATCTTCATCCCACTTTAGAATAATGTCTCCCTCTTTAAACTTCTTGGCATGGATTTCTTATCAAATTATCTCTTTATTTGATATTGGTTAGCTCTCATAGTTTATATATCTTGGTCTCTTATCTCTTCAAGCTCCATCAACTCACACAACCTGGCTTCCATGCTTTCATTTTCCATTACCTCTAGCTGATATGAGATCCAAGGATAGTATCTCAATTTAAATAGGTATTAAATCTTCTCTCCCACAAATAAGTATATATGGTGAGTTTCCAATGGCTCTTTCTAGGCTGATCTTATCTACCCAAAAAGTTATCTTCAACTTATAATGCCAAGTTCTTTGATTCTCCTCCATTATCCTCTTTATGATCCTAATTATATTCTTATTGGTGGACTCATCTAGTCCATTCCCTTATGGATAATATCTAGATGAACTAATAAGATAAATGCCATGTTTAAAATCCCACTCACTTATCCTCACTCCAAAGAAATCTAATGCATCATCTTAAATTATTTAAGGATCCCCAAACCTTATCACTATGCCTTCATACAATTCTAAAACAAAACTTCCATTTACTTCCTTGAGAGATACATCTTCCACCCATATTTTAAATTAATTTTTAGCATTCAATACCCACTTATGGTTAGCACTAGAAGGTGGGTTGATTAGACCTATAAAATCTAGACCCCATTGCATAAAGGGTTGATCAACTTATATTGGATGAAGAGGCAAGGCTACAAGATTTTTTTAACCATCAAAGGGAGCACACTTTTTACTTTTCCTTACCCAATCATGGTTTTCTTTGAACAAAATAAGACAAAAAATATCTAGCTCTCATAATCTTAGTAGCTATGGTTCTTAGATCAAAGTGACCACTAGCTAGTCCATCATGAAACTCAAGTAATGTTTTCTCAACATGATCTAATTCAACACATCTCAATAGCACACCTGAGAAGTCCTTCCTAAAAACACTCCATCAATAATTACATAAGGAATATATTATAACCTAAAGTTCCTTTTTTTATTTCCATCTAGGCCTTGTGGACACTCATAGGTTTGAAGAAAATGGATCATATCTTGTGTCTAACTCCTCATGGATGAAGATGTAGCTGTCATAGGGTCGTCATGAACTACTAAAAAAATCTCTTTTTTTCCTTCAAATCTGAAGCAAGGTTCTTACATAACCCATTTCTTTTCACTAACTTGGTTGTATTGATTTCTACATCATACTCCATCACTTTTGTAATCTAACCAACCCTTTTTTCATTTAAATCTCTACTCAAAAGGAAGTCTCTGACACTAGGATGAGGTACCAATATGTGAATATTTTTTTTAGATAACATATGCCTAAAATTCTTTATACTTATAACAATTTAAAGTACTTTCTTCTCAACATAGGTGTATCCTACCTCAAAGCCCTCCAATCCTTGACTAAAGAAGGAAATAGGATGCTCTAAGTTTTATTCATTTTATTGAGTGAGCATGGCATAAATTACCTCATCATTTCCAAATCTATTCAAGTTAAAATCCTTTAATAAATTAGGACTTGTAAGATTTGGAGCTTGGGGAATGGTTTGTTTAATATCTTCAAAACTCTCCTTCCTTATTCTTGTCCAAGTGAACACTTTATCTTTCCTTATCATAGAGGTTAGAGGATCAAATAAATTATAAAAATTAGGAATGAATCTCCTTATTAAATTTATTTTCCTAAAGAAACTTTGCAAACATTTCTTGTGTTTGGGCAAAGCCAATGCCAAGATTGAATTCACCCTTTAAGTATCTACGGATAGGGCCTTCTTTGAGATAGTGTGTCTTAAATTTTTTCCTTAATTGATATAAAACACACACTTATTTGGGTTAAGAGAGATTCTAAACTCTCTATATCTATCAAAAATCTACGTAAGGTGATTCAAGTGATCCTTTGCATCCTTAAAAAAAATTGTGATATCATCAAGATACACTAACACAATGTCATTTATTAGTCCTTGAATAGACATATCCATTTTATATTAAAATGTAGCTCCATCATTAGACAAACCAAAAGTCTCTTTCCTATAATCATATGTATCCCATATAATAGTAAAGATTGTCTTATATTAGTCTCTTTACCAAAATTTGATTATACCCTGAGTGTCCATCTAGAAGTGAGAACCTTTCACTACCTACCACAACTTATAAAATATACTCCATGAAAGGAAGAGGATAATTTTCCTTAAAAGAAACTCTATTCAAGTCCCTAAAATCAACACATAACCTTATTTCTCCATTCTTCTTCCTTACAGGGACTAATTTTGCCAACCAAGATGAATGCTTATTAGGAAAAATGATTTGGACTAAATCAGCTTAGTAAGCTCTTTCTTCATGAGAGGCTCAATATTATGATTGATTGGCCTTTATATTTTCTTAATAGGCTTACATTTCTCATCTATCTCTATTGTATGTTGAGCTAATTTTGGATCAAAACCCTTTAAATAACTATATTCCCATGCAAAGACATTAGAAAACTCCTTGCATAACTCAATGAAAGCATGTTTCTCTTCATTAGTACATACCTTTCCAAGATAAAGCAACTTATCTTTGAATATTTGTACTATCTCGTAGTTTTACTGATTATTATACATGCTTACCTTCTCTTTCTTCAATGGATCATCATCTTTGAAGATTCTCTCAAATATTATAAAGCCTTTAGGAAGATTTTTTGTCTTTAATTAAAAAAATTTCCCTCCATATTGTTATTTTAGTTTGGAATTATTCTTGGAAGATAACTCAGCCTCTTCTTGTATAAAAATTGATATTTATTTGTCACTATAAAACACTTGATAATTAGTTACATTATCAAGTATAGAGGGCCTTACAATCACCTTGAGATGTGTCTAGTTGTTATCTTCTCTTATCCCCTTTGGAACATCAAACTAAGATCCAATTGATGCCAACCTATCAGCATGTTTTTTGTCTTCTCTTAGAATATATTGTATGTTGAAATCTTGTAAATATTCCACAAGATCCCACACTCTATGCTTATAGGACTAAATCAAAGAGTTCTTAGTCACATTTTTCCCTCTTACTTGATTCACAACTAACTCACTATCACCATACACTCGCAACTCCTTCACACCTCTTTTATTAGCCCACTCAAGGACATTAATTAGTGCCTCATATTCTACCACATTAAAATTACAAGAGAAGTGAAATTTGAAAGTGGAATAGTACCTTTCCTTGGATGGAGAAACCAACTTTGCTCTACTACCTACCCCAACTTTGCTTCTAGATCCATCAAATAATAGCTACCATAAACCATCCATGTTTTCACTTGGATTCATCAAATTTGGCATGAAATTTTACTCATTATGAATTAAATACAATCCAATACCAGATTACTCTATGAATTTTTAAGGATCATGGACATAATGTTCATCTCCCCATTCATCTAAATATAAATCAAAAACTCCTCCAAGAGAAGATGTTGGAGATTGATCTATGTAAAGTTTTTCCTCATCAATAATGGCATAATTTAAATTTTCCACTTTATGCATGTAAGTATCTAAGTTATTATTATGGATAGGCTCTGATTCAGTATTCACTTTAGTACCATACTTTGTCCTAAAAAACATATAGGACCAATTGGCTGCCAAGTGTCCACCTATTTTGACTATAAACTCTCTTGACAAAGAAAGAGAAAAATATACCATAACCATATCATGAGGGATGTAAAAATTAGGAAAATAATGTAAAATCAGATTCAAATATTTGAATACTCCTAAGGTCTTTGTCAATGACCTATATAATTGTAGAACTACTTTAGTCATTGGTTCATACTTGAGGCCTAGTTTATCCGCTATTGACTTTGGTATAACTAAAGTACTAGCCCCAATATCTATGATGAAATCATAAAATAATAAATCACCAATTATTAAGGATAAATAAAAGTATTTTTTATCATTTTTATTCACTTTTCCATCAATGGTCTGAGTTCCATTCACCAAAACAACATTCCCATTTCTAGTCGATCCAACTTACTTACCTAGTCTTTGCAATTCCTTTTGAAGAATATATTTTTGTCTTAGTATTTTCAATTAATACCATAATAAAATATTCATATTTAAATTATTAATATTATCCAAAACATTTATATAAGTATTGATCACCTTGAAAGGCTCTTTGGAAGCACTACTACCTTATGGTGTAGCTTGTGAAGGTGGATGTGTAGGAGCTAGCCTTACATTATAAAAATTATAATTTTTTTACACCTTAAGGACTAAGTTATACCCACCCACAATTGGATATGATTTATGATTCAAAAAATTTCCTTTATTATCACCTTATGTCCTTTGAATATCCCTCTTCTTAGACTTAGTGTTAGAGGACACACTAGCATTCAAATTACTTGCATTCCCCAAATGGTTGATGGCACAAAACTCTCCCTCAAAATGATTTATAAGAGTAGAATAATATTTTTTTATCCATTTTCCATTTCATTTTGTATTTACATCTCAAAATTAATAACTTGAGGTACTTGGCTACCATGCATTGTCATGTCTTGATTAGGCATTTCATTGGCATATGCAACTTGACCCTGATTTTGGTCATAGGAGGGATAACATGGTTATTATTAAAAGAATTCGTTTTGAGTAGGAAATATAGATTTATAATATGATTTTTAATTAGGATTATAACTTTTTTAAGGTATATATTAAGTTATTTGACCTTGTCATTCATTATTACCTTGAAATGGAGGCCTATTTGTTTACTTGAACTAATTGTAGGACTAGTATGGGCTATAAATTTGAGCTTGTTACCTTTTGAGGGAAAAAAAATAATTATTAAAACTTTGGATAAAACTCTTGACTTCATGTATCTCATTTTTGGGGGCAAAGGAGCTAAGGTAGGTAATGCAACTTGACTAGAAGGTTGTAAATCAGGGAACAATGGCATTGGTGGCTTAGGAGAAATATTACCTAATTGAAAAAGTTAATTCTCAGAATTTATGGATATCTCATAAGAATTTTGTAGTGTATTCCCACCTATGGATTTAATCATCATGGATACATCACTATTCAATGCTTTTAAATGGTAAAAGAAGGCTTAATTTGGAGTAGGTCTCACAAGTGCTAGGATCTTATCCCATGTCTTTTGAAATGTAGTGTTAAAATATTGCATAAACACTTGTGGTTCCCTCTTGATATTTTTAAATTTATTAGCTATTGATAGATGATCAGTCTTCTCTCTAAACCTTTTATTCAATAGATCTCCTAGTTCATCCCATGAACCAATTGAATATTTAGGTAGAGTCCCATACCAATCTAAGGATTTCCCTTTGAAAGACAATGCCAATATCCTAATATCCACATTATCTTGAGTGATATTATGGATATTTTAGAATTTTTCTATGTTTCTAATGTGTTCAATAGGAGTAATAAGACCTTATCCACTAAAATATGGAACACTCTTAAGGGTTGCTCTAGGAATTTGGTCATATTGGGCAAGATTCAATGGATATGATTTGGTGAAAGGTAAAATTGGTTGGTTTATATCCATCTTGGAATGTATAATATGAGTATTAGAGGTTTAAATTTTTAGGAAATTGGACTTCTTAAACACCAACTCTCTTGAATGAGGATGAGTGTTCACAAATTTGAAACTTTTGATATAATATAAAGGCAATTACACAAACTCAAACAAAATAATATTAGCATTAGACCTAGTAGTCACATTTGGCATGTAAATTAGGGACTAATGAGAAACAAAATAGTTTAAAAATTCATTGGAGTCCCTAGGTACTAAATATAGATGTTCATGTACCTGTAACTATGCTAAGACTAGCACCAATCTTAGACAATCATTTAGGACTTAGAGTCCAACAGGGCATGGTAAAAATTGTCATCACTTGTATTTTCACCCCTTGAGGAAATACATAGATCTCCTCATCCAAGTGTCATAATGTAAAAATCTCTTTTATTGTGGGTAACAATTTTGTGAGATGAATCTCTAGAAGGGCCGGCTAGTTACCTTGATACACTCTTTAAAACACTCTCTTAAATATCAAATTTTTATGAAAAGTTTTAAGAAGACAAACTAAGAAAACTAAATGTGATTCACCAATATTTAATTTCCTCATATTGACTGAAATTATAGTACTTAGATCTAAGCAAATCTTCTTTCACACAAAACTCACAACTCAAGATGGATTGTCACATCAATGGTTTATATGCTAGGTTCAAGAGGTATTTTGATTATTAGGAGGGTAATAGATGATTCATTTATGGAATATAGTCATGAAACACTTATAATACATGTTTAAACATAAAATATAACACTAAAAAAGACCTTCAACAATTACTCTTCTACACATTTATTGTATAATCAAGGATAACATGCTAGAAAAGATGATCTTCTACTAGACAAGACCAACAAGATTGTAATAACACTCAATTGAATATTGTGTAAGTAGGAAAATTCACTTATTTTATTTCTTCAATAGACATTCAATTACAAAATTTTCTAGGATTTCACCATCAACCAATGAAGGCTACTAAAAAGAGCCAAAAGAATTAATATTTATAGCCTTTAGGAGAAGAGCAAGACAAGGTAAGTCCAAAGCTCACTTAGACACTTGTAAATATGAGAAAAGAGCTTAAAAATTAATTATAAATAGGTTTTAAATTAATTATGCAATTTAAAGAGGCCTAAGTGTCTATACAAGTCCTGAAACTTATGAAAAGTGGCATAAAACTCCATGTCTTGGCTCAAAAAATTGCCTTCATAATTTGGACCTATTTTAACATCCCTAAAATAACTATGGATAGTTATAATGATTCTAATGAGAGGAAAGGATTTTATACATGACTCTACATGCATTTTTTTCATTCTTACTCATCTAAAAACTCTTTTAAGGAAGCCATCACTCCCTATAGTTCAAAAAGCTCCTTTTTCAGTCACCCCTCACACTTGGCTTCAAAATTGGCCTCAATTTTCCATGAAAATACATGGAAAGGAGTTAATGTAACTTTTAAATACCCTCCATGGCCTTATAATATTAAGGTTCACCTTAAAATGACATCTAATTTAGGTTTTCACACTTCTCACCGTCATGTTCACTATGCCAGTTTTGACTAGCTAAGATGAGAGATCTAGTTTGGAAACTTAGAATTTTTTTATTGGAAAAAAATTACCATAGGTAGTTATTAAAATTCCATATCTTCCTCCCAAATTTTATTTCATCTTTAGACCTCTTCTAACACCTATAAACCACTCAAAATGGTTAAAAAATCCCTCTTTTCCCCCCATCCAAATAATTCCATACAACTAAAAATCATGTGAGGGATCATGATTGAGTCATATGAAAGTTATAATATCTTTCATAGTCAAACTATGTCATTTGGATAGCTCTCCAAGCTTGTTTTCTCCATCAAATCCTAGTTGAGGGTTTAGTAGGGTTTTGGGTAGTTTTTAGTATTAAGCTTTGTTCATAAAGCTATGACATTGTAAATACCAAAAAATGAAAAAAATCATGGTGTTAATGGATCCTAATAACCCCTCCAAAATTATTTTGTATCCATTCATATTATTAGAAAAGATATGAGCACTTGAAGACACTCCATCAAGCTTGTTTAGGCCTTTATTACACACTTATATTCTCTTTGATCTAGAAGTATATTTCCCATATGTTTTATTTCATTTAAAAAGGTTATATAGGACTAATTTTACCCCCTTAACATGTCCCAATCATCTATATATCCCACTAATATTTGGAAATGAAGATGGACCCCTAATTGGTTTTAGGTCCCTTGAAGGCCTAATAGGCCTAGCATGCACTCATATAGCTTTGGATACTTCATTAAATATTATAATATCACCACAAAACTTCCCAAGAACTTATCTTCTTCCTTTTCTCTCATTCACCAACTAGGCCTAGTGAAAGCTTGCCTAGTTGGACTGTGTGCAAGGGTATTTTAGTCATCTTTAAAGGCCTGAGATTGAATTAGTACTTCTATAGCATATAATTTCTTTCCATACACCTCATAATATGTTTCTTGAGGCTCTAAAATCTCCATAACAAGCCCTTTTCCCATTTTATACTCATTGTCATGCTTTGTTAAAGCTTGATTTTCTTAGATTGGCTAACTTATAAGAAAAAATAGTGAGGTATATACCTTAACCCAAGGTTAAAATGAGTATTTTTGGAGTTTTTCAAGGTCCTGATGATGGTTTTTACCAAAGGGTTTATCTTGATTCCTTGAATTAGGTGCTTAACCAGCTTAAAATGTCCAAAAAAAGGCCTCAAAAAGCTTGTTTCCTACACCTTTTCTCAAATCCACCCAAGAGTGACATTTCTAAGCTAAATCAATGATTTTATACTCTTTCAACAAGTTACTAATACTCAATTCATGATTATGAAGCTTTGAATCTACCCAAAATACTTATCTTCTCTAGATTACCCATATTCATATATTGAGTAAAGAGGTTTCTTGGAGCAGTTATATGAATTGATGACATTTGACCAAGTAGGGAAGGTAGATGATCATCTGGTAGAGTCTTAGGCTTGTGTGAACACATTTTAAATTATCATGAAACACTTTTCATTACTTTTAACCTTCCTCTCTTCCCTAGACAATTTCATCTCTTTATCTCACCTTCATGTTCAAGACTACAATATGGTGGTTATAGGTGCATACAGGGGTTTTGTGGGCTTGTGTAAGTTTGTTTATATCTTATTTTTATCTTATGATGTCACTATTATATTAATTGAGGTGGTCACACATTATTTCATCAATTCCAACCTTCCATTTGGCCTTCATATGTACTTTTGGTTACAATTGAGTACTACACTACCTATTAACTGAGACACCCTATTATAGGTGTGTTATGGGCTTCAATTGAGCTCATTAATGATCATTGTAGGTCTATCCTTGAATCCCTCTAAGTCACAAAGTGAATTTTTGAACTATTAATCTTTTTTGAAGGTCCTAAGACATCACTTTAGCCTCAATTTAGAGTCACTATCATAGTTGAGATACTTTTCCCTACTATAAACCCTTGTAGGTGTCATTTGCTTCTATTTAGCTTTTGTATGATGCTAAAATATTCCTACTGAAACCCATTGAGGTTATACAATATTCTTATCTTCTTTTAATTAGTTTAATTTTCCTACAATACCACATAAACACTTATGCTATCTCACTCCATGTTGACTGAGACACCCATGTTGTAGGTGTGTATTTCCCATTAAAGGGACACATGTAGGTGGCCATAGGCTTACAAGAATATGTCTCAATATTCTATTGATATAATTTAATCCATTTTTATATCATTCCATCAGTTGAACCATCTTAGTCATGAAAATTTATCCTATTTTCTTATTAGGGTTGTCAAAGTCCACTTACAACGTTAGACCTATAGACATTAGTGTAATGTTTTAGTGCTTTTTTAGGCCAATTGAAGTTTCCCAACTCCTAAGTTTTATACAATTTCTGACCCTATTTTTGTAGAGTTCTTGTCTATACTAGAGGCTACAAGACTCATCTCCTTAAAGGCTTTGAAATACTTGTGAAACAAGTTGTGAGGGATCCACAAAAATCCCCTAGAGATTTATTTTGACATTTTAGGGATAGTTTCCCAAAATTTAGTCATTAATCTTAAAACATGAGTTCACACTTCTTATTTCCATTTTGACACTTTATACAATTGTTTTATAACTCTACCAACTACTAAAAATTGAAAAAGGTCTTCACCATGCCTTAAATCTCCCATTAAAAAACCTTCATAGCCCTAAGGTACCACTTATATGTGATAATCAACATACTCAAGAAGTAAGGGAGAAGTTATGGGGCTTAATGTATGAATGGAGAGGTCTTTAACACTTATGTGCCTTTATCAATCATCTTAATGCACCTTTATCAATTCTAAGAGGTTATAAGATACATCAACCTTTCCACACCTTAGTGTGACATCAAAAAAGCCCTATAGGTGTGTATTGGGTTGTGTGTAGATAGTGAGTATGGAGTAGACCAAAAAGATAGATAAATGGCCTTATGGGTAACTCAAACCTATTGTAAAACTCTTAAAATGCATGATTTATATTATTTAAACCTTGAAACAATTTCCAAAACCTCTTAAACCACTTAAACTCATGTGAAACCTTTGGAACCACTTGCACACATCTAGAATAAAGCAGGGAGATGCATCTCATGATTGTTTTAACATGGTGAATGGGCTTGTGAACACACTTACACCTTTTCAAAACATATTTATGAACTCTTCTTAACTCATAATTATTTATACAACTAATATACCCTAATTACCATTACATGAACAAGTTGAACAACCTTATATAGGTGACTACAAGTGAAAATGGGAAAAGAATTGACAATAAAGAATGAAAAGATGAGAATGTGCCCAAAACATGATATAATAGAACCAAACATGAGAAGATGCATTAATATAACCCAAAGACCTATGGAATACCATCTTAAACTCACATGAAACCTTTGAAGAAGACCAACATTATAGACTCAAGTAGAATTGACTAAAATTTCATAGTGGTGACAACTTCTTACAACATAGACTGACTTGTTCATTAAAACATTATGAAAAATGAAAATAAGAATTGACAACATTTGAGAAGGAATCCTACATCCTATGGAGCCAACATAACCAACTTTTTCATATGTATTTGACCATAATTAATAAGAACCTATAGGGTGTATGAAACAACTAGAATAAAAGTATAATCAACTTTATGAAGATGGTTCACGAATCACAAGCCACCATTATTCAACATATTTATATGTAAATGAATGTCTATGATTTTAATATATCCTCCTAAAATCATTTATTCTAAAACCTCTTTAGCTATCCATACTAAGCAAAAACCTAAAGGTCATTTTTGTATGTTTAGAATTGCAAAGAAGAATCAGAATGGTTTTGGATTTAAAATGGAACTTATATATAAAAATAAACATAGATATTAGTTTTAATAAGGTGAAGAGGCCTTCCATGATCTTTTCTCACATGTCACACTTCCCCCTGGGTCATACAAGTGCCATTTTCTCTCTTAGTTGTTTATTGAATTTATTTTAAGTAAATTTCAAAATTTTGATGTAAATAACATCCTTGATAGTTAAAAAGACCTCTTGGATGATTATAATAAAAAATTATCACTTGAGCACCTTGGGAACTATGCCACTTGCATTTATGGCTCTTAAAAGCACATAAAATGACCCAAAATGACAAATTAGCTAATGAAAAAATGACTAAGGATATAAATACATTAGATAAAATCAATTGAACCATAATATAGCCTATGAAAAATATTTAGACTCCTAAATATCTAAAAAATCAATTTCTTTTTACCTATAGAGGTCCAAGTTTGACCTAAAAGTCAAACTTGGTCAATAATGTCTAAATTTCTTCATTACCTTGACTAAATAAAATGCTTGTTTATCAATCAAGGAATAATTAAAATCATAATTTTCAAGTTTATTACTCATGAAATAAATGGGGTGATCACATTTATCTATCTTCTAAGTTATAACAGTAGCTATTGTATGATCAGAGGCAAAAGAATAAAGATAGAAATCTTTAGTGAAGTTTGGGTTTATCAAGACTGGATCTTATCTAATTGCTTCTTTGATGTCTTTGAAATATTTATTTTTCTCCTCATTCCATGTTATCTTGACATATTTATTTAACATGTCATTTAATGGCTTCACAATCTCTACAAAAATAGAAATGAACTTTTTTACAAAGTTGATTTTACCAAAGAAATACTTCAATTCATTCATGCTATTAGGGGGTTCTATCTTTGATATTAAATTTACTCTATCTAGTTATATAGAGATCCCCTCTTTAGTTATAAAATATCCTAATATATTTCACTCAGTAACATAGAAAATACTCTTCATGGGATTGAGGGAGATTCCATACCTTTTGCATCTTTCAAATACCTGCTACAAGTACATGATATGATCTTCTCTATTTTTAGAAAAGATAGCTAGATAATCCATTTATATAATAATGTTCTTACCTATAAGGCATTGGAATTCATGATACATTTCTCTTTTACGGGTTTCACCAGCATTTATTAATCCAAAGGGCATTCTCTTGTAGGCAAAAGTGCCTTGCTTAGTAGTAAATGTGGTCTTCATCCTATCTTCTTTGTTTAATAGTACTTGATTATACCCTAAAAATACATCAAGAATGGACATCACAATAAAACTATAAATAATTTGGATAACTTGGTCAAGAGAAAGTAGGGGATAATTATCCGTTTTAGATGCTCTATTTAGATTTTTAAAGTTAATGCACAATCTAATTTCACCATTTTTCTTCATAAATGATACTAAGCTAGCTACCCAAGTGTAGTGTCTAATGGGAAACACTATCTTATAATCTACTAACTTATTTACCTCTTTATATATCATTGGTTATAGGATAGGGTTTCTTGGCATTTATTTTTTTCTAAAGGGTTTACAGGCTTCTTTCAATGGTATGGTGTGGGTTATGAATCTAGGATCAAATATCTTTAAGTCATCATAAGACCATACTATTACATCTTTATACTTCATTAGAATATCTTTGGTTCTTTTGGTTTCAATGATAGTGTAGGTTGTACCAATGTTTACTAGCTAAGGTTGACTTTGGCAACCTTGATAGTCTCAACTAGTCTATGTGAATCAAACAATCTCTCTAAGGCTATCATTCCTTCAAAATATTATTATCATTAAATTGAATAACCTTGTCATCGAGCTTACCTTTAAATTTTTCATCATCAAGGGTATTTTTATTGACCTCATAAGTGATGTGAGCCTCAAATACTTGTGATCTAGTCATGAAGTCTATGATTTGTTGATCATCACTGAAGACTTGAAAGTTGTTGACATTTTTTAACACTAAGGGACATGGAACTAGTTCAATGGTAAGGCTTTACAACTTGGAATTTTGATTGGGTATAAGGTTGGATATAGATGAATCAAGTTCATTAGTAGCCTTATTTTCTTCCCTTAAGATTGACACAATGTTGAAATCATCAAAACATTCTATTAAATCCCTTACTCTAAATTTATACTTCTTAAGATAAGAAAATTTGCATTGATATTTACTTTTGACCTGATTAACTATTAATTCAAAGTCACTAAAAATTAATAATTCTTTGACCTCATGTTTGATTCCAAATTTTAATTGAAGAATAAGTGCTTCATACTCAACCAAATTATTGGTTTATGGGAATTGAAATTTGTAAGAGGCGTTGTATTCTTTCCTAATGGGATTGATTAATACCACTCCTATTCTAGACCCTGATTTATGTTTAGCACGATAAAAATATAGCTTCCATAATCCAAACATAGCATGAGAAGTTTTAGAGTTACATACCTTTATGGTGTTAAGAGTGTAAACACCCAATTCTAAGCTAACCATGTTGACCCTCTCATTAGTTTCATTATACTCAATGATCATATGATTCATATTGGGTTCCCTCTCTATCTAGATTTGATTTAGAACTCCTTTCTAGGGTAAATACATGTGTGAACAATTAGTAGACATGTAACCATTTAGAGATATGGTCTAGTCTCTACTTAATAGCATTCCATATGCATCAAGAATATCTACCACTTAGATGTCAATGAATTGTTGGATCATGGGTTCAGAACAAATATACATGTGAACATTTAATAATTCACTAATTACTTTGACTCTTGATTTATATAATTAATTTAAAAATCTATCATATTTAATTAGATTCAAGCCAAGTTGTTCACAAATAATTTTAGGGATAATATTTGTAAATGCACTAGAATCTAACAAACAATTATGTAAATTCTTACCAAAGATCTTGACTGTAAGTAGGAAAGGTGGAACATCTACCTTACTTTTATGTATTACAAAGTTAGCATGTGCAGACTTCTCTAGTTTAATAGGCTTCTTAGATAAATATTCCAAAAATAAATACCTTTGTTCTATAATCTAAGTCAACTCATGAAAAGTAATGTTATCTTTGATCTTTTTCATGTCCTCCACTATATTATATCTAGTCCTATTCTAATAATTATATGTATCAACATTGGGTTTATAAGTACTTACCTTATGAGGATTTGGATTATTATTTGGTGTAGTACTTGGAGGAGTGTCAAAATTATTTGGTGGATTTGAGGTATTCCAAGGTTGTTTCATCTCCCTATTCCTTAGGGGATAGGTCTTCTTTAAATATTGTTGAAAAACATGAATCTCCTCAGGGATATGCTCAAGATCATTCTCTTCATGAAATGGGAACTCAAATGTCTCCACCATTAGATTTGAATCAAAAGATTTAGATGACCTTGAAGAAATTGAGGTGCCTCACTCACCATTGTCTTTATTAGGTACAACTTAAAAAGTATCCAACTCTTCTTGAACATATTTAAAAGCATTTCAAAATTATAGACAATCTAATTCACCATGTTTTGAAGTATAATGAACCCTACAATAATCAAGAAAATATACATCACTAAGATTTATGTCAAGCACATTATTATTATAATATGAATCATTTTTATGACTATTTTTGTTATTTTGGAGCCTATTTGAAGGACTATTAAACCTTTGCAAAGAGTTTATGTTAAATCTTTCTATATCATTGTTGACTTGCTTTTATAGCTAAATCAAATCAATGATTACCTTTCAAACCATATTTAAAATAGAATAATTATCATTATTTAGTGCCTCATAATTATGCACTTGAGTATTTCTACTAGCTTTAGGCATCAAATCTCTCTTGTCTTGTGCATAAGATCCACTGGCAGAGTTGTTCAAGAATCCTAAGTTTTTACTAGGATGTGCATGACTTAAATGTAATTAGCTTAGTAATAGAAGATGATTTAAGGCATCCATATTTTTATTATTATTGGTAATGACATTTAGAATAGGTAAATTTTGATTAATGTTGGGAATATTGTATGCCATCTAGCCCTAAGGTTGCATTTGGTCATTAATGATCATAGCTTCAGCGTAGGCTAAGGCTAATGTATTAATGGCTTGAGTAAATATTTTTAGAAACATATAAGTCATGAGATCCAAATAATCGATGTAAGTCTATAATGAGCTATGGTTATGTTAAACATTTTTTGGAATATAGCATTGAAGACTCTTGTGGGCTCATTTGAATCTATCTTAATTATGGTAAAATGTTAATACAGAACACATGGACTAATGATTTTACCAAACTAATCAATGAAGTAATTATTAAAATCATTCCAACTAGCTATGTAATTTTTAAGAAGATTAAAGAACCATTCATATGCAACATCTTTGAATTTAAATGAAAATAATCTGCATGCTACATCTTCATGAATAACATTCAAAATTATTAAAGTAGATTTAAAACTTTTAATGTGTTCTTCATTATTTACAACACCATTAGGACTAAAAGTAGGAAAACATTTTTTTGGATTTCCAAGAAGGTCATGTATCACACTTGACACATTTATTAAATAACCTCCTAGTCAAGCCATACCTTGATAAGTATTAAACATAGGAGCATTGTACATTAGTGAATTTGGTTGAGACTTTGAAAGTTTACGCTTACCTTTATCTTTCCTAGATATCCTATTAACTTCTAATGAAATAAGGGGAACCCTTATCTCTAAACGTGGCACAGTCCTTTTCCTTGGCAATTCTAGATTTAAAGCTTTGAACCCTATTTGAAATATGATGTGTAAATCTTATATTTGTAAATAATATTGATATGAATTACACATTAAGCAAATTTTGTATAAATATATATAAATAATGACAAAGGACATTGATATTTAACTAAATTAGCTCAAAGACAAGTCCAAATACATAAATATGAATGATATTTACATGTTTCAAGCTAAAATAAACTCAAAATTTTAAAGGATCTATCAATCTTTTTAAAAAATAGTTATTACTAACCTCAAATGCCTTAGATTCATAGATATTAATTTATCTTTACAATAATTATTCATTGATCTCCAAATAATATACCTTTGTCTAAATAAGCACAAAAACTAGTCTAAAACCATTAAGATCAATAATCTTTACACAAATTTTCTAAAATGAACATATATATGAACATAATACATCAATCTTTGAACAAAATTCACCAAAACTAGCAAATATGTTGAAAATTTTCAAAGATTTAGCTAATGCCATCCTTCTAGTGCTAACAGAATGTATATCCATGTTGATGCCTAAAAGTGTATCACATGTGGTTCTTAGTGTTTAATAAACACTATTCTTTTTTGAATCTAGATAATCCAATGCATGACTTTTATGTTGTGATAATCTTTCTATCTTTGGTGGAATAGAAGTAGAATAAGTGACTATTTCACAAATTTATATTAGTTGGTGGTTGGGAGCCACCATGGTTCAATAGTTGATCTTAGATTTTTTAGATGATCTATGTTATTTAAAGTGAATTATGCTTAAACCTAAGTCTAAATCTAAACTAAGATGAGTATTCATAATGAATATAATCTAATGTGAATTGGTAAAAAGGGATAAAAAAGAAGGGCAAGGCAAGAAAGAGAGGTGTTGTTGATCTCTATTTTAAACATTATGACAAAGTTCCAATTTCATCTGAACATGCATTTAACCAATGTATGGCATGAAGTAGCATAAACTCAAATCCTACCAAACATTAGGCAAACATATAAGTATGGTATGAAAAGATACAAATAATAACAATATTTACTTTAATAATTTCACCACTACAAGCAAATAGCATTAGCCAAAATGCAAGAAGAGCAAATAAAGTGAATTAAATCAAAGAACTTTCAACTAATCTAAAATTAACACAAATTAGCGAATCTACATTTAAAGATGCACATCCAAAATACACAAAAACCATTCAAATTTGAGACTAAAATCAAATAAAAGAGAGAGAAACTATGATAGTAATTCACACAAGTAATAATGGACAAACTTTACAGAACTCCTTTCTTTGTATTAATTTTCTCAAAAACTCACAAAATAGTTTTGGCTCCAAAACCCTATCCCTTTTACAATGGAAAATACATGTTTATATATACCTTTCATGAGGTATGTTGGTTAATCAAGTCAAATATTAAGGATAGTTTTCCTTTTAAAATATTTTGAGAACCATTTAGACATTCTAAAATGACTAACTAATAGGCAATGTGTTTTACAAGTTGCACATGCCTTTCAAAAGAATATTATATTTCAAAAATATACAATGTCTCTATATAATAGAATATCCTAAGTCAACTAGATTGACTTTGGGAACCTTGTGTTGATGCAATATTCTACCTTCCCTATATGATATTCATTTTATAATGATTTTCATTGATCAGTTGGAGATTAATGATCGGTCTCATGAACAATTCCTTTTCTTGATCTTATAGGACCCTGAGATCCCTCTCAGCCCTTTCCAAATCTTATTTGATGCTGCTATAATCTCTTATCTTTTCCTCTAATGATAAAATTAGGCCTATGATCTTCTTTTTATCATCCCCTATTTTCCCCTGTCCTTGATTCCTCACATCTTTCATGAATTGAGTAGTTCTATACTTGAACTCCTCATCAGTTATTAGACACAAATGACTAAGTTTGGTGGGCTCTTTAATCAAGTTGTCCAAAATTTGTAACATATTATCTTCTTGATGTTTGAGGTCCTTAAAAATATCCTCCATCTACATAGACAAGTTGTTCAGGGCCTTGATCTTATTAATTAATATATCCATAGCCATATTCAAGTGGGCTAGGTTGATTGTATTAAACTCATGGAATTGATTTGTAGTCAAGACTTTGATCAAATCCTTCACTTAGTAGATCAAATCATACCATTGGCCAGCTTGTCCTATAGCCATGGTGTTTTGTTTATTCATTGCCTCTTTCCTTGTCTTGACTACCTTTAAATAATTGAATAAATCAATCATTGTATCCTCAAATTACCTGAACCTATCCTCTTAGATTGATAAGATGGCTTGTTCTTTCAAATTCTTATTCTACTGCAAGATGTCCTTGATCATTATTTTCAATTGATCTAACTGAGCCTAAGCCATTTCAAGAACATTTCCTTCAAATATTGGGTCTTTTCTAGTCTTTTATCTTACCAGTAGATTCAAACCAACAAAAGGTTCCACTTTTTGGAAAGTGAACTCCTCCCCATCAACCATGGCTTTTTTCTCAGATACCCTCTATAAATTGGTAGTTTTTGGGTCAATTTTGACACCAACTAAATATTTTATCACCTTTGGAGATGGGTTCTCCATTTAGGTTCCACTTGATTCTCCTGGATCAACCATTCTTTTTTTATCTTCCTTTTACAAGGTAACTATCCATGGCTTGACCTCTTCATGAACTGAGATATCGATTGCCTTCATCATTTCCCAAGGATGTTGTATAGTAGGTGCATTTTCTAGTTTTCCATAGATGAACCATTCAAGAATGGTTAGATCTTGAATCAAATTTTCTTCACTGAAGAGATTGATTTCACTCAAATGATGAGGGTCACCTTAGGATTCTTGGTTTTAACTAGGATAATGTCTAATTAAGCTTTTATTTTTGAGGTGTCTATAGGAACTAGATCCAACACATCCTTCCCATTCTCTTCTTTTGTCTCCTCCATTTCTTCATATTTAGACTCATAGGCCAATGATATAATTTTTAGGGCATCTTTAATGGTCTCCCCAGGGTCTAATGCTACCATGTGAATTTCATAAACTGGTGATCCATGTTCCTTAACATGGGTTGAAGATGATACTACCTCATCAGGCCTCCTTTATACTAGACTTTGTTCAATTTGTGACTCAATCTTAGGATCTACTTTTGATTGGGTTAGAGGAGGAATGGAAGGTGCATTACCTAATAAGTGATATTGCCTTGTCCCTAGTTACCATATGTCATCACTTCCTTTTTGATCCCTCTACATTCTAGACTCTAGATTGATGTTGTACCTTTTCAATCTAATGGTGACCTTAGAGAATGAAGAGGTCTTTATGTATATTAGGTCTCATAAGGCCTATTCTGATGCTCATAAGACACATGTATTCCCTTGGCCTTGAAGTGTCCTTTAACCCTAACCTATGTATCGCACTGCCTTAGCTCATCCAATTATAAATTGAAATATGTCCTATGTCTAGATGTTGCTTGAACATTTTACCATTATTTGAATATGTTCCTCCCAATATTTATTAAGAGGTTTTAGTGGAACCATTTATTCTTGATCTTACACAAACCATATATTCCATGGAATAATTGATATGCTACCTCATGCTCTTCTAGCTTATTGGGAACATGGAAGGATAGCCTGAGGGTTTGGCCCTAAATTCATTCAATTTTATTGATGGTGAAATCTAGGTATAGCCATATTTATCCCATAGACTCAGTTGACTTTTTTATTAAGGGGCTGACTCTTGACATTGGTTTCCCAGTGATGGACTCAATTAGACCTAGATAAGCATAGTCATAAATGAAGTGGATGTGGTATTTATACTTGAATGAGTAATTTTGAATACTATTGTGAAACTATCTATGTCCAATCAGGTGACCATTCACTAAGGTTAGGGGTATTTATGGTATAAATCAAGGCATCCAAGAGGTATGACATCATGTAGAATCAGTTCATTGTTTTCTTCTTGACTACAAAAATATATCTACTTAAACAGGTGTTGATAACCTCACCAAGAGGAGGGGTGAGTTATTTCTCAATCATAAATAAGACTAAGGGCACCCAAATTTTTTCCACATATTTTGTGGTTCAATTATCACATAACCTATTCATAATAGTCATTATCATCCTGATTCTAGGTCTAAATTGGCCAATGGGGATGTTATTATTGAAGTATAAAAACACTTGATTTCTAGAATACAGGAACGGGAAAAGGATATTCTTCAAATCATTTTCTTTATCCCAATTATTGATTGTGGTTTGGTATACTTAGAGTTTAGTAAAATTTTAATAGTTTTCAAATGTTATAAGAAATATGTAAGCAATTTTCCTAAAACTACCCTCATGAATAATCATGTCTTATCTATTTTTCCATCTTTAAAAATAAGAGAGAGAATGTCTATATAATGAAGTAACTTAGATTTTTATATTGAATAATGGAGACCTATCATATAAATGGCAACTATGTCATAATAAATCATCCTTGCAGACATATTTTTCCTCTTCTCTTTTGATGGGCTGTTAGTTCTCAATTGTCCAAAACAACCTTGACCAATTATTGTCCCTAATATTTAGAGTTGTGGTATCAAATTATGTGTCCTTGAAAATCCTCCCTTATAAATTAGTGGTCAAATAGATCTCCACATCCTCTCTAGAAACACCATTTTTAGCTACCATTGCTTGTGAAATTGTTAAATTTCTCACTAGTGGTATGTAGTTTAATTCTAGATTAAATTCTTGTCATATAGATGATAATTCAATTCTCTTGACTCATTTATAATGAACACAAGGTATAATTAGGGCCTTAATTCTTTCTAGGGATTTTTTTGAAGGTTTTTATAGTGCTTGAATGGTGGAAGCTATTTCAAATTATGTGAGCTTCATGACTTTGATTATGTTTAGATCTTTATATTTATACCTTTATTTTTCTCAGGTCTACAAAATCTTCAACTTCGAAATTATACTTACTTGGATTTGATGTGGCATGATCATGGCATCATTCTCATTAATATTCAAAATAAGACCATTTGTCACTTTTGGACACATGTTAATATTTTATTGGTTATAGACCCTTTGAATATTCTTCCTCACTTCTCACCATTGGATTAATTTTTTCATATCAATGTGGTTCATTGATATTGATATAAGAAATCAAATGAAATTAGATGATTGTTATGTTATCTATGGTTATGACACTTGTAACTTCCACATTTATCTTGATCTTTATTAAAATGTCAACATCAATCTCACACTGTCAGAACATCTCTACCCAGATGAATGCATTTCATTGATCTTGATATACTTAATTATGTGCCTTACTCCATGAACCATTTATTGGAATGTGTACACTCATCCATGTAACATAAATATTTGAAAGATATATAAACTATAGTTTGTGTCTTTAAATTATTCCACATGTCATCCCCACATTCATTCTTACGACTTTTGAATTTTCAACCTTCATCATGTGCCATTAGATCTTATTTGGCTACATCAATGCACTCCATTTAGTCTCGATCTAAGGGTGGAACACCATTGACTATTAAATTTTACTTTATTTAATTTTTGTCACTTATCACCTTCTCACTTGTCTTTGGGTCTTTGAATTATCAACAATGATCTTTCACCATCAGATCATCTTCAGGTGATCAATCACACTCTGTCAGATCATCTTTTGTTGTGTGCCATTAGATTTTGGCATGGTTCCCATGATGGTGAAATTTATCACCCTAAATCTTATTATAGGGTCCCATTCAAGTCTTTACTTAACTTATGCCATTAGATTATTCTTTCCCACATAAATGTGTACCACTAATCCTATGATCAATAAAATAATTGAGTTAGGTTCAGGAAACACATGGAACTTAGGATAAAGTATTAAGACTAAGGTTTTTATTCATGTTAATAAACATGAATTAAAACATTGGGATTAAATATTAATATATGTTTAAAAAAAATAAAGGGGATCCCATGAATGATAAAATACATGACATAAAACTTTAGCCTAGGTTTTCATTGTATTCATAAATGCAATCAAAACTTAAGATAGATAAGGCTTTTAGGCCAATTTAGAACATAATGCAAGGAACCATGTGATTAGATAAACCATGTTAAAAATAAAATATACCAAGGGGTCATGGGACATGAAGAGACCAAGCATGAGTTTTTATACTAACACGATTGAGCCTTAGGAGAAAACTTAAACTAAGTCCAGGGTACAAATAATTATTCCCATGTGAATTGGTCCCATGTAAATTTCAATTTAATTCAAAAGAGATCTAGCTTAATACAATATACTAGGGTTTTAACATGATTTAAAATATATTAAACTATTATTTAACAAATAAAAGGGTAATAAAATATTAATTTATCATTGAAGCACAAAACCCTAAGTGGTGTCCCCAAAATTTAAAACTTGGAAATTTTGGGTTACCCCTATTGAAATTTTCGTTTTTTGTCTTATGAGAGTTAGTTATCTTGGTCAAAACTCAGTCCCATAAATAATACTTATACTTTAATAGTTTTCACTATAATCACTTTCATTACCAAAATTAGTTTGAATTGCTCTAGAACGTTAGAAAATGTCTACCTAGGTCATTATCATAAAACCCATTTGTCCATTATTTGAAGAAATTCAAAAAACCAAGTGTTTCATCTCATATCTAGGCCAACTCAAATTATCTAGGTTAATTTAATTATTCAAAAAGGTGAAGTAAGTTGTCATCATAAAACCAAGTTACACCATCCAGATTAAATTGAAGTTGTGAAATGACTTTACTTCTCAAAATCATAAAATATGAGTAATGTAGATTTGTAAACCCATAAAATAATAATTAGAATAGTATATAGTTTAAAATTTTCATTAACTCATTTACTTAAATTAAAATTAAAATGAATTAAGGTTTATAATCCCAAAATCTTAATAATCTGAGACCAAATTGGGGTTTTGCAGTTTCTTGACTTCGTAGACCAAATTAAGTGAAGTAATATATGAAACCCGATAGTTGGTAAAATGTTTACATGGATACCCTCACACATGTCACTTATTTTTCATTAATTCATGGGTTAATATAAATATTAAAAAATTCCACCTCATTTCCCACCTAGCTTTCAAATTCTATAACCTAGTTGTTACCTCTATGAATCTTGAGTGACATTGTTTGAGCTTCTAGAGTGATTTTGGCACAAAATCTTCACAACCCATTTATATTAAAGGTATATAGTTTTTTTTTCCCTTTTAGTTTCATGATCCCATTTTGGTTGTATATTTTTGTTCTCTGGTAAAATTTCAAATGTCATTTTTGGATTTTTTTCTTTCATTTCTTATTTTTCTTGAAATTAAAAGTCATTTTTGCATGAATGGTGTTGTTAAAACCTTGTAAATTATTCCAAAAAACTTTGCATATGAAAATATCAAACAAAATCCTACAAGATATAATCTTTTTACAAATACTTAGAATTTACTTATATTATCTACCCATCTTCATGACTTGTTACTTACTTGAAATCTTGAGCCTGAATAATTGGTCTCATCTTATACAAAGATCTCAAGGGGAATTTCCTACTCAAATTTGTAACTATTGATTACTTACCCAAAGTTACAAATATTTATTTCTTATGCTTCATCATATTTTTCAGCTTTAGTAACTTGCCTAAAGAAAATTAGATTTATAAATGTTTATCACTCACTCAGAGTCTTTAACCCTAAATACTTGAGAAATATCTAGACCTTCTTAGTATTGCAACACCTTATTACTTAGAATGAGTTTCCTAGAGTTTTCAATATTTTATACCACTTGAATTTCCTAATACCTAAAGTTTTCTTAGGATTGCTACATAAGACAACAAATTAACTTAGTTGTTCAACCTTTTATAAAATCAACACAAATAATTATTGAGTTTTCAAGAGCATTTACCAAGTCTTTCTAGTGTTAGTCACAACAAATGTCAAGAGTAGAAGAAGAAGCAACTCTAATTGAAGAAGTTCTTAATCTTGTACTTAAATAAGTTATAGGGCCAATTAAAAAAGGAAATACTAAAGCAAAGAAAGTTAACAAATCAAAAGAAGTAGAGATGAAGTATGAATACATGGATATCTCATTGATTCTTGCATTGCATCCAAAGTGTCAAAAATCAATGACACTAACATGGGACATGTTTCCATAACTGAGTTGTTGGAAAGATATAAAGCCATAATCAAAACACCACTCATGATAGTAATAACAAACAGTGGAATCTTACAAGTTGTAGCTTTCCCAAGCTCTGCACAACTCCCTAATTCATTCTATAATGTGCTAAGTATTATGATTCTCTCACTATAATAGTAAAATATACTATAGGAAATATGGTGATTAGATTAGATGTTCAGTATTTTCACTATTATTTGAAGACCCCAACAAGACCTAAAGTGTTAGACTTATCAATGAGAAAATCTAAAGATCTTTGGAAGAGTAAAATAGTAGATTGTATCAAGATAATGAATACTACTTATCTAAATAAATTAAAATAGCCATCAAGGTTTCTAAGATAAATAGTGAGGTTTGTCTTCATCCAAGAAGTTGATGACATAATGTATTTATTATATAAAAGCAATGGAGAGAAAATTTTGAAGAACTTTCACTTGGATGTATGCCTATATAAGGGCTATTGATGTTAATAGGAGTTATAATAAGATTGAATGGTTAAGAGTGATAAGTGACAACATTTATCATTAGTTGAGTAATGTATTTTAGACTCTTGATTTCAAAATGACTTCATATTTAATATAGACTACAACATCTAATAGAGTCCTTTCTAGGCTGACTACAAAAGGGTTGATGGCAATAGATCCCATCTATGTATACTACCCTCAATTGAATTATTTTGAATACTTTGAGAACTATAAAATGGTAAATGATACATTCTTTTTAGAATTCATTTGTAAATTGAATGTTGCTTTGAAGGACAAGACAATATTTGATGTAGCTTGGGAGGTAGTTTCCCATTTTGGATGTATTATTATTCAATTTTTGAATTTCACATACATTAGAGTTGGTGGTTTCATATAGACACCAATAAAATTGTCAAGGTACACTAGTGATAAATAGATTATAATGGAATTGTGTAGACAGTTGGTGGAATTACATGACCTTTAGTCAAAAGTACACAATTATTTAGCTAGTTTTCCTATTATTGGCCAACATCATTATGAAAGAATTTATAAGGCTGAAAATGTACAAATATAGATGTATCATAACTATAATCAATCACATTTTGAGGCTAGATTAAATATTGATTATAGATACATAAAAAAAATCATAGTTTCTATTGAATACATACATATCCCTAATCTAGAAGACTTCTAGATTGATTGTAAAGATGAATTTGAAGTAAGAAGAATAGATAATAGTAGGATGATTGTTCAACGAATTCACTCATTTGATTTGGCTAAAATTCCTAAAGACATGGAATATGATGGATAAGTAATTCTTGATTCTTATCATGCAATGGGAGGAAATCATGATCCACTCCCAAAAATTGATTGCAAGAAGTATCAGGTAAAGACTATTGCTAAGAGGAATTCAATCGTTATTTCTATGACTTCAACATGGATTCTTATTAAGGGATATTGCATGAAGGAGTTAATAATGATATAAATTAGCCAAGTAAGTCATAAAAGGAAAATGATGCAAGGAGAAAGTAGTTAAGGACCAATGAAGAATATTATATTCAAGAAGAATTTTGATGAAACATATTCTTTGGTAAAAGAAAAGGTGCTAATTTAGTTAGTTACCTTTGCATCTCCTCTAGTTTCTTCAATAGACACTACTCCTCCTATCACTCCTATTTATACCAAACCTATCAATCTTCATCTCAAGTACTGGTGGAGAACATATATCTAGTAGTGAAAGATGTAAATCCATCCACACTCATGCCATCTTCAAAGCCTCCTAGCATCAAACATCTTGAGAAATTTATTCCAAAAAAGATTGATGTTCTTCCTCCTCTTCCCCCTTTCTCTCCACCTTTTGCTCCACCTCCTTCTAATGATCACCCCACCATTCCTCCTTTTCCTACCTAAAAAGATCTAGAAAAGATAACTATTGGAGAGGTTATCTCATCTTAGGAGATATCATAGCAAAATGTAATAGTTGAACCTGAGAATAAAACCACTAAAGAATAAAAAGGATAGGAAACTTTTGACAAGTAGACAAAGAAAGAGAAATATAAACAAATAGATTCTAGTGATGTTCATATACAAGATATTCTAGGTACAGAATAAGTTCCTGCTCAATAGATAGAGGTGAGAGATAATCAATAACAAATAGTGATGCATTTAGCTACTTCCACTGGTATAAATTTCTCCTCATGGTTGGAATTATAAATAACTCCTAAATTAAAAGAAGAAATAAATTTGGAAGAGAGACTTGTAATTTTTGAAAAGTCTTGATCATAAGGTTAAAAATCCCAAATATGATAGAGTGATATCAAAACTAATAATTGAGCCTTCAGGTAAAAAATTTATAGAAATATCAGTTCCTTCACAAGGTACATATATGAGTTAAATCACTAAAGAAGAATTGGAAATCACAAAGCTATCCCTATGGGAAGTTACTATAGAGGGACTAAATCAAGATACACAAACTCTTATCAATACCCTTTTTTAGAATCTTGATAAAAAGAGGGCTAATAAATCCAAATTAAAGGAACAAATTTCTAATTTGTCTGAAATAATTACCAAAGTGGCAAGATCTGATCCCTAGCAATCATAACTTTTGAGAGATATAATTGATCATCAAACAATAACTTTGGTAGAAGAAATTGATCGTAATTCCAAATCAATTAATGAATGGGTAGATAAAATGATACAAACTTCATAAAAATGGTTTCCTAAGGTTTCAAGAAATTTAGCTGACATCGAGAATAAAATAACACAACTATAAACAATGATGAAGGAGATTGAAAATAAAAATGGAATATTTGAATTAAAATATGAAAACCTTTGACAAACAAATGTTTTAAGTAAAAATATTGTTCCATAGGGATTAGTGATTACATAAAATCAAGAAGAATACATCATGTATTTTTGCATACACATTTTTGGAACAATATTTGAAGAAATGAAGACTCAGAAAGAAGATGCTGACAATTTGAAAATAACTTTGGAGGATTCTATCTTCTATCTCATGAATGTTTGGTCAAAATAACTAGCAAGGACACATGAACAATTAGATCAAGAATTAAATCAAGTAATTAAATATGCCATGACTCCATTCACAATGAAATAAATAAAGGAGTTAATGAAAAGTCATCAACAAGTCAAAAGGCTAGAACCCAATCTTGAGAAGTTAAAAGGCTATTGTAATAAGCTAGAAAATGAGCTACTAAGATTTTAAATAGAAAGGAAATTAGTTACCAAGATAAATGATACATCCATTAATTTTATGTTATCACAACACATCAACGATAGGGAAAAAGTGTAAAATACAAGTTCATGAATTAGAGTGATTTCTATTACTTCTTTTCTCAACTTCTTCTATTTTATTCAAATGACTTGAGAAATGTATTTGAAGTAATTTTGTTTTAATTAGTTACTTTATAATTATTGTCACTCAAATAAATTACTTATAAAAGTAAGTTACTTTATAAAATGATAGACTCAAGTAACTTGGATAGATGTCATTACTTAAAGTCATTTTGTAAAAAATAATTACTTAAGCGAACTAAGCATAACATGCAAAAAAGTTGTATTTTATCCAGATAATAGAATCAAGAAGAGCTACATGTCATCATTTTTTCCATGCCACACATGAGAAATTCAACGAAGATGTCTCTTAACAGTTTTCAAAATTTAATGTAGCACATGGAGAATTCAAGGATTTGTCTCCTAATTGTATTTGATATCTGAAAGTGGTATAAATATGGGAGAAGACCTACATACAAAGGGATGGTAATTTGAAAAAGCAATTGTAATTGTGATACAAAAAAGACTAAGCAATCTAAAACATTGTGTGTAGATTTTCATTGTTTTTTTATGAACTTTGTTGAAAGTGAATAAGAAGAAAGTTGGTTTCTAAGGAAATTTACATCTAAGGAGATATTTCAGTGCATTCTGTGAAGATTAAAATGGCAAAATTTATGTTATTATTTAATCTGAATATGAATTCAATTTTTTTTAATCATTTGTTAAAATAATTATCACATATTTTATGTTCATCTATTTATGTAGATATGATAATCTCTACAAAAAAATACTTGTAAAGTACATCTTATTTCTTTTTCATAGATTCTAGTTTATTTTAATCTTTACTTTCTAAGAAATTCTTTGCATAATCTCTAAATCAACTACTTGTTAAAAAATCACTCTATTATGGTTCATGAAGTTTGTGATTAAAGTAATACTTTAAAATAAGATAACATGTGTATATCCTATGCATAATTTGTAAAAATTATAAAACACTAAATATGTGAATAGTCAAAGTAGACAAACATAAGCATATAGGAGTTTTAGCATTAAATGAAGGGGATTTAATCCCATGACTTCTTAAGTTTCTTTCTAACCTATAAAATATCTAGCTAACAATTTTTGGTGACTCTAATATGGAAGTGAACTTGTTCAAATTGTGAAGTTTGTCTTTATTTATAAACCTAAAGTAACTTAAGCAAATCAAATGCTTCAATATGGAAAATCAACCTTTCACTAGGGCAAGAAGACCTCAAGGCCAAACTGATGACTTCTTTCAACTACAAAAATAGTTTAATTTTAGCTTCCCTCCCTAAACCGAATAAGAAAAGAAAGTTTTTCACCTATCAAACAAATACAAACTCCTATGAACTAGTTGAAACATAATTCTTTAGGAATAATCAAACTTGTTAATCTTCAATTCCTTATTATTAGAATAATGGCATAACAACAACTTCATGTCCCTTGGAGGTAGTGATTGGTCAATTGAATTTAACTCCTCCTCTCCACAACTTACCTAAGGGGTCAAGAAATAACTTTATTTAGTTCATAGGGGATGGAAAATAAAGCCTAGATGACCACTTATCTACTTTCTTTGTAGCCTATGGAGTGATTTTTGTTTATCATGAAGATGTGTCAGTCAGCCACTTCATTGAAACCTTACATGATTTAGCTATAGAATGGTTCTACCATTTAGTTCCTAGCACCATAACCAATTGGGCCAATATGCTGATCAATTTGAAAAAATGTTTAAATATGCTAAAGATTCACACCTATTGTTCATCTATTTGACTCAGCTTAAAAAAGAACCACATGAACACATGCAAGATTTCATTACTAAATTTAATAGACTACTTTAGAAAATATCTTATGCTCTTCAACCCACTAGTAATAATTGAAAGTACATTTTTATCAATGCTCACTTACTAGAGGTTAATTTTCAACTGTGTAGAGCACATCATGTTGATTTAGTAACAACTCAAAACATTCCTACATAGGTTGAAGATGCCCGTATTATGGCTAGAAAGATAAGAAAACAACTTCCAAGTTTGATGTTTTTGCTTCAACTACATTACAAACCAATACTTATCCCTTGTTATAGAAATTGGATAATGACTTGTTGTAAGTTAAAATGAAAATCACTCAAGGTAATCATTCTACTTCTATTAAGAATGCACCTACATGAAATTTTAATAATAAGAACTGGAATCATATTGTTGGACCTCCATAAAGACTAGCAATTGAGGATGTTCCAAAAAACCACATTTAAATGAATGAAGAAGATCATATTACTATTGATTTTGATAAAGGATTTGCTGATGAGGATGATTTTTTAGATCTTACTAGGGACTCCACTATAGGCTACCTTGAATATAAATTAGAAAGTGATTATGAAGAAATTATTGAATATGATCATAGTCACTCTTTTTTAGTATTTAAAAGATCACAAACTTTGCAAGTTAGTGAAAAATCTTCCAAGGAATAAGGGAAAGAGAAAGAAGACTCTAGGTTAGATGTTAGCATCCTCAAATATGTAGTCCTTTACCCTCTTCTCTTACTCCAAAGATAAATATGTAGCATATTTGACTCAACCTCATAAATTAGTCACTCAACTTCCAAAGTTAATCTTAATTTGTCTTTGGCCATTCTTTCTTTTGAAATTACTGATCATGTCAAGAAAACTAATATTTAAATGTTAGAAGTTGAATACTGATGTCCTATCTAGATCAACTGAATAGACTAGTTAAGTATGTTCAAAGTAAAGGATAAAACAATACAACCAATGATTCAAAAGGTATCTTACCTACTCCAAAATAGGTTTCTTTCTAAAATGATGTTACATTTACCTCTCCCACATCTATTTTCACATCTAAAAGAATAGAGCCATTCTATATATCTCTCTTAATTAACAAGTTCAAGTTGAGAAATTATATCTTGGATTTTGGAGCTTCTAATAATGTCATTCTAGCTAAAGTAGATGATAACCTTGGCCTCACTCTAACTAAGATAATAGGGAGATGTTAATCAATGGAAAGATAAGTTCCCTCGATTGTAAAAATCAAATATGCTCAAGCTATTCTAGCAACTTTTCCAAATAAGAGGCTTAAACTGATAATTTTAGTAGTAGATATTCTTATTTCCTATGGAATGTTGGTGAGTAGAAACTTTTACAAATAACTTGGGTGAGAAGTTAAGATGGATTGGTCTTGTGCTCATATTCCAATCAAAGGTGTAAATCGTAAACTTAAACCTAATAAGAAATCCAAGTATACAATTTCCATGTTAGATGATCCTAGATCATAAATTCTTTTTGAAGAATCAGATCATGCAGTCTATTACCTTGAATTGGGCAAGGACATATAAGAACTAGTGACACAAGAAGAGCAAGAGAAAATATGTAATCTAAAATTTGATGGTAGTTTTAGTTCCCTTAGTTTGGGTGTCGGGGTTGTATTGATATCACCTGATCATAAAGTATATCCTTATTATTATATATAAATGGTTAAAAATACTAACAACATATTAGAGTATGAAGCACTATTTTTAGGAATAGAACAAGCAAAATAAAAAGGAGTGAGACTTTTAAAATCATAAAAATACATTGAGTTGATTGTAAGGTAAATTCATGTCCAATACAAAAGTAAAGAAGGATAATCTAAGTCACTATCATGATTGAGTTCTGAATACAACACTTGATTTTACAACCTTTTCAATAAATTCCATTCCTCATGATTAAAACTCTAGAACTGATTCTCTTGTGGTTACTATAGCTCTACTCATGCCAAATTAGTAGAAGGTGACTATAGAGTAGAGATGGTTTCTTGTCCAAGGGTTTTAGATGATGTTGATTAGTGGTAGGTCTTTAATGATGACAAACAAATAGTTGTTTTCCTTGAGTAACAAGATAATTTTGAAGAGTTGTATTTTGAAGTAGTTCACTTCCATGCTAGATAAAAATAGGTAATACTAACTCTAAGCATGATGATAATGAAGATGTGACTCAATTGAAGGAAAATAAAATCCCTAAATGGTTAGTTTCTTTAGAAGAAATTTTTGATAAGCATGATTAGTTTATAAATAAAAAGAAATAATATGGTGAGAGTTCTCCAAAAGTATAGCAAGTTAATTTGGGTACTAAAGAAAAGCTCAAGATGGTCAACATTTGAAAATTTTGTTTTCCAAAGGAAAAAGAAGAATTTAATAAGATTTTAAAGAAATATATTGATGTGTTTGCTTGGTCTTACAAACACCTAAAGACATTTTAGACAAAAGAGGTACACCATTACATTTCACTTTATCCAGAGGCCAAAGCTTCTCCATCATAACCCAACAATCATAGGTACTATCTTTACTGAAATACAAAAGCTACTTGATATTAAGATCATTTATCCCATTCAAAATTTAGCATGATTATATAAAATTATCCTAGTAGGAAATAATAATGGAGAAATGTGTTTGTGTGTTGATTTACATAATCTTAATCAATCTTCTCTGAAAGATAACTATCCATTGCCTATTAAGGATCATACCTTGTAAGCAGTTATAGGCTCAAAAATATTATTCATGTTAGATGGATTTTCATGATATAATCAAATAAAAGTGTTGGAAGAAGATCAAAACAAGATGGCTTTCACAACACCATGGGGGAATTTCACCTATCACAAGATGTTAATTGGGATTGTTAATGTCAAGGAAACATTTGAATGAGTTATGTATCTGGCATTTGCACATCTAAAGAACAAGAGTATAGTTGTATATCTTGATGACTTGACAATTTTTTACAAGAAAAGAGGTAATTATTTAGTTGATTTAGAAGAGGTTCTCATCTAGTGTAGGAAATATGGGATCTTTTTGAATCCTAATAAATTAATATTTGTTTTGACCAAAGAGAAACTTCTTGGTCACATCATCTCAAAGGAAAGAATGAATATTGATCCAAAAAGGGTAAAATATATTCAGAGTATATTTATTCCTATGTCTAAGAAGGGGATACATTCATTATTTGATAAGGTTAACTTCCTTAGAAGGTTCATTACTAACTTTGTTGAGTTAAATCATCATATTTATGACATGATGAAGAAGAAACAATAATTCAAATGGAATGTTGAAGGTAAGATGGAATTTGAAAAGATTAAAGTAGCCATAGCTCAAGATATAATGATAGTTTCTCTAGGTTTTAGTAAGGAATTCATTCTCTATTAGTATTCTTCTAAACATACCATGTCAGCCATATTTCTACAAAATGATGATGAAGATATTGAATCTCCCATAGCTTTCATGAGACAACAATAGAAAAGTTATGAACTAAAGTATACATAGATGGAAAAACATGCCTTTATTATAGTCAAAGAATGCAAACCTTTTAGGTACTATATCTTATCTTCACATACTAAAGTATATTTACCTAACACTATAGTTAAATCTATTATAACAAAGTAAGAGTTGGGATTGTTAAGAGGCACCTAGGTAGCTAAGGTTCAATAGTTTGATCTTGATATCAAACCAATAAAGCTAGTGAGAGGAAGAGGCTTGTGCCAACTAATGGCATAAAGAAAACTAGATGACATAGATATGATGATATCTTTACCTCAACATGAATCATATGGAAATTTACCCATGGTTATTTTTATTGATCTTGTTGATGAATGGTACAGTAATATTTATTTCTTCCTAACTTATGGAGAATGTCTAGCTCATCTTACACATAATGAAAAATGTACCATCAAGTTGAAGTCAAAGGATTTTGTCCTTTGGGAGAATGGTTTATATAAAAGAGGAATTAATTGTGTATTCCTCCATTGTGTGGACAAATAAAAACAAAAGAAACTAATATAATAGTTACATGATAAATCATATGGAGGTCACTTTTTAGCATGAGTTACAACACATAAAATCCTATGAGAAAGGTACTATTGGCCTACTCTTTTCCAAAAGATTTTGGATTGGGTTTCTAAATGTCAAACATGTTAACATTTTATGGGGAATCTAAATTTTCCAACATTGCCTTTAGAACCATTCATAATCAATGAACCATTCCACTAGTGGGGCATAGATTTTATTGGCATGTTGAATCCCTCTTCAAGTGTTGGCCATTGTTATGTCTTAACCATCACTGGTTACTTTAGCAAGAGGGTAAAACTATTTCTATCAAGTAATCCACTTCTGAAGTTATACATGATTTTATCAAGGAAAACATTATAGTAAGGTTTGGTATTCCTCACAAGATAGTAATAGATAATGCATATAATTTTCTTCAGTTGAACTAACTTATTTTTGTTATTTATATGAAATAGATTTAGTTCACTCTTCAAATTACTATCCTCAGGAGAATGGCCAAGTTGAATCAAATAACAAGAACTTGATGATTATCATTCACAAGCTAGTGGATAATAATCAATATACCTAGAAAAATAAGTTATTTGATGCATTATGGGCTAACAAAATCACTCTAAAGAAAGCCATTCGCATGTCATAATTTTATTTGTTTTATGGAATAGATGTTTAAATACCCATCACCATAGAGTTACCTATTTTACAACTGTTTAAGGCTATTGAAGATACAACTTATCAATATTAACTTGATAAGAGGATTATGTTTTTATCTGAATTAAAAAAAATTCATACTCAAGTTGCTAACCATTTAACTAATCATCAGATGAAAGTAAATAATATTTTTGACAAAAAGTATCAAGAAAGAAAGCTTGAATTTGGTGACTTGATCCTTCTATGGGATAATTGAAATGAACTAAAAGGTATGCATGACAAATTTGATTCACTATAGAAATGACCTTTCACAATAAATAAAATTACTATAAAAGATAGCTTCATCCTAGCTTACCAGGATGGAATTGAACTGTCATTGCCCTACCATGGGAAACACTTAAAGCTTTACAAGAACTGTGAAATAGGGTAACACCTATATGTATATAAATATAACCTTAGTTTTTCTTTTATAAAGTTGTTTATATTTTTATACTTGTTTATTTTGAGGTTTTCTGTGATTGATTTTTACATGACTCCATACCCAATAGACAAGAATCAAAACTAAAGATACTAGGATCTCACCTTCATTTCATTCTTTCAAATAGAAATGAAACAAAGATGTCCCCAATCGAAGCTAGTTGGTGTCTCAAAAATTTAACACTTGGAAAATTTTTGTTACCCCTATTAAAATTTAGTATTTTGTCTTATGAGAGTTAGTTATCCTTGTCAAAACTTAGTCCCCCGAATAAGACATAGACTTTAGTATTTTTCACTATAATCACTTTCATTACCAAAATTGCTTAAAATTACTCTAGAAGGTTAGAAAATATCTGCTTTGGTCATTATCCTAAAACCCATTTGTCCATAATTCCAAAAAAAGTCAAAAAACTAAGTGTTTGGGATCATTTCTAGGCTAACTCAAGTTCTCTAGGTTACTTTACTTACTCAAAAAGGTGAAGCAAGTTTTCATAATAAACTTGAGTTACACCATCTAGATTAAATTGGAGTTGTGAAATGACATTATTTCTAAAAATCATAAAAGCTGAGTAAGTAGATTCATAAACCCACAAATCACTAATTAGAATAGTTTGGGATTCTAAAGTTGCATTACTTCACTTTCTTAAATCATAAGTAAAAGTAATAAAAGTTAATAAGACTGAAGTCTTCATAAGCTTAGACCAAATCAGGGTTATGGTATTACTTGATTTTTAAGACCAAATTAAGCAAAGTAATTCATGAAACCTGACAATCAGTAAAATGCTTACATGGGTACCCTCACACATGTCACTTAGTTATCATTAATGTATATGTTAATATAAATATTTAAAATTTCCACCTCATTTCCCACTTGGATTTCAAACTCTCTAACCTAGTTACTACCCCCATGAATATTGAGTGACATTATTTGACCTTCTGGAGTAATTTTGGTGCAAAATCTTCACAACCCATTTGTAGTCAAGGTATTTATTTTTATTTCCCTTTAAATTTCATGATCCCATTCTGGTCGTATATATATATATATATATATATATATATATATATATATATATATATATATATATATATTCTCTGGTAAAATTTCATGCATTATTTTTAAATTTTTTCTATCATTTCTTATTTTGATGGCAAATAAAAGTCATTTTTGCATGCATCATGTTGTTAAAACCTTGTAAATTCTTTAGAAATACTTTGCATATGATAATATCAAACAAAAACCCAAAAGGCATAATCTTTTTATAAATAACTACCAATTGGCCTAGACTATCTACTTGAACTCTTCATGACTTATTACTTACTCAGAATTCTAAGCCTAAATAATTAGTATCATGTTACACAAAGTTCCCAAGGGGTATTGCCTACTTGGATTTTCAACTACTGATTGCTTACCCAGAGTTCCAACTGTCTATTGCTTCTACTTCATCAGGGTTTTAACTCTAGTAACTTGCCCAAAAAAACCTGGAGTTATAAATGCCTATCACTCACTTAGAGTCTTCAATATTGAAGAGTTGAGATATACCTAGACCTTCCAATATTGGAACACCGTATTACTTATAATGAGTTTCTTATAGTTTTCAAGGTTTACTACTCCTTGAATTTCCTAATACCTAAATATTTCTTAGGATTATTACATAAGACAACAACTTAACTTAGTTCTTCAACCTTTTCTAAAATCAACATGAATAATTACTAAGGTTTCAAGAGCATTACCAAGTCTTTCCATTATTAGTCATAAAAAATGTCAAGAGTAGAATAAGTAACTCTAATTGAAGAAGTTGATGAGCTTGCACTTGAAGAAGTTCTAGGGCCAAGTAAGAAAGCAAAGACTAAATCAAAGAGAGTTAACAAATCAAAAGAAGTAAGGATGAATTATGAATATCACATTGATTCTTGCATTTCATTACATATAACTAATATTTTGAAAAGATCTAAAGCCATAATCAAAACACCACTCAAGAAAGTAATGACAAACAATGGAATCTTGTAAGCTATAACTTTCCCAAGCTCTATACAACTACATAATTTTTTTATAGAATATGCTAAGTATTTTGATTCTCTCACTAGAATAGTAAAATAATACTATATGCAATGTGGTGATCATATTAGATGTTTAGTATTTTGATTATTGTTTAAAGATCCCAGAAAGACCTAAAGTATAGACTTATCAATGAGAAAATCTAAATATCGTTGGAAGAGTAAAATAATAGATTGTATCAAGATAATGAATACTACTTATCTAAAGAAACCAAAATAGCACTTAAGGTTTCCAAGGTAAATAGTGAGGTTTGACTTGGTCCAAGAATTTGATGGCATCATGTAGTTATTAAGTAGAATTAATGGGGAGAAAAATGCCAAGAACTTTTCCACCTAGATGTATGCCTACATAAGGGCTATTGATGTTAATAAATTTTTTGCTAAGATTGAATGGTCAAGAATGATAAGTGACAACATTGATCATCAGTTGAGTAATGTATTGTAAAATCCAAATTTTAAAATGACTTCATATTTTGTATATGTTGTAGCATCTAATGGAGTATTTTCTATTCTGAATACAAAAGGATTGATCACAATAGATCCCATTTATGAATAATACCCTCAATTAGCTTTTTCTAAATACTTCAAGCAATATAAAATGTTAAATGATGCATTTTTATATGAATTCATTTGTAAATTAAATATTACTTTGAAGGCCAAGAGAGTATCTGATGTAGCTTAGAAGGTAGTTTCTTATTTAGAATGTAATTATATTAAATTCTTGAATTTCACATACATAAGAGTTGGTGGTTTCATAAGGACACTAGTAAAATTTCCAAGGTACCCTAGTGATAAACGGATTCTAATAGAATTATGTAGATAGCTGGTGGAATTGCATAATCTTTAGTCACAAGTACACCATTCTTTAGTTGGTTTTCCTATTTTTCTCTTGAATTTATTCATATCCTTTCTTTAGAAGACTTCTATATTGATTGTAGAGATGAATTTAAAGTCAAAAGAAGAGATAATATCAGGATGATTGTTTAATAAATTTGATCATTTAATTTCACTACAATTCTTGAAGACATGGAAGATGACATACAAGTAATTCTTGATTCTTATCATGAAATGGGAGGAGATCATTCTCTACTCTAGAAAATTGATTACAAAAGAAATCAGGTAAAGACTATTGCTAAGAGGACTTCAATGGTTCTTTCTGTGACTTCAACATGGATTCATAGTAAGGGTTACTACATGAAGGAGTTAATAACGATATAAATTATCCAAGTAAGTCATAAAATGAAAATTATGCAAGGAGAAGGTAGTTAAGGACCAATGAAAAAGTTGAAATTTAAGAAGAATGTTGCTAAAACATATTCTCTAGTAAAAGAAAAGGTGCCAATTTAGTCAATTACCTTTACATCTCCTCTATTTTTTTCCATAAACACTACTCCTATCACTCCTATTTCTACCACACCTATCATATCTTCATCTTCATTACTAGTGGAGAACATACATCCAGTAGTGAAAGATGTAGATCCATCCACACTCATGCCAGCTCTAAAGTCTCCTAGCATCAAACCTCTTGATAAATATATTCAGAAAGAGACTAATGCTCTTCTTCCTCTTCCCCCATTTTTTCCACCTTTTACTCCACCTCTACCTCCTTTTGATTATCATCCCACCATTTCTCCCATTCCTACCCAAAAAGAGCTAGAGCAGCTAACTACTAGAGAGTTGATCTCATCTCAGGAGATATCACATCAAAAGGTAACAATTGAACCTAGGAATAAAACCAATGGAGAAGAAAAAGGATAGGAAACTATTGACAAGTAGGTAGAAAAATAAAAATATGAACTAATAGATTATAATGTTTTTCATATACAAGATATTCTTAGTATAAAAGAAGTTCCTACTCAAGAGATAGAGGTGGGAGATAATCAACAACAAATGGTGATACATTCAACTACTTCCATTGGTAAGAATTTATCCTCATGGTTGGCATTACAAATATCTCTTGAATCAAAAAGAATAAATAAATTTAGAAGAGATAGACTTGAAATTTGTAAAAAGTCTTGATCATAAGGGTAAAAATCCCAAGAATGCCAAAGTGAATTTAAAACTAATAATTGAGCCTTCAGGTCAAAATTTTGTAAAAATATCAATTCCTCTACAAGGTAATTATAAGAGTGAAATCAATGAAGAAGACTTGGTAATTACAAAGGTATCCCTAGGGGAAGTCACTATAGAGGTCATAAAGTAAGATACATAGACTCTTATCAATACCCTTTTTCATAATCTTGATGAAGAAAAGGTTGATAAAGCCAAAATAAAGGAACAAATTTCTAAGCTATGTGAAATAATTGACAAAGTGGTAGATCTGATCCCTAGTAGTCATTAATTTCAAGAGATATAGTTGATCATCAAATAATAATTTTGGTAGGATAAACTAGTGATAAGACTAAATCAATTGATGAATGGATAGAGAAAATGATATAAACTACATAGAAATGGTTTCTTGAGATTTTGAGTAATTTAGTTCATATCAATAATAAATTGACATAACTAAAAACAATGATGAAGGAGATTGGAAATGAAAATGAAATATATGAATTAAAACAAGAAAACCTTTGACAAATAAATGTTTTAATTAAAAATATTTTATTTGAAGAAAATTTTTGTTTCATAGGGATCAGTGATGAAATCAAATCAAGGATAACACATCATATCTTTTTGCATGCACATTTTTCGAGAAATGCTTGAAGAAATGAAGACTCTGGAAGAAGATGTTCACAATGTGAAAATATATCTAGAGAATTCTATCTTCTATTTCATGAATGTTTGGTTAAAAGAACCACCAAGGACACATGAATAATTACATCAAGAATTCAATAAATTAATTAGTGAGACCATGACTTCATTCATAGTGAAATTAATCAAGGAGTTAATGAAAAGTCATCAACAAGTCAAAAGGATGGAACCCAATCTTGAGAAGGTGAAAGGTTATTGTAAAAAGATGTAAAATAATCTACTAAGATTTGAAATAGAAAATCAATTAGTTACTAATACATATGATATAAACATTAAATTTATGTTGTCACAACACATCAATTATATGGAAAAGTGTAGAATAGAAGTTCATGAATTAGAGTGATTTCTATTGCTTATTTTCTTAACTTATTCTATTTTATTCAAATGACTTGAGAAATGTATTTGAATTAGTTTTATTTTAAGTAGTTACATTTTAAGTAATTCCACTCAGATAAATTACTTATAAAATTAAGTTCCTTTATAAAATGAAAGACTCAAATAATTTGACTAGATGTCATTACTTGAAGTCATTTTATAAAAACAAATTTATTAAGTGAGCTGAGTGTGACATGTAAATAAATTATATTTGATCCAAATAATAAAACCAAGAAGAGATACATGTCATCATCAATTACATGCCACACATGATAAATATAAGGAAGATTTCTCCCAACAATTTTTAAAATTTAATGTAACACATGGGGAATTTAAGGAGTTGTCTCCTCATTATATTTTATATTTGAAAGTGGTATAATTATGGAAGAAGACCTGAATAGAAAGGGATGGTAATTTGGAAAAGTAATTGTAACTTTTATAAAAAAAGACTAATTAATTTGAAACATTGTGTTTATATTTTTTATGTTTTTGTATGAACTTTGCTCAAAGTGAATAAGAAGAAAGTTATTTTTTGAGGAACTTTGCATATAAAAATATCTTTCGGTGCATTCTGTGAAGACTCAAATGGTAAACTATATGTTATCATTTACTCTGAATATGAATTCAAATTTTTATTAATCATTTGTTGAAATAATTATCACATCTTTTATTTTTATATGTGTGTATGGACAATAATCTCTAAAAAAACTACTTGTTGTGAAGTGTAGTTTTTATCTTTTTAAGCATTCTAGTTTCTTTTATTTTCCACTTTCTAAAAAAATCTTTGCATAATATCTGAATCAACTATTTACTTGCTATAAAATCACTCTGTTATGGTTCATGAACTTTGTGAATAAAGTAATACCTAAAAATAAGATAACATGTGTATATCTTGTGCATAATTTGTATAAGTTGTAAAAAATTAAAAGTGTGAATAGTGAGAGTAGATAAAAATAACCATATAAGAGCTTCACTATTAAATAAAGGTGATTTAATTATGACTACCTAGGTATCTTTGCTAGCCTACAAAATATATATCCAACACTAGGCATGTCCTTTCCCAAATGAGATTACATTGAACATGTAATATATAAATATAGTCAATAATCATTAGCAATATTAGAAGCGGTAAAACAATAATCACTTGAAAATATGTCAATTAATCCAAATGAGAACCATGTGTGGATGATCTTTAGATAACAACAATGTGCAAACATGTTAGTGTTACTTTGATCAAGTAAATTTTCACTTTTAAGGTACAAGCTTACACAATTTAAAACAAGGGTCCCCATTTTTTATAAGTGGGGGTATGTTGACCTCAATACCCTCCTTTTTCCACAAATGAATGTCTCCTCAACTCTTAGACCACCTAGGGTCAATCTAGACCTATTTTATCACCCACATAAGAACCAAAACAATATATCTACATGATGTTTATCCCTCTAACCACTATTTTTAAATAAGATGCTAATTATACATACAAACTCAAAATAAATTATGCATAATTAAGGTTATCAACCCCTATTCTTCCCTACTTTTACATATAAGCATCTATAGTATTCTTTAGCTTAGATTACTTAGATTTATAATCTCAAGCACATCAAAATCACTCAAGTCAACTATCATACTAGATTCACTTGAACTTGTAGCCAAACCTTTGTGGGGACAAATACATCAGTCTTGATCCTTCTTTAAAGCATTAGTATGTAGGAAACTCTCATCATAGTAGGGTGTTGAGTATGTCTAGCCTACCCCACTAACAAACACACTTTATTGATTATATCAACTAAGTGTCATAACAATATGGATGATTAGGGTTTTCACATAAATTATTCAAAACAATTCATTTATAGGGTTTCATAACTCATGCATGCAAGAATAGGCTTGACAAACCTAGACATAGGTGCACCCAAAAACATAGAATATTTATAAACAAAGGATATTATCACCAAAATAAGGATATTAGTACCACATGTCACTACTATCCAATTAGGTAGCTACTATCTAAGAGATTTTTTGACACCAAAATCTTATTTGTGACACTTAGATCAACCTCTACCTCATTTTTTAGCCTCTGGATCATTTGTCTCTATCATATTCCAGCTAAGTTCTCATTTACATTATTTATTTCAATTTTTAGAAAGGTAAAATCTATTCAATTCTATAATAAATCACTAGCTATATTTATTAACTATTTTTAACCTGATTTATTATACTCAGACCCTTTAATAACATAGTATTTACATTCATATAAGTCCTAAAAAGTTAAATCATTTGTTAAAACTGGCTTACTTCAAATATTTCACAAACCCTAACCCTAGATAACCCTAGGGTTTATATTTTTAGAATTTTTTGACCCATATTTTATATTTTAGATCCATATATATATTTTATTTTATTTCATATAATTATGATTATAATGATATAAGAAGCATATCACTTTTTGTTACAAAGTCTAATAATTTCATTTACATGTTTGTTTCCTTTAATTTAGAATGAACTCAAAAATGACTTAAACACGTGTATACATGATGCTTTATATCAATTAAAATGCATGTCATGTTTTATTATTTATTTATCATGTTATATTTCTCTTATGTGGAATTCAATAAAGAGATAAATCTTTAAACATGTAGAGAATATATTGCATAAGATACCAAATTCATTCCCTAAAATTAACAAGACTCCCTTAGATGCCTTTTGATCTTTGGTTCACTTTGATTCCTTACTTATCATTCGTAGACATAAGATAACATTAGTGGTCCCCTAATACTTTTTGAACCCACATATCTAGCCACCATCCTACCTCTACTACTAGCTCTATGCTCATAGTAGACTTTACGATCTAGGTTATGATGTCTACATGTGGTCCCAAAGCATGGAAAGTTAAAAAACCCCATGCCATAGTTTTGGAAACTAAAATAGTGTTTATTCAACCAAAATCTCCATTTTATATCTCTTATATCATTTTGACACATACAAATACATTTTTTATGTAGTACTCTATGATACTCAGGTACCTCAAACATCTGAGCTAGCTTATATTGCTTCCATAATTAGTAATATGAAATGGACCAAAGAGCAAATCTCATTTGAAAATAAAGATCTCACCTCTCGACACATCATAGATATAAACTTTCCTCTATACATTACATTATGAATTAAAGAGGTAGGTGTCAAATGGGCTTTAATCGATAATGGATCAAGATTAAACATTTACAATATTTCTTTTCTTTCACTTCTTAATATACATGCTAAGGATTTGCATCCTTTAATGATGAACATTCAAGGGTTTGATAATATTCCACACAAATTCTTGGGTCAAATCACACTTAACCTTATATTGTAGCCTAGAACACTACCTATAACATATCAAGTTATGCCTAATGATATTAATTACAATATCTTGCTTGGAAGAACATGGATTCATGATATGAATGTAGTTCCATCCATTTTACATGCATGTTTAAATTTCATCTACAAATTTCATATCTACACTTTTCTTATGGATAAATAATAATTCAAATATTATTAACATACAAAACCTTCACACAATTATATTCCTCACATGGATTTTTCTATAATACCTCTATAGTCTACTATTTAAAATTCATGTATCACTCCCATAGATACTTCCAAAGCATAGGATAATAAGTTCACTTCTCTATTTTCATTAAGATATTTTCAAAAAATGGGTTACATAGGATAGGGCCTTGGCAAGCATAGTAGGGAATCCTTAATCCCATTAAAACATATGATCAATAGGGTAGAATAGGCCTTGGATATAAATATAGAACATCCAATGCCAATTCATTACACCATACTCCTTAGCATATAATGTTTTTTCCACCTATTCCATAGGTAGACAATACAATAAATCATGTTTTTACACTCTTATTTGTTTACCCTGAGCTTATCAATGATAGAGATTCTCTAAATTTACCTACTTTTAATGAATTTGACAATGATAAGGCTCTTTTAGAATTCTTAGGGGATTATGAGGATATCCTTTCCTTCTATCATAAGAACAAGTTTACTCATTCCAAAAATGCCCAGGCATACTCTCTTTCATGGATGGCTTCACTGGTTACAATTAAATTAAGATCACTAAAGAAGACCAAGAAAAAACTTCTTGTACAACACCATGAGGAACATTTTGCTATATAGTCATGCAGTTTAGATTAAAAAATTCAAGAGAAACATACCAATAAATAATGACACATATCTTTCATGATCTCATTCATAAAATAGTCAAAGATTATGTCAATGATTTTATTGAAAAATCAAAATAATGACAACACATGCAATAGATTTATGATATATTTTCAAAAGACTAAGAAAAAATAATCTATGTCTAAATCCCAAGAAATGTGTCTTTGGGGTTTAATCAGGTAAACTCTTTAGATTTATAATATCCCAATGTGGTATCAAGGTTGACCAAAAGAAATTCAAATCCATAATGGACATGCCTTCTCCTACCAACTTAAATCAACTACCCTACAAGGAAAGATTTAGGTAATATGCCACTTTGTGGTATAACTTACAAATAAGAATTAATCATTCACCAGATTACTTAATAAGGATATAAAATTTGAATGTGACATCACATGCTAAGAAATATTTTACAAACTTAAATATTACCTATTGAACCCACCTATCTTGGTACTGCCAACACTTGACAAACCTCTTTTTCTTTACCTCTTAGTGATATATCATGTACTTGATGCACTCTTGGAACATCACGATGATCAACATAAAGAGTAAGACATTTAATACAATAGTCATACACTTATTGACTATGAATAAAATTATCCAATAATATAAAAGCTCTGTTTGGCACTTATATTTTCTACTCATAAGCTTTGGCACTATATGATTAATAATGAGACAAGTCATTAAAATTTTTGATCCTTTAAATTTCCTCATGTTGAAAAATGCATCTCTCAAGTCATATTATAAAATGGTTTATGTTACTCACAAAATTAGACCTCAAGATCATCTTAAAAAAATCAGTAAAAGGTTAGATAATTGTAGATCAATTGGTAGTAACCCCATTATTAGACATAAATCCTATTAATGATGATTTCCTAGATGACTTCACATCATATAATACCACTTATAACACATGGATAATATTATTTGATGGTTTTAAATGTGCATTTGGTATCAAATCCAAAATTGTTTTCATTGACCCACTTATGCACACAGTACCCCTCACTTACTGACTTAGTTTTTCATGTACCAATAACATCATAGAATATAAATATCTTGTCTTAGGCCTTCAAGAAGTTCATCTCTCTAGATCAAATTAATTAAAGTTCATGGGGATTCACAATTAATTTTTAATCAGGTTACAAACATATACCAAACCAAAAAATCACACCTCATTGCCTATAAAAATATGGTTCAATGTCTACAGGCTCAGTTTGATAACTTATATGTTGAAAACATTCCATGCAAATATAATCTTCATGTTGATGTAATGGCCAATGAAACATAATTGATCCCCATTAACATAGATGAATACCAGACTATCTTCACTATCAAATAATTATAATCTTTATCAATGTCACATGTGAACCTCATAGTTCTAATAGTTCTAGTTACCACATGTAGTACAACATCATCTAAATGGTTCTTTGATATATATAATTTTGTACATAAATCTATTACACTAAACACTTTCATAATAAATGAAAATCACAAACTATAGTAAAACTCCCTCTAATATGTCATTATTAGTAGGGACTTATTCAAAATATCTTTTAAGGGACACTTACTCTGATGTATGACATCCAAGGAAGCTAAGTTGGCTTTCAGATAGGTGCATGATAGTGAATGCGATGGTCATTTCAATGGTAAAGTGATGTCACGTAAATTAATTAGGCAAGGTTACTATTGGCCAAACATAAAACACTAATGATAAGAATACACCTAGTTATGTGATAAATGCCAATGCTATGGCAACCTACACCATGTCCCTCTATAGTAAATGTAACCTATAGTATCCCCATGGCCATTCATGTTATGGGGTTTTGATCTAGTTAGTAAGATAATTTTGGAATCCATAGGTTATCACAAATTCATTATCATAGCTATAAAATACTTTACAAAATGTGTGGAGGCTATTATATTACAATCCACAAAGGGAGAAGATATATGTCATTTTCTTATTACCAAAATTATTTCCCACTTTGGCCTACTAGTGGCCATCATTATAGATAATGAAACCTTTTTAAAGAATAAAATAGTGAAAATTTTATGTGATAAATGCAAAATTTAACACAGATTCTCCACTTCATACAACACATAGGGCAATGGTCAACAGAAGCAACAAACAAGACAATCAACAGTATCCTCAACAAAATAGTTACCAAATTTGGTGATGATTGGCACAATTAGCTTATCTATGCATTATGGGCTTACCGCACTATTATTCATACACTAATAAGAGCTACTTATTATTTTGTTACATTTTAATTTTCCCCTAGACTTATTATTACTAATTATGTGGTTAACAATGGGTTTACTTAATGTGTTAAGCAACTGGAATTAATTATGTGTTGAATATGAATAGTGTTTATTTCTTATGATCATGATTTTTAACTATTAGTTATCTGGTTGTATTATGTATGGTATATTTAATCATGATTAAGCATTAATTTTTGTTACAATAGTTTATTATTGTTTTAGATGATATGTTCTAAAAACTATTCATTTATACTGAGGTGGATGCAAGATGTATTCCACCCTCCTAACTATGACTGAGGGAGGGTATCATCAGAGAGGTTGGTATATATGGAGACTTATGAGGAGAGAGAGAATGGAAACATGAAACTCAACACACACCACATAGATTAGGATTGTCTGATAATAACAAGTTGATTTATATTGCTTGCACCATGCTTTTAGGTTACTAATGTGTTTTCATCATGTAGATTTGATTGATTATTTTGGTTACATATTGTCTAACCTAGTAATGTGTTTACATTTATGATTTTTAAATTATTATATGTTTATTATAATCCATTGACTACATTTATGTGCCATGTGACTTCGAAAGTATATCAAATGTTTGCTTAGGTAAAATGGAATGTTTAGTTAGCTTACTTTGTGTATATATAGTTGTCATAATTTGTATTTTAGAATTCTTTGATTGGTCTTTCTATGACATAAAGTATGATTCTATTGTATTAGTGAGGATTTCATTTTATCTGTTAATAATCAAATGAATATTTAATTATGTTATTAATAAGTTATATTGTTTGGTGTAAGGTCTACAATTAAACAGTAAGACATGCTGGAGTTGGAAAAATCCATTGTTTTGATTAAAAATGTATTTGTGTTATTGACAAGGTTATTTAGATTTAGGCAATAATAATGTTTTAAAGGCTTGAATATCTAACCAAGGCATAAGATATAAATATTGGCATTATATTATGGTAGTTTTGAAGGCATGGGTTGAAATCTTAATAAGGTTTGTTGTTTTGGTTATGACCTAAAGTTTATTTCATGTTCAATAACTATAGTTTTCACTTTTTTTATAAGGCATGATATCATAAAAAGTCAATAGACTTTGAATCATTGCATGTTTCATGGTCTTGTTTAGGTGATTTAATAGTCAATGCAATCATTCAAATGGTAATGTTTTAAAGTCATTATGAAATTTGGAATATTTTGAGGAATTAGGGAAAAATTCATAAGTTTATAGACTCTTCAAGTCATCATGGAACACATTACTTGAGTTAATTTGCATGTCATATCCATTTTAGAGGGATTTCAAATGGTAAACTGAACTAAGGAGATTTTGTGGGAAATCATGCTAGATATTTTGGTAAATCAGTTAGGAATTGATAAAGATAAAATGGAGTTGATAATGGTAGAGAAGACATGATGGAATAGATACATAATAAAATAGCTTGGGAGGAAGAAAATATTTGGGGAGCAAGCAGAAATTTGTGTTTTGGCTAAGATACACGTAGGTTTTATTGTTTATATTCTTTGGTTTTTATTCCTAAAACCATTATAAGAATGCATAATATGGCCATTGATGGATTGTTATAATTATATATATATATATATATATATATATATATATATATATTAAATAGATTAAAAAATGGGTTATATTTGTTTAACCCTATGGATGGGTATGACCAATCCAAAGGGTCAAGCACATATTAAAACCCTTCTTCCTCCATTATTTATGGTTGTGTGTATTCTTAAAATTGAACCTAGATTTGTAACTAGGGTTCTCATGAGATTTTGATATATTATTAGAAATGATTTTGACTATGTAATATATTATTATAATATGAGTTCAAACCCTAAACTATGGTCGACCTTACCAGTTATCTATAAATCTTGGCATACTTTCATTTAAGTTTAAATTATGATACAAGAAAAACTTGGATACTTTTTTTGTCAAAATAATAGTGTGAGGGTTTTAACCCTACAGTGGTTTTTATAAGGTTTTGAATATTTTTCAAAGGATGATTTTGACTATGTATATTTTATTACTATTTTTAATGGTTCTTGATTTAAACCCTTTACTAGGGTCGAGCTGACTAGACAGAGTATGAATGTAAGTATGTCTTGAGCCTTATAAATTTATTTGTTTGATATTTGAGAAGATGTAACATTAGGTTTTGATTTCAGTTTAAATTTGTTGATTTAAAATTTATTAAATAAAGGGTCATTTGAATGTGACCCTGGGGATGGGTTCAACCCATCCAAAGGGTCAAATTTGAAAGACCCTTCAAGACTTAAACCTTGTTATAATCGCCAAGAGGGGGTGAATAAGTGATGATAGATAATCCAATTCTATTTGCAAACTCTCAATCATTCAGAACATACAGTCATGAAGCATAAAAATTAACCATTTCAATCAATAAAGAAGATATATCAGGATCAAGCACATAACACATGACATATGTGGGAAACCCTCTTAGCAGATAAACCCCACTGAACCTAGAAAGATGGATTAAAATCTTATAATGACAAGATATACTTTACACTAGCACCAACTAATCAAGGAACACTCATCCCTTAATTTAGTGAGACACCAATCCCATAAGGAGCTAATACCCTTATCTAGATAAGCACCCATAATAACTAGACCTTTTATTAAGTTTCACCTTGTAAGGAGGAACCAAACCCCTAGGAAACCAAGCACCCACCTAGTTACCTTGAATAAATCATCTTAAACACCTTTTTTTACTCTTTAACTAATTATGATCACCTTTATTTTGACTCTTTACCTTCACTCTTTCACCCAAATAGTCTCAAGGGCTCACTCGCTCAATCTGCCTCTTCTAGGATCATTAGGTCCAATAACCTATGTATCCACCTACATCAACTTAATGAAATATTTATTAATGATAATTTTTTCTCTATTATTTTCCTCACTAACCTATGCCTTATCTTTCAAAGGTTCTCTACTTCAATTAACTACACACTTCCTGAACTAGCATAATTAGTCCAATTATACCTTGTACTTATACCACTCTCTTCCTTTAACCCATCTTGGTCAACCAAGATGCTTTACATATATGAACAACACTTAAAAATTGTCCATAAAAATTTTACATGTGAGAACCACACTCTTCATAGGTTAGTCATTACCTCATTATCCCCAAACCACCATTAGGTCTTAGTGAGACCTAAAATAATTAGGGCTTCATACTCACATGTTACATGTGAGACTACTTAAACCATATTCATCCTTTAATTTTTTTTTGAAAACATCAAATCTATATCAAATATACCATTTCTCACTCTCATGTGGGTCCATGCCACCTTAAATACCAACTCAACACTTTAACCTACTAATTAGGTCTCCTCACTCTTTAGGACTTCATACACAAAAAACACAATCTCAATCTTCTAAAGTAACTACTCAAATATTTCACATATCCATATGACTAGATCACATGGATGAAACCTTTAGGACCTATTCAATTCCTTCATTTAATTTAGATACTTCAACATAGGCTCTAAGCATTCAAAACAACTTTCTTAAAATGACCACTCAAATTGGTCATATACAGTCAAAATATAGTCAAGCTATTTTGACTCTCCATATTTGATCAGGGGAATATCATGACAACCAATGCCTTCTTATAATACTTTGATATTTATACATATCCATACTCATTTTCTTCAATTCTACTAAGAACTCTTCCAACTCACTTATACAAAGTGGTCATTCAAACTATCTGGAGCCTCTAAGAAACACAATCAACTTTTATACTTTTGTTTATACTTAATATGGATTGATCAAACCTTCAAAATCATCATAAATTTTTCTAATTTAGTATACAACAGTTTAAAATATCTATTTCATATTAAAATATCAAAATATCATCAAGAATAACTCAAATACCCTTCTCAATTCATTTATAGAATATGGTCAAACCTTTAGTCAACTTTAGAGCTCAATATATGAAAATTTACAAACATTGAAATCTTATTATCAACTTTTTTGGATTCACCTTAAATTCCTTTTCAAATTTTATTTTTACACCAATAAGAAATTCATCCTAGATAAAATCATATTCATAAAATACTCTAGAATGGTTTTTCCTTTATCAAATTCAAATACCAATAATCACTGGTGAATGCAAAATCATCTAACACTTGTATTTATCTCATGTTCCCTAAAATCTTAATCAAATACAATCCATATATCTACTTAGTAGTTTCTTATATTTAAATCTCATAACTCAACATTGATCTTTGATCTTCACTTCTGAGATCATGCCACTTGGTAGCCCTGCATTCCTTTTTCACTCCCTACAGTAAGTCTTCAATGATATTTTGTCACTTGGTAGCCCCACATGCCTTCTAAGCATTCTATTGAATTATTAACTTAATACACACCATTGATATTTCTATTCATGGTTTATTATGAACTAGTTATCTTTGATCTGCTTGATCAAACACAAAATATTAATCTGCTGGCTAGATATTTGTGATTGTGACATGTCTTCATCATATTCATTCTCAGGATCTTTGACTTATTGACTTCACTCTCACCATTGATCACTATTTGAAAATTTTAATTCTCATCATTATATCCTTATCTATTTATATTAATCACTCATAATAGATCTTTATCTTCCTGATCACTCGCTCATCATTGGATCTTCATCTATCAATTTAGATACTCACCATTGGATCTTTATCAAGAAGATTAAATGCTCACCATAGATATTCAATATCATAAATTTGTCTAATTATGTGAACTTAGTTAACTCTACCTAAGAATCCAAATTTTCACCTTAATAAATTTTTCTGTGTACCATGTCCAAACCTAAAATTTGAACCACATGATTGCCTTTTATAGGGGAATCCATCCATGTATCAAACTACTCCTAAAACCTTCGCATGTATGAAATTTGATGTTATCAAAATACTTACTCAGCTTTATCTATCAAGATGACTACTTGAGCTTAGACATTCATATGACTATTATGATGAATTATGTTCACTTCCATAAGTACTATAAGCACTCATAACATCCCATAGGGTCTCTTAGCTCATATGCATCCAAACCTACCTTCCACAACTTCATGCTCAAACTCACATCATTATTACATCACCAATTTATCATTACCTTTGACATCAATACATGACATCATCCTTTTGACATTAATGACAAAATACCTCCAACAATCTCCCCCTTTGTCATTAATGGAAACCTCTTCTTTTTTTTCTCCCTCTTTGCCTTTAATGAAAAGTTAGACTAAACAACCACCAAGATCCCCTTAACATCATGTATGTATTCAAATATTATTTTAATTTCTCAAGATACTTACATACTTTCATTCATATGAATCAATTTCTCCCCCTTTGACATACAACAATCTAAACTTGGGATTCTCTGATCCTTAGACCTATTCATCTACAAAACACACATGTTCCCTTTGTCTAAGAATGAGGATTAAATACATTGTAAAAAACACATGACTTAGTTTGATCAAGTCATCAAATAAATTAACTTGAAATCACAACTATAATATACATCTTAATATCTCTACCATGACTGAGGCATCTCACATATGCTTCCTTCACATCATGCACATCTCTCTATCCATTCAAGATAGTTAGCTCCCCCTAACTCCTTAATCTATGAAATATTCAATAGGTCTCCTTTGGGTCTAGAAAATAACTTTTTCAAACACTATCCACACATAGTTAATGCTCTTATGAAAACACCAATAGATATCATACCTTTAGAACACTATGAACTCCATGACATACATAACTTGACATCTATATAACTCTGATACCATCTTCATGATATCAAAAATAAGACAACACATTCTCCTCATACTCCATATCAACCTTTCCTTCAATATTCATCATTTTGACCAATCAATTTAATCAATAGAAATTGACAAGTTCTTACCTTTAGAACCAGAAAACCCTGAACACATCTTGAGTATACTAGAGCAAAAGCAACACAACTTTTTATCTAAATAGAACATTTAAACAAATCACCATCCTTGCTTAGACACCTGGAGACCTCCATTCCTTACCTACAAACCTTACACACACAACTTCATTCTTCACCATTTAACTAACTAGATCATCTTTCAAATCATTAAACTTCTTCATGTCCTTTCACAATAAGCCAACACATCTTCTCATGACCTTTTTTGTCCTACAAGATCAATCAAAAACTCAACTAGAATCCACCATGCTTCTCCTTGCTGACAAGTGTCTCCTTAAAGCCTAGATAGAGACACCCCTTTGAGATAGAGAGACTAAAAGTCCTAAAACTCAAGAGACTCCCATATATCTATACCTTTATTTGACCTGTAGTCCTACCTTATCATCCAATTGATTTCAAAGGATGCTTGAATTCATTCTTTTCTTCAAAATTGTCAATAAATATAGACAATATATGTTTTTATCTTTCCTTCATGTCTTTTTCTTGATTATGATTATGATCTTCCTTTGACTAATTTATTCTTCTCTTGCACTCTCTAGTTGGTCTTCTTTCTTACACTCTAGGAGCCTGACTAAACTTATCTTAACTAAATGGTCTTTTCTTGCATAACCTAGTAATGTGACCAACTCTATGACAATTATATAAAATAATGTCTTCCATACCTTTTTCTTAAATATGGTAGTGACTCCTTTTAATTGATTACTTTTTCTTACTCAATCATTTTCCCTATGACCAATAATATTACACAAAACAATGGCCCATAAAATATCTAGCATACCTTGAAGCATTTGGTTATCTGATTAGATTATTCCTTTTACTCTTGACCTAATCTAATTATCTTTCATGCTACCATTCTCTTTATCTTGTTCTAATATCTTTTATTCTTATTCAATATTACCTATCTTGATTATGACATTTTCATACTCATCTTTCAGGTAAACAAGATCAGTCTTAAATTGAACATATTTAACTTATTTAGCTCTCATACTTGAACATACAACCTCTAACTGAATTTTGAGATCTTTGATGGTCTTCTTATCTTCCTTAGCTTCATTATACATGTTATCCTTCAATATATATGCTTTATATTCAATATACTTGCCTAACAAACTTCCCTCAAATAAATGACTTGTGATTCACAACCTTTGATCATATTCTTCATTTTATGATTCCTTTTCTTTTGCTCCTTCATTTCACCAAGTGCACCCATAAGCTTAGCTTATAGATCAACTTATTCTTCCTCATTATCATAGAACACTTCTTTTTCTCCATTGTCATGGAAAGCTTTTTCATCATATATGATGTCCTTTTATTTTGTAAAAATCTCCCTTTTATCCATATTATACCTTGGATCACCTTCAAGTGGTTAAAATTGCACAAAAGGTCCTACATTGATACCAATTGTTAGAGGTAAAATCACTAAGATAGTGGAGGTGAATAAATGATGATATATAATTCTATTCTAGTTCTAAACTCTTAATCATTCATCACATACAATAATGAATCATACAAATTAACCATTTCAATGAACAAATAAGATATAGAAAGATCAAGCACATAAAACATGACATATGTGGGAAACCCTTTCAAGGGATAAACCCCACTGAACCCTAAAAGATGTACTATAGTATTATAATGACAATATCTAATTTTTACCAACACTAACTGATCAAATAACACCCATCCCTTAATTTAGTGATACACCAATCTCAAAAGGAGCTACTTCCCCTATCTAGTTGAGTACCCATAACAACTATACCTTTTAGCAAGTTTCACCTTGAAAGGAGGAATCAAACCCCTAGGAAAACAAACACTCACCCAAATAACTTGGAAAAATCATCTTGAACACATATTTATACTTTTTAACTAATGATGACCACCTTTTTTTGTAATCTTCACCTTCACTCTTTCACCCAAATAGTCTCAAAGGTTCACTCACTCAATTTGCCTCTTCTAGGCTCATTAGGTCCAATGACTTATGTATCCACCTATATCAACTTGATTAGATAACCCTCCATGGCATCACGGTGAAACTCATCGAATAATTCATAGCAGAGGTCATGGGGCTTCTAATGGAGGGTATAAAATTCTCTAAGTAGACCAACATATCTAATGAGGCATATAGTAAATTCCCAAAGATGGATGCTGAAGTGCAATAGTTAGAAAAGAGTGGGGATTTCTTCAACCTGGAGAAAATTAAAGGAATTTGGAGAGACGTCTTATGTTGCATCTGTGAGTATTTCATACTTGATGGTAGAAGTAAAAGAGTCCATAAATTTCATTTTGTCTTTCTTAATCATTTTAGGCACAAAGTTAGAATCTCCTTCCCTTTCTATTTGCACTTCTTGCTACTCCAAAGTCTGTTCACCCATAGAAAAAAAGAGTCTCGTCCTATATTGCATGAGGGATTGATCCTAATAATAGAAGGTTTCTATAAAAACAAGGCCATTGTCCCAAATCCTTATTCGGGCAAAAACAAGGATTCACAGAGAAAGAAGAATGAAATAGTGAAGGGGAAAGAAAAAGTTAAACCCAAATCCTCCAGCTTTAAAAAATAGATTGTAGATGAGGAAATAGAGTGGGAAAGCACTGAAAGTTTTGAGGAGGAGAGTATGGAGGAAGAGGAAAGAATGAAAAGTGGGGAATCCAACTCTAATGAGAAAGGAGAAGATAAAAGTAAGAATGAAAAAGAAGGGGACACTATAGAGGAAAAAATTGAATAGAATAACTATGATCTTAAGGAAAATCCACAAGTGCTAGGGGAAACTAAAAAAGAAATGGATGTTTTATTTGAGGATCTTGCTTCAAAAATAGAGAAGGAACATTTAGTTTAAAATTATTATCATGCAATGGAAACTAGAGAACAATTAAAGGATGATCTTATCCACAATGAAAGCCCTGTTGAAACTAAAGAACAAAAAAGAATGGAAAGGGAGGATCATACTGAAAAGGATGAAGACAATCCAAAAGAGAACACAGAAGATTTAAGTGGTGTATGGTACAAAGACAAGAGGAATCCCTTTATTAATTTGGCCAAATGTAAAGCAAATTCTATCCTTCAATTTGACTCGTGGATGTATAAGGAAATAATGGGCCTCAAGAAGAAAATGGAAATAATGGAACACAATCAGGAAGCTGATCAGAACAAAATCAATAATCTAAAAATGCAGATGAAGCATATTCCAATCAAACTTAAAGACTATGAGAACAATATAAGAAGTCTCATTAAGGAAATTATAATGAATATGGAGGAGGTTACTTCTAGCATATGTGCAGCTGCTGCAAACGTTGGAAAATGAGCAAATGAGGAAAGAAAATCTTTGGAGGGGCCTAGTAAGAGGACCAAATAGAGCTCAAGGAAGAAAGTAATGCAAGAGGTTTCTACGTTAGTGGAAATATCTATAAAATACACTACTATGATTGGAAAGGAAGTGGTGAAGATGATCCTATAATTAGAAGAATAGGATCTTTTTGCTCTTATAGTCATAGTCCTTTTAGTTGGATGTTATAACTGGTTCCATTTTCTGGTTCTTTGTTTTCTTTTCATACTTGAGTTTCCAAGTCTCTATAAAACCTAGGTTCTATCTTTTGATGATCTTGAATTATGGTTTTAGGTCCTTGTAAAACCTATTTTTGATACTACTCAGTAGTAGGTGTTAGGTTTGTTTCACCTGTGGACGTTATTGTTATATCCTTCTTCCTTTGTTTCAGGGTTTCGGGGCCCCTTCAAAACCTATTTTTACCTTAATCTAAAACTTGATCAAATAAAAATGACTGATATTATTTTATATTTTATTATCCTCAATTACTTTTACCATCTCTTTCAAATGTTCTCTACTTCTCTTAACTCCACACTTCCTCAACTAACACAATTGGTCCAATTAGACCTTGTACTTATACCACTATCTTCCTTTAACCCATCTTGTTCAGCCAATATGCTTTAAATATTTGAAACACACTTAAAATATTTCCATAAACATATTAACTTTGATAACCACACTCTTCATAGGTCATTCATTACCTCATTATCCCCAAACCACCATTAGGTCTTAGTGAGACCTAAAACAATTAGGCCTTCATACTCACATGTTACATGTGAGACTACTTAGACCACCTTCATCCTTTACCAATGTTTAAAACACAATAAATATATCTAAAATATCCCATTTCTCACTCTCATATGTGTCCATGCCACTTAGAACACCAACTCAACACTTGAACCTACCAATTAGGTCTCCTCACTCTTTAGGCCTTCATACATAGAAAACAAAGTCTCAAACTTATGAAGTAAATACTAAAATATTTCACATATCCATATGAATATATCACATGGTTGAAACATTAAAGACCTATAAAATTCCTTAATGTTATTTATATACTTCAACACAAGCTCTAAGCACTCAAAACAACTCTCTCAAAATGACCACTCAACTGGTCATATACAATCAAAATATAGTCAAGCTATTTTGACTCTCCATATCTGATCAAGGGCATATAATGAAAATAAATTAATTATTATAATCCTTATATACTTATACAACATATCCATACTCATTTTGTTCTTCAATTCTATGTATAACTCCTCCAACTCACTTTTACAAAGTGGTCACTCAAATTGTTTATAGCCTCTAACAAACATAGTCAAATTTTAGACATTTTTTCATACTAAATATGGATTTTTCAATACTCAAAAATACTTATATATGGTTATCATTTATTATTCAATACTCTCTAATATTTTTTTCATCTTTAAATATCAAAATACCATCAAGAACAACTCAAGTATCCTTCTCGGGTCACTTATAGAACATGGCCAAACCTTCAATCAAATTTAAAGATAAATATATTTAATTGTAAAAAATTTAAAATATTATAATCAAATTTTTTTGTATTTACCTTTAATTCATTTAAAATTTTATTTTTACACCAATTATAAATTCATTTTAGATCAAAATATAGTCATAAAATACTACATATTAGTTTTTCCTTTGTTAAATTCAAATACCAATAGTCATTGGTTAATGCAAAATCATCTGACACTTTTATTTATCTCATGCTCCCTAAAATATTGATCAAATACACTTTTTTGATATTTTATTATTTTCCTATCCTTAACTCTCATCTCTTGTATTTGATCTTTGATCCTTGCTTATGAGATCATGCCACTTGGTAGCCCCACGTGCCTTCTATGCACCCTATAGTCAGTCTTCAATGATATTTTGCCACTTGGCAGCCTCACATGCCCTCTAAGCATTCTATTGAGTTATTTTCATAATAATCACTATTGATATTTTTTTCATGGTTGAACACACTCCATTGATCTTTTATCTACTTGATCATACATGCACTATTGAACCACTTGTTAGATCTTTGGGATTGTGACACATGTGTTTATCATGTTCATTCTTAGGATCTTTGACTTATTAACTTGAATCTCACCATTGATCACTATCTTACAAGTTTAATGCTCACTATTAGATCCGTATTTCATTAGATTAAATTCTTTCCATATATCTTTATCTACTCAATCACTCTCCCATCATTAAATCTTCATCTGTTAGTTTAGATACTTGTCATTGAATCTTTATCATGAAGATTAAATGCTCATTTTACATCTTTGATATCAAAAATTTGGCATAGTATGAGAAATTAGTTAAATATACCTAATAATCCAACTTTTCATCTTAATAACATTTTTTATGTACATTTTTAGACCTAAAATTTAAACCACATGATTTCCTTTTATAGGGGAATCCATCCATGTATCAAACTACTCTTGAAACCTTCACATGCATGAACTATGATCTCATCAAACTACTTACTCAACTTTATATATCAAGATGACTAGTTGAGCTTAAACATTCATATGATTGTTTTAATTAATTTATATTCACTTATGTTATTACTCTAAGCACTCATAACATCCCATAGGGTCTCTTATCTCATATGCATCCAAACATACCTTACACAACTTCATGCTCAACTTCATCATCATTATGACATCACCACTTTGTCATTATATTTGACATCAATACATGACATCATCATTTTGACATCAATGAAAACATACCTCTAACAAACCCATGTATGAAAATATTTGTCATTGGTAAATAGTTGTGTATATATAATTTTTGATATCATTGTTTTGTTTTGATCTTGGTTGAATAATCAACTTAAATCAATCGAAATATAGATGTATATATACTTTGAGATATAAATAGTCTAAATGTTATGTTTGAGCTAAGCCTATATATTATTAATTTGGTAAATGATTATTGAGATAAAGATATTTCATATGATATTATTTGATTTTAAATTAAACTTTTAGTATATGGTTAAAGTAAAATTGTACCAATTTTTTTGAGTATAGAATATTGAAAGGAATATGTGCATGATATAAGTTTAATTCCTAGCTATGGACTTTAGGTATATGAAGTGTTGGTCTGAGTATACAAAGTATGTGTTTAATAAGTTTTTATAATAAAGTTCATTGGTTTGATTACTTGTTATTACTTAGTTTCTAGTTAAGCTATAGGATCGATTATTCATAGTTGTCTCGAGAAATTTTAAATAGTTTATAGTTATGTTATGGCATTATTTTATATTAAGGTTAAGTACTGATTTAGTTGAATTTATTTGCTCACTGTATGAACAAAAATATTATAAATTATTATATCTTAAATAAATAAATACATAACTATATATATACACATACCTATAAGATGTATCATAACTATGTATGTATGTATAGATACATACATGTGTGTGTGTACACACACACGCACACATATCAATAGATTCAGGTTTTGTAAAAGGGTCAATTTATTATTCATACCAAAGTCTATGTGAATGAATGTATTTTCTTACATGATTGGACTTGAGATAAAAATTGAAAGGATAGTAAATGAGTTTAAATATCTTTCAGTTAAATGTTATTTGACATGTGATACTTTTTATGATAAGTGGAAGGCTTATTGACGGTTAAATAGTTGATAAAAAATCAAGTAATTATAAGGTGTTGTTTATAAAATGAAGGTAGATTATTAGAAGACATTTTAGTAATAGGTTTGCATATAAAGGACATATGTAGCATGCTAATATGTTGTTATTTGAAACATGATGTGGCATATTTTTATCACAATTTATTATTGTAATGTTTATGATTCCTATCATAATTATAAAGATGCTTAAGATGAAATTTAGGTAAAGGATTTCTTGGTATTTATGAATGTTATTGTATTTTATATAGGAATCTATATGTTGAATCTATTGATTTTAAGTATTAAATATGGTTGGATATAAATTTGATACTATTAAAAATAAGTAAATGAGTGAGATAGACTTCACTAATTTACTTGTTGTCATTAATAGTCATAATTGATGTAATCTAGTTGAGTAGTGTGTGTGAAATTGATAGATCTTAGAGATATTAAAACTATATGAAAATTTTGTCCAAAGTAATGTTTATGGTTTTAACATTATCATTTTACCAATTTTATTTAGTTTGAATGTATTACATGATATCATGATATAACACTTTTATTTATGTTATGTTGCATGTGATAGTTATCTTATAGCACACAGATTTCTAGTTAACTTTATCAATTTTTGCACTATCACTCTTTGCCCATCCATAAAGGGAGGGACATTCCCTTATTAAGAGATTATGCAAGGGATCAATGGTCTTTCATTGGTGTGTAAAATCACTTATATGATACTCTCCCTCCCCTTCCAATAGTCAACTGATAGAGGATTCACTCAGATTATTTTTGGATATAAACAAGTTTATAGTGCCTTGTATGTTTTATGGAACATTATATTATTGTAAACTGGTTATTTAAATATGTATTATTATATATTTATAATTTATGATGTAAATTGTAAAATAATAATATTTATATGTAACTTATTTTACTTAATAAAATATTGTATCATTAGTGGCTAAATTATTACCATGGATATTTATTACTCTTTATATGTTATTTTTAAGAAATCAAATTAGCGTGCTTAAATTTGATCACTAGCTAAATGAATCAGTACTTTATGGTTGAGATTTGAATTTTTTAAAAATTATGCATTTATTTAGAGATAAATAATGTTTTATTAATTTCTGATTAGAGTCTAAAATTTAAAAAAAGATTACCTAATGCTAGTTAACCTTGAGGGGTTGTTACATATTCACTAGTATATGGCATAGAAGTAGTTATCCCATTGAAGAAGAAATCCCATCCTCATGGGTATCATTAAAAGGGATCATCACATATGATCAATATAGAGAAATACATCTCCATGAATTAGAATAGTTGTATCACACATGCATTCAAGCCATAAATCATCTTAGGGAATATCATAAATGAATCTTGTAGACCTACAATAACCATGTTCATAGTAGGGAATTTAAATTCAAAGATCTAGTTTTAAAATAAAATATCAAAAATATCAAAACCAAATAAGAGAATGAAGGAAAATTAAAACCAAATTGTCTTGTCCCATACTCAATCATAGAAAATATTATCCCAGAAGTATATCATCTAGCTTCACTTTATGTCAAGTCAATCAAAAACCCATTCAACATCATGAATCTAAGGAGATTTTACATATATAAAAAAATTCATATTGTTTTTACATAGATTTTATCCATAAAATACGAAAAGAATATAGTATGTCAAAAAATAAAGACATTCAAATATTTATGTAGGAAACATAGAATTATAGATTTTATGCATTGCCATGTTTACACTTCTTATATTTGCTAGACACTACATACATTACATATCTTAGTATAGTTGGTTTTATCATACATACATGCTTCACTTATTATTATCAACTAATTTTAGATTATTATAGAACTTAGGTCCACTACACCGATCCAAATTTGTTACTATCTACCCATTAGGGGCATATACATAGATACATAGCTTAATAATTAGATACATTAGTCCATTTAGGGGCATCCTATACATAGATTCATTTACCAGGCTACATGTTTCTAAAATTTACATCATAAATTCAACATTTTTATATCTTAATATTGATAATGCTACACTTAGATTATTTATCTACTACTACTACTACTTTAGACTCAGTATATGTACATATTAGCTCTTACATAGATTTGTATTATATGTTTATGCACACTTTCATATCTAGCTTTCCTAGTTTAGACTTAATTGTGTATTTATGATTCTTCTATTCAAGGGAATTTGAATATGTCATTTCTCTATGGATCTATGCCACTTCTTTTCACTATATTTATGTGTTGGACATGTGCCCATGCCATTATGTGTACTTCCTTGATTGTGTATGTGGACATTTAAACATGTCTTTCTATGTGGCTCTAAGCCAACTTGCTTGATGTTTACATATGTGGATATTTGAACATGTCTTTGTGTGTCTTCTTTTCTCAAATTTAGTGACATGTGTCCATGTCCCTTATATTTTGGCCTCTTGGCCTAATTTGTGTGCCTCATGTCTGTTGTATGTATGATTTCTTATATACATCATGGTCATGACACTTGTCTCTTCCTTGTTATACAATCTAACTTTAGAAGCCATGAAGGACCTCATGCATCTCCCCTTTCTACTTGGGTGTTTTGATGTACATCATATCCCATCCTCCTAAGTAGTTGCTTAGTTATTACTCATATTTGTTGTTTATATACATTTTTATATCTATATTGACAACCTTGTGAATGCTAGACCTAACATACAAATCACATTATAAACTTATGCTTAGATTATCTTAAATTCTAATGTTATATATGCACTTTATTGGATTATTATGCATATATCATACATGATCCAGTTAACACACATCTTGTAGATCTTTTTATTTTGAGGATAATTATTACGTGGGTTCAACAAATCCCCTTAAAAGAGGGGAAATTCATAAGAATTTATCATAAAGATTAGGCTATAAAAATACACTCAAAGTACAATTTTTAGTGTAAAGACTCAAAATATAGAAATCAGACTCATGTAAACATAGTGGGAAATAGTGACATAGAGATCAGCTATAGTTGGACATTGGCACCCAAATTATGGCACTAGCACCACATGGTACTACTATCCAAGATATGGCACTACTATCTAGTAACCTTAGTTTTAGAAAAATCTAGATCGCCCAAAAAATTAAAACATGTACATCTAAGTTTACACATGTTCAGTTACAAATTTACCAATTTTAGCTTAGTTTAGCTTAGATTCATATCAATTCACTCAAATTGGCGGCATCATGCATGGTATGACCATTCCCATTTTTCATTTTATATACAGAAATAAATATTATTAAAACTTAGTATAGAATCCATATTCTTAGATATAAAATTTAAGGGCATATGCATGGCACATTGTTTCTGTATGCTTACTTACACACTAGTTGATCAAATAGAATTATAAACTCCATGCCATTCTCTACATTGTATACTTCAGACATTATGTTCTAGGTTGCACACTAGACTCATTCATTACTCCATCAGAGTGGTTGGCATTCTTGAGTGGCCTAGATCTACCTAATATACCTGAGTGGTCATGAAACTAATGTCTCTAATTAGATATCTCCACTTAGACATCTTTAGTTAAACATTTTTAGTTACATCACATAGGTTCAATTTAAAATGAATCTAGTACACATGGATAGGTAATGATGGAGTCATAGTATACTTGAGTTATTGAACAACCTACATGAGAGATTTAACCATACCATCAATATAATCCAATCTATTCACATGTCATGATCCACCAACCAAGGGTGGGAAATGATGGAGTCAAAAAATAGATTTAGTTCTTGAGCCACCCACACATGGGGATTGAGAAAGCCATCAACTCAGTGCAAATTATTCACCAATTTATCACTATATACATTCATAGATATAGGTTAACACCAATTTTATGTATTGATTCATGTATACATTAAGGTGTGTTTATTCCTTTCCTCTCTCTTATTCCTTTTTCTCAATTTTATCTCTTTATATGGTTTTTTTTCTTTATGTAGTTTTGTCTCTTTACTTAGTTTTGTATTTGATTTTGATATCTCTTTAGTAAGTAATGATATATACATGTTTCACTTAAAATACATGTAATGGACCATGCTTCACATACTTAAATATATATTCATAGTCTTCACCTCGTAGGTAAGTTCAGATATGCTTATTTGTCCTTTAACATAGTCATTTTGCTTTGTTACATTTCTAGAATAAAGGTTGGAATGTAATCACCTAAAAATCACACTTTGATGTTAAGATTGATACTTGAGACCGCCTATCCCTAGATTATCCCTAGACCTATCTTAATTCCTATTTTCACACTTATCCAGCTTTTGTGTGGGTCATGGGTTGTATACAATCTAGAAAACATCATGTATATGAATTAATCCTAGATTAGATAAGATAGATTAGACCTACACTTTTTATTGGAATACACTTGTTATATGGGAGTATGACAGATATGGGGATCTGCTAGACCCAATTAGGGGATCACTTATATCACTTGTCATAACATATCATGCTAGGGAGGGTTCTAAAGCCTACAATCTAACACAATCACACAACTCTAATGGAATCCTAAGGTTTTAAATGTTCACTCTATTCTAATATCAAGAAATCAAAATCTAATATAGTGCACACCAAAGCTTATGGCATAAAGTGGGGGTTATAAATAATAAAATAAACAACTAAACTAAAATGTATTAGAATACATATACTCATGTCAATGTATAAAAAATCCTAAATACATGGAGAGAATAATATAAATTCATTATCTATCGACTCTTACAAAGGAGAAATAAAGTTAGGAATACTTACCTTTGAAGATGAACCCACCAAGCCTCAATCTCTCCCTTGCCCAAGTTTCTTCACAAGAGATTGTTGTGGTATGTAAGGATAACCAAGATAAAGTATCTCAAGGCTACACAACCTATTTAAGCATCCAAAATACTTATCCACAAGACAAGATCTGTATCTCCAAAGAAAGTATGGAACCATAAAATTTATTCCTCAAATAAAATGGTTAATAAGCATATGCTTGCCTAGATTTCTTTGCTAATAATTCTTATCTTATCAAATGGTGGGAAATGACCTTGTATATATAGGTGGATATTTCCTTAAATCCTTTCGAGAACATTGACTATATAGGGTTGACCATATGTGTTTTAATTTTCTAGGTTTGTGTGAGGTTGGCTGAAAGGCTAACAAACCAAGAAAGTAAAGAATACCCCTAAACTGTACTGGGTCAACCTAGTACAACTGATAGTCACAAAGGAATTTAAGACAAGAAAAAGAGGAATGGAAGGAGGAAAAAAATGGAATAGGTAGGACTAAGAAGAAAAAACTTAGGGTTAATGGTTTTAGGAAACAAGTGTGTAGATGGAAATTGGTAAAAGGAACAATAATCTTATGAAGCATTGATGGTCTACCCAACCCTTTTTTGGTGTAACCCTTAAGGCATGCACTCAAATATATTGAGACTCAATAAGGTCTTATAAGATATAAAGTGTCAATAATAAATAAAATTTTATAAATACTATGTATACATAAGTATCCTTAGACATGCCTAAAGCAATCTCAAACCCTCATTCTGACATACTATTCCTTTGTGCCTCAATTTATGCCATTTGGACACAAGCTCCATAATATAGATAGTAAAACCACATGGTGTTAGTGTCCCAATTTTGGTTTTATTGTCATTTCCCTCCCTTTTCCACAAATTTTTATATTTTCAAATCTTATACCACCTAGGGTTGGCCTAGACCTCTTTTGAAACTTACACAAACACTAGAACAGTATATATACATGACTTTTAGCCCTCTGACCACTATATGTAAATAAGATGTAAATTATACATACAAACTCATAATAATATGTGCATAATTCATTTTATCAATTCTTATTATACCCTACTTTTATATATAACTATCTAAAACATTCTTAAGATCAAATTACTCAAATTTATAGTCTCAAGCACATTTAAAGCACTCAAGTCAACAATCATACTAGATTTACTTGAAATTTTACTAGCACGTAGGAGGGGAGAAATAAATCAAGCTTGATCCCTCTTTAGATTATTTTTATGTATGCAACTCTCATCATAGCAGGTGTTGAGGATGTCCAACCTACCCCACTAACAAACACACTTTATTGATTGTATTAGATGCCCTAGAAACATGGAGGATTAGATTTTTCACATAAGATCAATCAAAAAAGGTCATCTACAGGGATCCAAAAATTATGCATGTAAGAATAGGCTTGATAAACCCAAACATAGGTGCACTTATAAGCTCAAAATAGTTCTACATAGAGGACACTAGCACCAAAATAAGGACAATAGTACCACATGGAACTACTATCCAATTAGGGCACTATAGAACAAAAGGGATTTTAACACTATAATAATATTTTAAACACTTAGACTACCCTCTACCTTAATTTTTAACCTCCATATTATCCATCTCTATCATTTTCTAGCTAGGTTCTTGTTTACATTATTTATTTATATTTTTAGAAAGGTCAAATTAAATTAATTCTATATGAAATCAGTATCTAAATTTATTACATATTCCTACCCTAATTTACTATACTCAAACCCTTTAACAACATAGGATTTACATTAATATAAGTCCTAAAAAGTTAAATTAGCATGATACAAGTTTATTCTTAAAATTCAAATAGAAATCGTAATTGGTATCTACGTATAGTTACAAATTCTACAATTACAATGGGGGTATGATACAAAATCATGAAAACTATGTTATTTTTAAAAAAATTACAATAATATTTATTAAGCTATAGACATGGTAGGAGCATGTATTTAATCCATTCTCTTTTGATCTATATTTATAAATAAATTTTCAATTGAATCTACAAACCATTTACAGTGGTTGATTTAGTTTAAGTTCATAATGCATAGTTAGAGGTTCATTGTCCTCTAGTATTATGTCTATGATTCCATTTTATATTTCAAATCATTTCAAATTTTGGGGTTATAAAGATCAACTAATTTAAATTGATTTTTATGCATACCTCAAAGGGTTTTATTTCTATTATATGAGTGTAAAGTTAGTTTGGGGTTTGATCACCCTCAAATTCTCTGTTGGTTTAGCTAAGGAACCAATCTTCTTCAAATACTTCATGCAAATAAAAAATTACCCAATACTTCAAAAAAGCATCATCTCTAAGAAAATTCACAAAAAAAATATTGGTTTCACACATAAATGGTGTATTTATCCCTTTCTTTTATTTTAAAGTTCAAGTATTTTCAAATTTCCAGCTAAAACAATTTTCAAATTCAAACATTTTCAAATTTCTAGATTCAAAAAAATTTAGTTTTCAAAATAATAAAGTAACTACTTCATGTGTTTTTCAAGGTTTGAAAAATATTATAATGCCTTACATGATTGGGAGTAATATCTCAAATACAAAACATGTCTTACACACTAAGGTATATCTTTCCTTTAATCTAGTAATTTCATTTCTAGACTAAAGGTGGGGGTAAGGGAGGTGTAGTAACATAAATTTCATCATGAATACTTGATCATGTTAATTTTGGACCTTTTATGCTTAATTAACTTGTGCACTTAATTATTACCCAATTTTCCATTTTACCCTATCCTAAAATCATAGGAGGACCTATTTATTTTACAAACTATCATCTATCACCTACAAAAGTGTTTTGATTTCTTTAAAACCCCTTAAGTATTTGTATGGCCAAATCCAAATCCAAATATCTGCATGTTTTTCTAAGGGACAACAATGCCTAATAGTGATAATATTTAGAGGTGTTCTTATCCCTATGGGATGTTGTTTTCTTCATCTTTCCAATGGTCAATTCTGAAATTGAGCCATCCTTTACCCTCTCTTTTATATTTTTAGGCTTCCTAGTGTGTGGTTTCTCCTTTTAAATTGATATAAAGGCACACTCAAGTCATTTATTATTTAAAATAATTATAGATGCATTCATATATCCAAATTAGAATAACTAAATAAAAAAATATAGATGGGATAAATATGTGGGATTGATTTCCCTCTTTGGATTATTGGATATATAGGTAGTGTTTAGTCATCATGGGATTGATTGGGGTCAGTTCATATTAATTACACTCCACCTTTTTCCATTTGTATATATTTCAATCATTAAAATAAATATTAGTTTTTTAACATTCAAAATATATTTTTAGGTCTTATAAACACTTCTAAAGGTCAAATCTATGCATATAGACACAAATCTAGTAGTCATAAATGTGTTCCCCAATTTTTAGTTTTTTTCAAAAATATAAAATCAACTAATAAGGATAATAGTGGGAGTAAATATTTTATTTATATATAATTTATGTCATCCTATAGTCTCATCACTTTAAAAATTCAATTCCTATTTTTTGTTTTAGTTGTCTATCAATTAACATAATCAGTAATCAGGTAGAAATAACTAAGTTTTTCATTTATTTCCATAGTTAGTCTTATTTCAATAAATAACATCTTGTTGAATTAAAAAAATTAGAGAGTTATCAATGATTTCATGGTGATGTCATGGAGGTGTCCTGGTTATTGGATGAAGTTATTTGATAGCCTAAGTAATAATGACAAAGTGTGCAATGTGTTTATCAAAGTGTGCTTGAAGTTAGTTTGGTTGATGTTTAGTTTTGACATGGTTAGAAATGTTTAAGGATAAATATGGAGTATTGAACATGTGAAAAGGGTCTTATAAGAGGTTTTATATTCTTTGGATAGCTTGTGCATAATTATAATTCACCTATCTCATCATTATTCTCATCTAGACATTTTGGGTCTAATGGTAGAAAATCTAAGTAGGCAATTTGATGATGTCATAATCACCACGTGTAGATGAGTTAGGGGGATTTGGTCATATGGTTTTGATCACATTAGTCCATAGATTATATACACAAAGTTTCAATTATATTTATGAAGTACAACAAAATATATGAAAGTGGAAAGTTGGGCTCTTAAGCATTTTGACAGTGTTTTCCCATAGCCAAATTTGCAATGTGGCAAGAAGAGCTGAGTAAGCATAGTGATGAAGTTATATCTCAAAAATATGGAAATTTAAATAGAAGATGATCATATGATATTATTTAATTTTTTTTCCTATTTTATTTTTTCTAAATTTTAGGTCAATCATTGAAGCATGACAAAAGTTATACATGTTCAAATTTGGCCTCCTAGACAAGTTTTTGACATAGTTGGCTGTATGAAAAAAAATTGAGGGAGAATTTTAATTTCGTTATATCTCATACATGTGAGGGTTATAAGATCATAATAATACATGGTTGGATTATATTATGTGGTGAGATCATATGATTTTTAGAACATGCACTTGAGTGAAGCAAAAGATATGGAGGTGTAAAATTGGCCTTCCAAGCAGATAAGCAATGGTCCACATACTTAGTCATTTTTGCACAATGTTAAAGATTATGACCAAATAGAGATATAAAGATACATAGGAATTCATGCATCTATATCTATAGTGCATATAAATTTAAATATTTAAAATTTTTTGTTGGTTAAAAAATATAAATATCAAGCTTTTTCTAAGATCCAACAGTGCATAGGCATTCATGCAAATCAAGATCAATGGTCTGTGTTAAGCAAGATGGTGCCAAGTGTTTGTTATTTAATATTGACAAGAGATATATATCAAGATGATTCTAAGGATCAAAGGTGAGCAGGTTATCATATAGATAGAGATAAATGGTCCATATCAAATTCAAGAGGTCAAAGTGATAGTTGTTTAGCATTGTTAAGGACCGAGCTACGTACAGAAGATGGATGGTATGCATTGAGTATTTTTTAAAGGTTAAAAAATATTGATGGTGTGAATTTAATTTGAATATGTGATGACACAAGATGTGATCATAGCATTTGATGTTTAACTATGACCATTTGAATTCATATAATTGAATTTAGCAAAGGAAAGACTAGTGTCTAGTTTTTGAGTCATATCTTTTGATCTAAGATGAATTTTAATATGAAGTAAAAACAAGTTATATAGGACTCTAAGTTACATATATAAATATTAATTTCAAGGTCTAATTATGTATATAATCAAACATATTGAGGTTTAAAGTTGACTAAGTGTTCATGCATGTTATGCAAGTAAATTGAGAAGGGTATTTGAGCTCATTCTAATGTTTTTTTGATATCTCATGATGAATTAACTATTAGGGAGTATTTTAAAATCTATAATTATCATCTATGTTCATATTTAGTGTTTGACCAATTGTATGTAGTATGAAAAAAGGTTTAGAAATTTATTATGTGTTCGTTCATGATGACTGTGTGCACAAAATGTTGTTTAAGTAAATTATGCTAAAGTAGAATGGTATTGTGATGGTTTCTAGAACTTAAGGATGACATATATATCATTTGGAATGGGTAAATTCATTTTTAAGTGTCATTTTACTCTTATTTTGCTTAGCGAAGTGTCAAAGAGTTGAATGGGTCTGCATAGGAAATATTGTGATCTTGTTAATTCATTAATTCTCTATATATGGTGAAATCAAATGTGTTGGCTTCTATATCTCGAGAAGACTTGTGAGTGAGATAAGTGCAAGGTGTATGTGATACTTTTGGAGTGAAGGAGAGGTAAATTTCCCAATTGATGAGTTAATAGGTAGATTAGATTGAGGATTATGTGTATTACATTTAGGTCATATTTATGATGTCCAAATACTCCTCTTATAGTTTGAGGATATGTGAAAAGGTCTAAGTTTGCATATGAGGATAGTTTGAGTGAAGAAGGAGAGAGATTATGGCATGACTATTTGAGATTATTATATGATGTAAAGAAAGAGTCTATTTAGGGGTTATATAATTTGAGATTCATCATTAGGTGTTAAAGACATCAGTTCTAAGGTGGAGGTGTTCACTTCTAGGAGGGTCTAAAGGACTTGATCTTCCTTTGGGTGGTTTCTCCTTATGAAATAGGTGTTTCATTAAAGGCCTTTGGTTAGGAGGATATGATCAAGGTTTTATGGTCTAAAGGAGTTGAAAAGTCTCTTATTTATAATTTTGTATAGGATAAGTAGTCTATGTGTTATAGACTTGAGAGTGGGTTTCATTCCCCATGAGGGTTTACCATAAGAACTATGTCTTGTGTGTTTGATCTTGTGTATGAATTGAATGAATGAGCTCTCTATTGTTAATATTTCTTGATCAAGTTGACATATGTTGATTGTCTAATAGTTTGAAAGGATTAGAACTTTAATTAAAATATATGGGTTCATTAATTCACCCCCTCCCCTCTCAATGATTGTACCTCTAATAATTGGTATTAGAGTAGGTTTTTTGGTAAAGGCTTAAAAAATTAAAGGTGATCCAAGGTACAATATGGGTATTCATAAAGGAGGTTTCTCTACTAAGTAAGCACTGACGTTTAATGGATGCAATTATGTTTTTTGGAGTTTAAGGATGAGGGCATACATTGTGTCCCTAGGGTTTGATTTATGGAAATCTACTATGAATAGTTATGTTATTCCTACTACTCCTCCATCTAGTGTTGTAGATAAGAAGCTATTTCATAATAATTCTAAGGTAATGAATGCCATCACCTGTGGTCTTACATAAACTAAGTTTACCAAGGTAATACATTAAAAATTTACCAAAGAAATATGGGACAAAATGAAGATCATTTATGAAGGAGATTCAAAGGTCAAGCTTGTTAAGTTATAGATTCATAGAAGGAAATTTAAAAGTCTCAAGACTAAGGAAGAATATTATGTGTCATCCTTTCTACAGAGAGTTGATGAGATTGTGAACATCATCAAAGGTATTAGAGAGAACCTTTAAGAAGCTACTATTTTTCAAAAGGTATTAAGATCTCTATCCCTCAAGTTTGGTCCAAAAGTTTCTACTATATAATAAAGTCATGATCTTACTCAGTTGGAGATGGATCAATTGCATGGAACCCTTACTGCCCATGAGATGAGGAAGAATGATGATATACCACTAAATAAGGAAGCAACATTCAAGATAAAGATGAAGACAAAGAAGAAGTTCAAAGGTAAAAAACCCAAATAGGATGACATTTATTATATATATGAATATGAAATAATTGCTTTTATTTCAAGGAAATTGAGAATAGGTTTAGGAAAATATAAAGGTAAACTACCCCTCAAATTCTTCAATCATGGTGAGATAGGACATTTTGATAATAAGTGCCCTCATAAGTATAATAAAGATAATGATGAAGAGAATGATCAAGGTCATGATGATGTCAAGATATCATTCAAGTCTGATTAAATCAAAAAGTGATTCATAAGGCTTGATAAAAAGAAGTACTTCAAGGACAAGAAGAGTCTATACACAAAATAAGATTGTAACTCATTATATGAGAGTGAAGTTAGCAAGTCAGAGTATGATCATGAAGATTATGGTCCTATTGAATATGAATTTACATTTGTGGTTGAGGAAGGTAGTTTCTCACATCAAAATAGGTCTACTTGGAATGATTTAGATGATGATGATGATGAGGAGAGTGGACTATAAGATTGAATTGATTAATGTTATTGAAGAATTGAAGATTGAGAAGAAGATCAATAATAACATGATATCTAAACTCAAAGACTATGAGTAAAAATTTTGTGTGTATGAGGTATGAATAAATGAAAACACCAAGGATCATGAATATATAGTCAAGCATCTCAATTGTCAATTGGAATCCTAGAAGATAAAGAGATGAATGTTCAAGAAATGGTCTTGGATACAAAGAATCATAGAATCAAACTCAAGACAATATGAAGACTAATGTGAACAATAAAAATATAAATTTGAAGACAAATATTTAGATAAGAAATGAAGGTGCTAGCAAAATGAAGACAAATCAGATCAGACAACCAAATACCATGAAGTATACAAGTTTCAATGGTTATTGTTACACATGTAATCTATTTGGTCATAGGTCTAGAGAATGCAAGAAACCTCTTAAAAATGAATTTACTTGGAACTATGATGGAATTAATTAATCAAAAGGTGTGATCAAGGTTTAGTGCTTCAACTATCATGATGTGGGACACTTTGCAAAACATTATCCATTTAAGGTAAGGCAAGTTGAGTTTCCTTCAAGAAA